>CM032878.1:32237500-32767500 GCA_019176425.1 Megalops atlanticus | reverse complement strand
GCTTTAAATAATGTACCACAGATGGAAACTAATTATAACAAGCATGCTTTGATTTTTTTTTTCCTCCCCTTTTCCTTTTTTTTTCTTTTCATAGTATTTCTCCGGGCGTTACTTTGAGTTTTCATTCACCTTGTATTTGTTTTGAAATCGGTTACAATCACAAGATTGCCATTTGTCACAGCGTCGCGCTTTTGGTCGAAGAAAGCATGGCCCATAGCGATGGCGGGGATTCCTCTTTCCCCGAACGAGTTCTGCCGCCTCTCCACGCCATGCACATGAATAATAATAACGCTAGTTGTAGTCATCGTAATAATAATCATAATAATACGCATGGTACGACGTGAGGGGCTGCAACAGCGTAAGTGGCAGGGAGATCAAACAGCCGCTCGGGTGTCCTGAAAGAGGTCCTGTGGGTTTGACAGGGGAGGGATAAGCAGGGGGAAGCAGCCCTTTTCTCCCATGAAACGGTTAAAGAGGGAGCGAACGGCATTGTGGATGGAACGTCCGAGCACAGCACAATTCCGATGGTGAAGAGATGGGGGGTGGGTGACCTGCAAGCATCGGGGGGGGGCGGGTGGTCATTGGTCAGCAGTGTGTCCTTCCCCCGGTCAGCGGTGTGGGAAGTGTCAGCAGAAGATGCTGTGAGGATCACGGTGTGTGGGATTGCAGCGTTGTTTTATTTGTTTTTTTTTGTTTCCAATGTCCCAGCCAACCCCGCGCCCAGCTGTCCAGATACAGCTTTCCTCCGAACTCGCAGGCAGGCGGTGATGTAAGCGCGGGTGGCATTTCGGCAGGCTTCAGGAACCTTACAAAAACCTGCACCCACCCCTGATGTCACCTCCACATTAAACATGAGACAGAGTGTTGACTTACAGCACCGTATTTTATTAATATTATTGTTATTAACATCTTTTGAGTTTTACAATTTAACTGGGAAAGTGCTACAATACAGCATGACTGTAAACCTGACAACAAACCAGACAAGAAACATTTTGAAAAATGAAATATAATTCAATAGGGATCTCACCATAAATATTTGGGAGAAAATAATGTGCATTAAAATAAGCAAAAGTCTACATACATAAAAAATACATACAGAATTGTCTGAGTGTAAATTACACAGAAAACTGTCACCCCCACAGAAATTCAAAAATGACTTCAACAGCACATCACACTGTAGTCTTGCCTCAAACAGTAAACTACAAGACTATTTAAAAACTATAATTGCAACCTTATAGTCTTAGTCACTGGCTTCTTTGATGCTTTTTGCATAATTATATTTTAATTATGTTACATTAATTAGACCCCAGAATGAGTAGTCATATCACATAAAATTGCTTGATTAAAATGAAAAAAACGACTTGAAGACAAATTGAATCCTCAGGTTGGTAAAGAAGTGGAGTCTTTTCTCTGCCTTTATCTGGAAGAGAAATCCCTTTCCACCAGAGATGTTTCATTGATTTGCACACCTCTTAAGGACATCATTTTGATTTGTGGAATGACTGAACACTGCAGTGTGTTAATGCTCAGGAACGTACTTTGAATAAGGGCATCTTCTCTTCATACCAATATTTGTGTGACATAGCTGTCATATATACATATATATGTAATCCAGTAGTGAGATCACTGCATTATGTACAGTAACCATGATAAACCAATAAGGCGACTGATGTATTTACATAATGTCATTACTACAAGGATGAGCATATAGAGACACTTGGATTACTGCAGACCTGATCCATTCGCACTTCTTCTACACTACACTTGATTCCCTGATCTGGGGTCAGCCAGAGGAGTTCCTGGCGCCACAGTTCACAGCAGGTTTGAGAAGGATATCAGGGTTCGGCTTCGATCGTTCCTTTAGCTCACACAAAAAAAGCAGGAGGGGAGTGAAACCCCCCATACTTCAGATTGGATATAAATTATAGAGAATGGGTGTTAAGGCAGCACCTCTCTCTGCCGCTGTCCCGCCGGGACACGTGCAGGTGAAAGACGCCGCTGCGAGGGTTATTAACTCAATGATTGCCAGGTTGGTAAACTTGACCCAAGGCGCTGATCACCCTGTTGTCCATAAAACCTAAACGGCTCTCGCGATCCACACAGCCCCCTCACTCCAGCCGTCTCCATTAACAGTGGCCAGCCTGGGGTCAATCTAATAAACAGGGGGTCAAGCTCGCAGCCACCGTAGTATGCGGGCGGAGTGGGCGGAGCCAGAGAGGTGTATTTTTTAATTGTATCCCACAGGGCTGGCACACGCATGCGATGCTAACGCAGAGGAAATTTCCGGAGGAGAGACAACCGCGTCTGTGACGCTGCCGTTCGATCCGCGGAGCTCCATAAATGTATGTGCTCAGAGCAGAAGGCTCCATCGCCAGAATTAGTTTGCACTCTAACAGGGAGCCTGGATTATCATCTGCAGGGGCTAAGTCAAGGCAGAATCAGTGAGATTTTGGGGGTCACTCAGCCGGGCCTCCCTGTAACACGACGCCCTGACTACAGTTGCCGTCCGCTAACGCTCAGTCTCAGCGCTTGGCTACCCGACCCCCCACCACCCCCCAGCCACATTGTTGTTGGAATGGATTGCGGCCCCCGAAAGTCACACGCACGGGATTGTGGGAATGCCACACACACACGTTGCTAAGCAGCCAAACATGGTGTGAGAGGGAATGAGAGCTGTTAGCCGGTAAAAATCGAGTGTCGAAGCGGAGTCTGCAACTGTAGCGATGACCTATTACCGCACTGTCACACAAGTGCTATAAAGCAGCTTTGAAGACACAGATGTGATCTGGTCCACTTATCTGAAATGGATCCAGATGGCTCAGTTGCCCCAGACTAGAACATGAGATTTCTCTCACCTGGAATGAAGAGGGAGGCAGAACATGTGTCACACTTTACTTGATAGCAGCAGAATCTGAATCTCCAGGAAAAAGTCAATGACGGTATGTTTTTTGGATCATTTAGCTCGTGTGATATAACTGCAGGAAGAAGACGGGCAATTTTGTGTTGCACAAAGCATTATTGTTGCAATATCAATGTGCAGGGTACAATCCTTATTTGTTTCGAGTTCAAGTTGCATCTTGCATTTATTTCTCAAATATGTATACCATACCTTGTTCCAACCACATACAATGAGAAATGTATTTGTTACTGATTGTTACGAGGCCAGTTACTGGACAGTGTTGTTACTGGACAGTTATGAGAATAGTGAAAATAGTTTTGAACTGTGCGCTGTACGTAAAGAAAGATCATCGTACTCCCCTTCATTTCCTCCACATCTGATCAATCACCGCTGTGTGTTCCCTTTGCTGGAAGGGAAGGAAAAGAAGCGAGAGTTCTTGTGTTTCTGACACCAGACCCAGGGGTGCCCCCGCCCGTGGCAGCAGACCAGGCCAGCCCGCCGGCAGGCAGAAAAATCCGGACCAACTGTCTGTCCCCAGTACAACATGTCCCCGACACCTCCACCCCGTCCCACTCCATTCCCCCCCCCCCCCCTCCTGTTTCCGAATATCTCAATTATGAGCGCCTGTCGGTCCCTCTGTTTGTTCACCCCCTGCCTCTCTTGCAGGTACGGAGCGGCACGAGCTGACTTCCTGGAAAAGTTTCCACTCCATATTCAAGTTCTTCGACGACTCCCTCCTCGCTCAGGACTGTGATGCCAAACCCTCCGCTACAGTAACCACGCGCAGCTCCAACAGAAATAAACATGAAGAGTTTTAGAACAAGAAAAAAAGGGGAGATGAGGAGGGGGGGGGCTGTTGGAGGAGGGTGGGCACCTAATCCTTTTCCTTTTCCCTTCCTTTCCTCTCTTTTTCTTTTTTTTTTTTTTACCCCTGCAAGAAAAAAAAGATCCCCCTTTCGCCGTATGCATTGTTTTCTTCAGAGAGCACCGGGTCGTGGTGTATACATCTAAATAGCGTTTTGCATTATTTCTGGATGAGTGCAACTGTCAAAGCAATATGGGTTCACTGCTCCTGCTTCCTGTGGGCTGCAGGCTGGATTTGGTGCTGCCCATCAGCACTAAGATTAAGGATGACAGCAGCGAAGCACAGTGTGCCACAGTGCACCTCTAATTGCCCTGACATCGCCCTGAACTGAGCTAATGCCCCAGCAGCACCGTCTCCCCCAGGTCCTAATGCCCCAAGGCCATTTCCCTCTAAGCTCTCACACTCAGTTTTTTTTTTTCTTCTTGTTTTTTTTCATCTCTTCGTGCTTCTTTTAACAAATAATTCATTAATAAGCCTGGAACTGTCTTGATTAACATGGGATGATCTTGGGTGCCAGTGAAGTGTGTTGTTTCAGGTCTTGTATTCCTCTCCTACTTTTTTTTTTTTTTTTTTTTACTTTTGTTTGTCAGTACTGATGCTCATTTTCTGTACAATGCTGTTTATCGTCAAGCCATATGTACAGTCAGTGGGCCGTCCTGTGTGTAATATCAGTGAGATTTTGTCACATTTTAAACAGAATTTTAATGCACAGACATCAATATCAGAGGTACAATTTGATATCAGACCTCACAAAGTCCAACAATTATTATTGTTCATTTAGTGTTTTTTTTTGTAAGAAAATATGTACTGCTTGTGCTTTCTTTTCACTATCCATTTTATGATATGCTGTGAAATTGATTCCTGGAGATAGGGTGGAAGAAAACAAATAATGAGGCCATAAACCACCATAGATTAGTAATACAGGATTTATATTGTGAAGTTTTTAAATCACTTCAAGTCAAGCATCAAAATTAGCTTTTTTATAGAAAACCTCATTTTAACAGAGAAGTCAATTCAACAGTCATAACATTCCAATATTTATTCCTTTGCATAAGTCAGGAAATCCAACATTTCAATATTATCCGAAGCTTATATGAGATGTTTTCATAACATAACACGTTAAAATACACACACGCGACTGTTATGTTTCTTTTTTAAACATTAAACTGACGGACATGACCATAGCCCACTTGGCGTTATGAAAGATGAAATAAGCCGAATCATTTACAGAAGTCATCTTTTACGCGCGCCAGCACCCCACGTGCCAAAACTTGACATGCTCCTCTGACAATTTTAATTTATTCTTACTGAGATATTAAAGTATCTCTCCTGATTAAAAACTTAGAGGATTTACGAAAACAGTATCTGAGTGAACAATTAAAAGCCCTGATAGTATTTTAAAGGCAAGACATAGAACTGCAGGTTCAATTAGCGGATCATGCTGCGTTCATCGTAGCCGCTTAAATTCTTACACTGAGTTATCTCAACCAACTGAATATAAATGCGACAAATGTCGTTATAGTACAATAATACAGGCTAACTTTAGAACATTTAAGGCTCTTTTTCAACATTGTTCTTTTTTTTTCTCAGACGTCATATAAATGGGACCTAAAATGAAGTATATTTTTGGTAGTTTTAGATCATGCATAATGTCAAAACTTGTTCATCATGGCATGATTTTGTTTGTTCCCTGACGGTAGCCGTAGGAGTGGTTTGGGAGTGAGAGTGTTCAATATTACTTTTTTATCTTGTATTTTAATATCGTTGCCTTAGGACTACACAAGATTCAATCCGCCTCTGTGTCCACTGTAAAATTGTTTTTAGACAGCCCAACAAGCCATATGTGAATTAATCTTACGTAATGAAGAAAGCAGCCTTAAACCAAATCTTAAGCACATTTGATATGTAAATTGTAACTAGTTTTAACAGTTCTTGATTTTTTAAAAATGAGACGGTTAGGTCATTTTTTGTCTAGGTTTGAAAGTTCATCAGCACAATCGGATGGCACGAGTACTTTGGTATACGAGTTAGTAGTTATGAAGTGTTCAGTGAGAAATGTTTTGTAAACAAGTACATTTTTCTGACCGCAGCTCTAAACGATTCACTGTAATTTTGGTTTTGATAGTTGTCTATCATCAAACATGCCCATATAGTTTGTTTCATATTGATTCTAATAAACGCTTCCAATGAGTGATTCACTTTTGCCATGCTTATTTTACTCAGTGACATACTTATTGCACACAGCCCTGATCATAACAAAAGTAAAGTTATGCAAATGTCATTTTCATAAATGTACTGAAGATATTGGTGAAACTAAATAAAATTTGTTTGAATATGCTGTGTTTAAACTTCACTTTTTCAACGTCAAACGTACGTGACACCATTGTCTGTATTAGAATCCTGTATTATCAAATAATGTGAAAAATATTATCTAATTGTTTAAGCTTTAAGGGTTTTATTTAGTGGATTGAGATCCGACCATGTTCAAGAAACTGAGCAGTTCAGCCAGTAACCCCCGGGCTTGTTATAACCTTCAGTGTAGTAAGTATATGATGTTATTTTGTATCCATGTATCCTATATAATTGTAACATCACCTCCAATCCACAAAAAAAGAAAAATGTATTCATCCATAAAATTCAATTTTAAAAAAGTTGCAGCTAAACGTAAAAAAAAACATAATAAAAACAACTAACAGGAGAAATTGTGTTAAAACCCGGCAGTGCATATTAAGAAACGCGATCGGAGAGAGGGAGCGAGAGTGGGATTAATCCAAGTTGAGAACTCAAGACAAGCCTGTTGCTTGTCATCAGTTTCTGCCTTGTCTAACTGCAGCATGTTGCCGGAACTTTAAACGTGATCCGAGTCCTCGCATAGCAGAAGGAAATCCAACCGTTCGAGTGAGTGCATCGTGCGACACCAAGTCATATTCTGTAATGCGGGACAAACCGTGTTAAAAATGTCTTACTTGCGCAAAAGAGTTTTATAGGCTCATTCTCTGCCTTTATGTGTCCTAAGAATATTAACAATGTTAAAATTAGACAAACTAGTTCAACATCTTTGTGTCGCTCCAATATTTTATGGCGGCTATCTTATTAAAGTTATTTTAGAGGCAGGAACGCATGTACAGGCTTACAAGTTGAAGGCATCGAAGACAAAGTAAAATGACTGGAGAAAGTAAACATCAATTAAGACATTGGAAAAGGCGATTAATCTTTACTAAGAGAGTCATATCTCTTTAAGGTTTACAACATCATTTGTTTTAACGTGGTGAAAACCGATAAGGTCATTAAACGCCCCCTCAATAAATCTTTAGAAATCTTTCCATTAACCTCGAAACAGCACGTGGAAAGCAGTACCACCAGTAAAGATCTCTCATACCGTGTCAGGTCAGTAATAAATAAAAGTATTAAATCACCCATAATCATGGTAATGCCGCCGCAGTGCTCGCGCTCTCAGGAGTCGCGTTCAAAACACGCTAAAATGTACAGCATGTTTGAAAAGAGAGCTATAAAAGATGAAATTTCACCATTCAGAATAGATATATTAAAACCGCTTTGGGGCCGGATTTTGTTGGGGAAGACGTGTCAAGTTATTCTGAGATCACAGAGCATTATACAACACACGTTAAGATATTGCATAGACCAACATCAAATATTCTTATATTGAAATGTATTATGAATTTACTGCTGACAACTACACATAAATGTATCTCAAAATACAACATACAACAAAGAAGTTGGACGAAAACGATAATG
Source organism: Megalops atlanticus (assembly GCA_019176425.1). Lineage (NCBI taxonomy): Eukaryota > Metazoa > Chordata > Actinopteri > Elopiformes > Megalopidae > Megalops > Megalops atlanticus. Next base: position 32,759,980 of record CM032878.1, on the reverse strand, counting down.
GACGATAGTATTTCATTTAAATATTTTATTATCTTAATGTGGCCTGAAATATTAAAACAGAAAAGCAATATGCTAATGAATACCTTAATTAAATAATCTGATGTCAATCAACAACTGAGTCACACTTAACGTTAAATGTGATTAAAGTGAATATTTTCTGTGAATTCTTTTGAAGAATGTATAGGTGAAATGCATTTATTGCCACATTATTAGCTAAAAAGATTCACTCTCCAACCTAAAGATTCCTCGTGTTGTCCGTTGATATTTCAATTATTTCAGGAGTCGCATTTTGTCACGCATGTTCTCGTGCCCTCCCTTACTGGCCAGTGGCACTAAATATGAACTATTTCCAAAGAACTAAACACTCGGCAAAGTTAAAACGTCACTCTTTCTCAGCCTTTATTCGGGAGTACTCCACCAGATCACTGTCAGATCTCTATTTGCATAATTATATGCTCTGGTCTGAAGAGAAAACTAACCCCCACATTTTACGGGTCACCAAACTGCAACAATCAATGTTTTATCATGTATGCTAAGGAAAACCTTAGAAAACTATCTTAAGAATCTCCGAGGATTTTCTCTCTTTCTCCCCCTTTTCTCTTTCCCTCTCTGTATCCCTCCCTCCCTTAATCACACGAGCGAAAGAATCTTGATCCACTGAAGATGTAGCTCTGAAGCCAACGCAAGCGAATTCGAGTCATATGCTTATTCGCCTCTCATGAGCAGAGCGACGAGCGACCTACCGAGAGCCCGGGTACTCAGTGGAGTGTCTGGTCGCTACGGAGGAATGTAACGTTTTCATTAGACATTCATGGGCCGACGGAGCCATTATTCCCAAAGATGGGTAAAAGAAAAGTAGAGAGGTCCCATGTCTCTATCTGCAGTGACCATTGTAGGCCGTCCACTGAATTAAAAATCAAACCATCAAATTAACTTAATTAGCTAAAAAGGCACTGCACATAGGTGTATCATACGAGACCATCAAAATGTGCATATAGACGCACACACACAATCAACTTTACAATTTTCGACTTGTTCACACTTTAAATATAATTCAGAGAGAGATAGAGAGTTATTTTCCTTTACTTTTCTTTCGTCCATTGTGTCTCCTGAAGTAATATGGCCCGGAACACATATCTTAACCAAACTTAGATACATGTGATGACTGTGATTATGGCCAAATGGATTAAGGCATATACATTTTTCACGTCCCTTCAGATTCTCGTTTACTACGACCATTGTTCTCCAGGCACATATATGTCACGAAAGCTCTCTGAAGAGCCTTTAGCAAGCGCATATTGATGCACCCAATGTTTCACCAAGGATCACCGCTTCAATCCGCTTGGCGCTTGGATCGATATATTATGACACGCCTCAGCGAGGGAGTGGGCTCTACGAAAACAAATGGCTGAGTGGGAGGCCAAACGGTCCTACGTCTGGAAGAAACTTGCAGGTAAAAAACTGCATTATATGGCACAAATGCCTACAGTTAACACACACTTAAAGAAACCTGATAAACACCGAATCATATACGTTTGCTCTGTGAGGCCTCCTTTACTCACAGTGAAATGAAAGCCGGTACTTTACGCCAAATGTCTCTAAACTACTCCCTTGATGTGAAAAAGTTGTGGCCAGACAATGTTACGGTTTCTATGTATTTTATTGAAATTGCGATATCCGGATGTTGACGTAACATCCGGATTGTGCACGAAATGCAGCTTGACACAAGGTATCAAATGTATGTAGGCTACTTTTATGCCATAGCATATGAAAACTTATATTGTATGTTTTGTGTATGATGTAGAAAAATGGGAAAATGTAATGAAAAACCGAGGAGTCAGTAGATTCTTAGGATCAATGACGATTTCAAACACGAACTATACAAGCTCAGTTCTAGCTTGTTGGAAGATGCGCACGGAATAGAAATCTGATCTGGACGCCACTGGATCAGATGAAGTTTGGGGCTGGTTTTAGGAGATTCGGTTTACCCTTGTCGTCACTCAGCCCCCGGTTAAGCTAGCATATAACACGAAGGAGGAGGAAATGCAACAACAACAAAAACACAGGTCGTCTTGTCACACATCCTGACTGCCCGATGCGACAGTCATGTCGGCGTCAGTGTCTGTTAACATTACGTAATTTACTGTTATGTCTGTGGGCGATATTAGTTTTCGTGATTTTGACAGTTTAAACTCAAAGGCGCCTGACAGTTCCAGCGCGAGCACATCTGTAACCATTCTGGGAGAAGTGACTAAAATGAGTTATATGGATTATGGTTTGAAATAAAACAGTGTACAGTCGAATAATTTTAAACTGACTTCATTTTCCCTCTGATGTCTCAAAGTACCAGCTAGCAGTCAAATGTTACATAAGTAAAGTAATTTTGCTGGGCCATGTGACGAAATGATGTACAGTTTTGTCTTGGGGGGCTCCAGTATATTTCAAATGACCTTAGAAGACTCTCGGTAGGAGTTATCGGCCGACGCCTGTGTCCATGGAGGTGAACATTTTTACATACTGCGCATACCGTAAACATTTAAACAGATGTGTATTGCACTGGTGCAACAGCGGCAAAGTACCATGCTTAAAGTGTTGCACTATTGAGCCCCACCAAGGACACGAACCCGCAAACCTAGGGCAGGCCTACAGCTTTACACCATGCACTTCCACTAAATGAACGACCTTAACTTTGCGTTCAGTTACGACACAGCATGCGAAAGTTAATGACGTGTTAATAAATGCTCCATGTTTTAAAATATTTGCAAAAACATATAATATGGACAAAGGCTTTGGTGCATGAATTCGGGAGCGGATTTGTGCACGTTTGCATGCTGTGCGAGTTAAGAAATTCAAGACTTTGTTAATAGCACGTGTACGAACTAATATGGTTTGTTTAGTTCTGTCTAAAACGAATACATTCCGCATAAATCGCGGAAAATAAGATAAAAAAAACAATATGAACTTTCAATACATAATCTAAATTGTTTGGATTTTGGACAAAGTCAGTGAATCTTATGTCTGCAGCTATGTCTGCCCCAGATGTCATGTGGAGAGACAGGCAGTGATCGATGGATTTGCACACTCAGGACTGAGTATATATGTGCATTCCACAGCAGTCAAAATGGTAAATACAAAAATGAAATACAGTATTTATAAGAAGCTTGTCTTTAAATAGATATGATATGTAACTTACTTACTTTTCACAAGAAATAAAGGGTCATTGCAATATTTTTAAATATACATATACAGTATTTAACATAGTCCTCCAAAGCAGACCTGTGTCAAAATAGGGCACTTAAAATATGATATTTAAGTTAGCTTTATCCAAAGAGAGGTCTCACTTTGGTGGTTCCCGTTGACATTTTAAAGAAAAATTTGATTTTTACGGCATTGGATTTCATAAAGGCAATGGAAGACGTCAGTTCGTTGGGAAAAAAGTAAAGGGCGTTCGATGTACAGCTTCAACGTTCAATGTAGAGCCATCAACTTGACGGTCGTTCTACACCTTACGTGAACTTAATCTAAGGATGTATCTAAGTTTTATATAATCTCTTGTTTACACGACTTTGGTCTCCTTAATTAACTGCCATAAATGAAAGCCACCATTATCTTACATAAGATTATTATGATTATGTAGATGCTGCTGCTGATGATGATAAAACAAAATGAAGAAAAGGATGGAAAATATCTACCTTAATAAAAACACCAACTTTTCACATGAACATAGAATATAATCAAATCAATAGGTCTTCCAGGACTTAAATCCGTACGCAATCACCTGACCAGAATCCACAGACACTAGTTCCCCGGTTGTCTCAGTCACAGAACCCAAATGTTTCTAAAACGCAATCACATTTCAGTTTCACTTTTATATCTGAGCACTTTTGGGAACATCAAGGACGAGAATCACTCAGTGGTGGTGTCCTCACTGCATGCTTCCTTTTTGCCACATTAGGGCAGATATCCTCATAACAAACATATCGAGATATACAGATGTCTCTGACAGAGGGCTCCGAATCTCGTCACCGCTGAATAGCCTACTAATCGACTACACAGTACATCTAGACTCAACATTTTGCGCAATTAAAGATACAAAAAGAATAGCTGACGAAGCTGGTCTGTATTTTTAAAAATATTTTTTAAAAATAAAATAACTCACTGACTCCAAACTAATGAGTGTTTTGGCGCAACCATCACACACATTGATTACTTCCGCTGTTGTTTTTTTAGAGTTAGTTCTTCAGCTGAACATGTATTTTGATAGATGGCCCACAAAGGTTGAACCGTATATATACAGCAAATGGGCGTATTGCATTGTTAAATATATAGGCTTTACATAGAAAATATTAATTAATAAATAATTTCTCTACGCATCAGAAAGATTTAAAAGCTTCATTCAGGCATGTTTACGCTGTGGCAACAGTCTTGAAATTCTCCCAAAGAAACCAATGTATTTATTCCCATAACGAAAGAAATCTTCGAAGGGTAACGGGGTATGTGTAAAATGTCGGACTTGAAAAGACGTGATAACGCATGCACCTGGTTACACTGTAAGAGGCAGTTGTGTTTACGGTAACTGTAGTTGTGCATACAATGAAATCTAAAAACCATTTCCAAATCCTCACAGCACTGTTGATTGAATGTGTAGCTAGCGTCAGCTAGTATATGCTCAACTAATGCGTAAGGTGAGGCCTGCTCTTAAGTACTGGGACCATCCGTCGATGAGCGTGTCTTTTGAGCTAACATGTTGAAAGTGTAAAATATAATATTAAATCACACATTCTAAATGAGGTCCTTCAGCTGAGCAGACTCCGTTAAGGCTAAACACTTGGCTTGCATGGGGGTGGCGGTTCCCTCCAGACTCAGAACCAAATTATTACAGAGCCGAGATATCATCGCCTCCACCGCGCGTCTTCATTAAGAACGCCCTAAAAGATGAGGATCTAAATTAAGTTATTGCCATCCGATGAACCCAAAATTAGCGAGGCTGCCTCGGCTCCCGTCAGACAGGTTTCTGTTGAAAACGCAATGACAGGGAGAAAGGTAGGCGGGAAGGCGGGGGCGAAAGAGTGGGGGATTGGAGAAAGATTGACAGCTGTCCTTTCTTTAAATGTGTTTTATGGTTACTTTCTCTCAGCTGGGAAGAGTCCTGTTCTAATCTCTCCGGCAGTTATTATATTAACCCTTTAATGGTATTTTTAAACTGATTTTCCCCTTTCTGCCATTGAAGCGGTTCTCACTTCTTTTTTCTGCCCCATTTTGTTCCCTCCTCATTTAATATCTTTATCACCCATTCAGATAAAATAGAAGTTTTCTGTCCTCTCTGTCAATATGCATCAGCTCTTTATGCAGTTGTCTCCTCTTTCTTGCACGCGCAATTAGGAGAATTTTAAAGCACAAAAGTTGTCAAGAGGTGATCACTGAGCGGAGATTTGCTCATATTACACGCAGATGGAAGAAGGTTGTTTAGATCCACAAAAGCAAAATTTTATGTATTTTATGTATTTCTTTGGGCGAGTGTGTTGGGTAATCGACTGATTTCTGTCCAAATGCATAATTGCCGCGTTTTCCCCGGTCTCCCCAAGACATTTGTACCCCAAATTCGTTCAAATTATTTCAGCATTCTGGAATATCTGAATTTATTCGTGCATGCAACTTTTTATTTAACAGTTCTTTGCTCCTTCGTTCTTTAATTTATTCGTTCAAACATGCAAACTGTGATACTGACGTAACGAACTGAAAAAAGTAGTTGACTTTAAAATAATGCGCGACCAAGATAAGAGCATCAATTCAAACGGAAAATCTTGACATTAACTAGTCATAATTTTCAGTTATCCGCGCAAAACCTAATTCACATTTTGGATCACCCTGGTTCTAATCGTGAGGGAAAATAAAAATAAAGAACAAGAGACTGTAATTATGTTCTTTTTATGGGTCATTTCGATTTGCGAACAGATCACTTACAACGCTGTTTAAATGAAATACCGACAAATTAATTCAATGTTTTATAATTTAAAACAAGTGAAGTTCATTCTATTTCAAAGTTTTGTAATTAATTACTATCCGAATTCAATAATTGGTGCATCCAATTAAAAATTATAAAAGGTACGGAAATAATACTTCAAGGGGACCAGATAATGGACTGAACGGTAAAAATTATAATAATTAATATATTTCTGTCTCTGTAATTCCGATAAACAAATGTGCCCCGTTCATATATTGGTATACAGGAATAGGATACGTTCTAAATTATTTTAGAATAAATGCAAAATATCTGCAGATGAGTATGAGCACACGGGAAAACAACGCGTCATCTGTTTCAACAACTTCAGCAACAACAACTTTGATAACAACGTAAAACTTAAATGAAAATGAATGACTTGGCTAAATGTTTTCGGGATAATCTTATGAAAAAAAGACATGTAATTTGTGGTGGATATTGTAGAGGATTGTTGTTTATTACAAAAAGAGAATATTTCCTACACCAATTTCTCTCTGCTGCACCTTGCTTTTTTCTTTCTTTCTTTCTTTCTTTCTTTCTTTCTTTCTTTCTTTCTTTCTGTCTTAAATCCTAATCTTAGATGTTAAGTTTTACCTTTAGGTTAGATAGTCAAAAAATGAACCATATAAAGAAATCTATTCAGAGGAATAACAACGAATTCGTTGATTCATATTCAAACAATTCATGAGATCAGTTATAGTAGCCCAATTATTTTAATTGTAGTTTATGAAATATGTGTATATTGCATGGGGATTTATGTCTGAGCAACACGTGCATAGTTATTAAAGATTTAAGCTTCTGTGTCTGTTATATTTAGAACTACTGTTAGTCCAAATGCAGTGAAGATTGTATCGATTTGAAACTTGCCCTGTCTAATTTGATGAAAGCATCCTGCTACCTAGCCGTAGCACCATGGACAGCGCTCTCTCTCTCTCTCTTGACCTTGAACTCACTCGTTGCCTTGCTATTAAATTACCCCCGTCTGTGCGAAACTGGAGGCCCCGGAGAAAGTTTTCCTTTCCAGTGAGATCTTCGTGTGTTGGCAGTAGCTGCTCTTCTCTGATCTCCCCATTTTTTGCTCTCATTCAAGATATTAACAACACTTTTTTGGTGAAACCATACTTCAGGAGAGTTCTGTTTTAGTAAAAGTGAACTAACTTATGAAAAACATTATTAACCCCTGCACAAGCCAACATGATATGAGTAGTGGATTTACGAAAGTGGGGGCGTCTCTATTTTTATTTTTGCATCAGCGTAGGCCTACACTTCAGTAATATCTATTTTGTTCATTAAAAATATTATTGTAAGAGAATGCTAAATAAACTAAAACTAGAAAGTAATGCCACGTTGAATTAGCTTTAAACGTAGACTAAAATTTGAGGAATCAGCCAATAAAAATTTTTAAAAGGATAGCTTGTTTTACGTTCAATACACGCACACACACACACACACACACAGAGGAGGGAGAAAAGAGAGAGAGACAGACAGAGAGAGACAGACAGAGGGAGAGAGAGAGACAGAGAGAGAGAGAGAGAGAGAGAGAGAGAGAGAGAGAGAGAGACCCACATAGGCTTAAAACATCCTCTCCATTCTCAAAAATTCTCAAGTCGAAAGTTGATTCGGTGTCAGAGAATGCGCCTTGAGATAAACTTGGAAAGGAACCGAAGCCACTGTGATGAAGGGAGGATTTGCTGTTGGGGAGAAGCTGTTTGATGGAGCTCTACAGCTTTGAGACAGCTTGTTAATTAAAGCCCCGAGAGATGGCCCTCCGGAGCCACCGTCCATATCAGAACGTTGCTAACTATACTGACAGCGAGTTTCTTAACAAGCAGGCATGCGGGAAGCTTTATACCTTGTTCATCAATTCCATATATATTCCATATATGTAGGCCTATATACATATTCACAAGCTAACAGTTTGATTATTTGATTAATTTCAAATCTCATAGCTGTGTTGAAATACCTAGTTTTCCTGTTATGTTTCCACATATTTTCGTCAGTGTCCATTTCAATTGGTATTGGTCGTATAAATACCATAATTCAATTACACAGTGCTTGTGTTAAAGAACAACGGCATACTCAAGCATACTCATACTCAAGTATGAGTAATGTTATAAATGTCTTACCTACCCTTCCGAGTAAATGTAACTGAATTACTTTTAAGAAAGTAACAAAACTCTTGTTATATCATATCTACTATATACATACATGTACAATTAACACGTGAGTTTACATAGAACATCAAGACCAGCATTTTCAATGCAATGATTTCATGTCATTTTATTTTAAAAAAAGCTATTAATTACATGAATGAGTGAATAAATACAAAAACAAGTGAAAAAGACACTCTATCCTGATTTCTTCTTGGTGATGTACCTCAGACTTACTTTCATGGAAATTTCAAACACGGTGATAATATGCATAATACGAATCTTTTCCTGCATTATTCCACCTTAATTGAACACGTATCATTCCTTTGCCTCGGGCGTCCATTAAATGCGTTGGGCTGATGGTTAGCTTGTTACATGGCAAAAAAGCATCCCAGAATCTCAAATGCATGTCGTAGATCTTTGATAGTTCTACTTACAGAAAAGTTAGATTTTTAATTTTTTCCCGGAAACATGCACACATTGACACTGGGGAAAATGATGTGTGAAAGTATGAATGACGGCAGCCAGTTCGTGGTCTTTCGTTTAAAAGCGTATCATCATGTCCCGAGTGTAAACAGAGACACACAGCTATTGTTCTCGTTGAGGAAGTACATTCGAAACAGGTGGAGAGTCCTTGAACCAGCTCACCTGCAGTGAGATATCAAGCATGCTCCGATAGGGGGTGACGTGAACTAGCATAAAAAACATGTCTCCAGCACCAATGGAGCAAACGCATGTCCTAAAATACAGATGTTTAATATTATGTTTTTATAAGTGCGTTTATATATATATATATATATATATATATATATATATATATATACACACACACCAATACACTGAAATGTATATGTTTACTTACATTTCTTGAGTATCAACCACAACTACTAGTTATCCACCATACAAATGAGCTGGGTGAATCAGTAAGTGAATGAAAAAGGAGAAAAAAGTTCAAGGGTTTGATTTTGTGTTGATTTATTTTTGTGCATAGTTCGAAGAAGAAGAAGAATCGGTATTTAATACAGACTTCTGGGCTGATCACCTGTAAGGACATCGTGTTTTGTAGTCCCTTGTGAATTCGCCGTTCATCTTGTAACTTCTCTGCTTTTTTTCCAAATTGCGTTACGAAGACACCTTTTACAGATTATTCTTGTCTGTGGGTCATTTGTCAACGTCGAAATACAGACAAGCCTCTATTTACCGACTACACATCGAATGAATTTCTTATTGTAAGGAGAATACAAAAAAGCTCAAAAATTGCTTATAATTGGCATTGAATCAGAAATTAAACTACACTTTCCAATAGAACTAGCAAATGAGCGCAGTATTCCTTTCTTTAAATAATTGTCGACATTATTGCTTTTTCCCCACAAGTAAACCGTTTTGAAGGGTCGAAAACCTGCACAACTTCAAAATGATACATCTTAAATAAATGACAATTACTGCTTACTGCCTGTGCTGAAACGATAAATAGGCACCAAAACACATCACACGGTAAAAGCGCGATATCAAATGGAAAAAAGAATTGGTTTACAAACAACACAATGAATGCACCTTCCCTTATTTCCACATAACAACAGAAATAATAATAATCATCATCATCATCATCATCATCATCATCATCATCTCCCAGAAATATCGTTTTAACAGCGCAGTTGTGTTCATTTGAACAAATTTAGTAAGCAATGCAAAATACTTTTCCTATATTTACCCTTGCCTTTCTAGAGCTTTGCTCAATTATCCCATTGTGTTATTAGTAAACAACGAAGTCTATCTTATATTTATTTTCAGTTTATAATTCAACAATAATTATTTCGAACCTTCGTTTTATAGTATGCGATTGAAATTAGATTGACACGTTTGACATTTTGTATGAACATTTAGATATTGTAATCAAAAGCCGCCATCTGTATACATTTGCAAAGAACAATATAAACATTTATATTCTTAAACACACGCGTGAATAATTAACATGTATTGCCATTTTAATTTCGTTTTTATCCTTTAACAAATGCGACAGAGAACACAGGATGTCTAACTATGCTTGACTTTTACAAACATTTTAGCAATTAAGAACTTTCCTCCACGTGCATTCCCACAAAATAAATTGGGGCAGACATTTTAAGTCGGAAAATATTGAAATAACTGCGTAAAATTTAGAAACTGAGATTGACTATGTCAGTTGGGCTAAAATGAGAGGAAAAAAATGTTTATTCTTCAGTCGGAGGGTCCCAGCACGGAGAGCGCCATCTAGCAAACAAAAGTAGAAACAAACAGCTCGAGACGGTCTTTGCCCGATCTGCTTTAGGAGAGCCGCAAACAAAGGCTTGTTCTGAGATGCCAGGCGCTGCCTTTGAGAAACTTTTTACTTTCGGCATTCAAGAATTGAAATGTTGTGTACAGTGAATCGGCGGATGAAAATATATATAAAGAACACAGAACAGCTCAATTCGACCAATGCATTTGCCAAAAATAAATGAATAAATAAGATGAAATGGAATGAAAGAACGTCTCCTTTGTGCGAATTACAAATGGAAGTTTTTCTGATTACAACATAAGAGGAAAATGACAACCAAAGCAACACAAAAATAACGTCAATTTCTGTCATAATCAGAAATAAGTATCGATGAGAGAGGGCTTGGCATCTACAGGACTAGCCTGTAAGTGACTAAAATGTTAATAAGCCACTCTTGTTCAGAGAGTGTTTAAGTGACATACATACACACACACACACACACACACACACTTTACATATATATAAAATATTGTGTTTATTTGTGCTTGAACGTGTGTAATAGCCGGTAGTGAAATTACTTCCCATATATGAGAGTGTGAGAGGTATTGTTAATACCTCTTAGCTGTCAGACGGTCATTGTGTTACACTATGGATCATGCGCAGATGATCATGATTTCAATTGTAGAAAAGCCTTTACAGGTGTGAAGACTTAGCTCATCATATTTTATGATTTTATTGCTAAATATACAATAAATTTGATCTTATTTATCTCCATTTAAAGAAATGTGCCTCGAAAAAATATTTGAATATTTACCTTAACACTGATAAATTAACCTTTTCCTATTAAATTAATTCTTAATAAAACTGCATGAAGGTGTCTAGTCCATTCAGGGGGTCGTTCTCTGTTTATTTAGTCTTTCATGTTATAAAAGATCCCATAACGGCATTTAACCCAAAATATGTCGCATTATCTCATTAAATAGACACTGATAGGCATTTTCAACAGAAGTTGGTCTTCACGAAAAATGTCCTCTAGGTCTAAAACTCCAGCGAAATTGACGCCCTCATTGTTCAAAGAATTTCTTGTTGTCATGGCATGTTCCAACCAAACAAAATGCTAGTTATTATCTTGTGCATCTGTATACAATTTATTTATTTTCTATGGCGACCAACCATTCTCAGATGGCAGATTTACCCCACTTTCTGTTCTAAAGTAATTCAACGTAATATAATATATAATACATTAATCTTCTTGGAGTGTGTGTCTGATGAAACTCATCTCTCGAGCAAGAACCTTACACAAAGACAATTCTCTTGTTACTCCAGAGACTCTAAACTTAAATGTCCTCGTCGCATCACGCGCGTGTAAAGCTCACCCCTTGCATTCGTGGTTCTTGGTATGATCGGGAGAAATTACGAGTGATAAGTAGATGGGTCTACCGTTATACCTGCTCGGAGCGATTTGATAACAGGTCAAAGTGACGCTTATACTATACTATTACTCGTATATTTTTTGTGGGATGGGTCTGTTTATTTAACCATATAATTGCAAAAAAATATTGAACAGAAGCGTGTATGATGGCTGTTCGGCAAGTGTACAGTCCTATTATAGGCACCCACAAACGCACGTTCACACACACACTCACACACACACACACACACACACACACACACACACACACACGCACGTCTTTGAGCATGCATCCCAATCAGCTGAGATATGTCTGCATTATGGTGTTCCCAGGACGACTTTACTTTTCTGTGCAAAAACCTATAGTCCTCGGACAGAAATAGTTGTAATTTCCTTGTGCAGTATAGTAATTGAGTAGTTTGCGTCTGTGTGCCAGATATCTCCTGCTTGGGAAAGAGGTAGTGAAGATGTGACAAGGTGTATGTGGAGCAGAACGTGCAGCTTTGGAGGCCTAAGGCTTTTCTTTACCGCAAACGTACCCACATAAGCCCAACCGCAACCACAACCCTGCCTCCCCCTCCATCCTCCTATGAAAGAACAGCTGACCTTTTGGACTCTGTCCACTTTCTGTCCAGTTTTAGCAGAGTGCGCTTTCCTCCTCCTACCCGACCCCCTTCTAAATAGGATTCCCGCTATTCTTTATTGATATCATCAACAAATGCAAATTCGCTTTTTTTTGGGAGGGGGTGCTGGGGGTGGCGGCCAATGAAGATATGTCAATAAGTAAGATTTTGAATACCCATCACTTCTTGGAATGGGTCAAATCAGTCCGCATTCTAATTGCCACAAAAATGCAACCCCGTTTCAGAAAAAGAAAAAGAAAAAGATCTGAAAACAACCGAAATTCACCCATTCAGATTAAGAGCGTTTATTTCTGCTTGGCCTTTGAAGAGAAGGGGTCATGTCACTCAGAAAGAAAAGGCCATTCCGTTAACCCCCTCCCTTTTTTACACTCACAACACAACCCCCTCCCCCTCTCTCTCCTGTCTCTTATCTCCCGTTCTCTCCGACCGACCCCCACCTTTTTTAGCACACACAGACGCACACGTAAGCGCGCGCACACAAATTCGCCAGCAAGCTGGCTTTAAGGCAACATACAAAAAAGATTAGAGATTTGGCTTATTTAACAAGCAGAAGAGGCACTTCCATAATCAGAGCAACGGTATGTAGGCCACAAAGTGCTAGTAACCAGCTAGCGAGGTCCTCCACGGAGCGCTCCGAGCGGTTTGGCTAGGGGAAAATGTTTTATCGACTGCTTTGCTATCATCAAAGCCAAGAAACAGGTCCTATGAATTAACCTGGAATATTTTACTAATATACACCACATGATTATCCGACATAAATATCACACTGGTCCTTGCTTATCAACGAACGTATGATTATAGCCATAACAGTTATAATTTACCAAGGTCGTTTGAATATCTTGCTTATTTGACAATTGTCTGGTCTCGCGTTGGATGTAAACATTTACCGTACCGGAAAATTCGACATATTCTTCAATGCCTTGTTGTTGTCGACATGTACATTCGATGAATGAGGTTGTGCACGGTGTGAAAATATATTCTTGGCACAACAAAAAGGCCTACACTATGTGGACTGCAACATCCATGGAAAGACAGAAGGGGATTTTCAGAATAGCATGCCGAAAACCAACGCAAGAGTGAGAGATAATGCCTCTGTCAAGACTCGTTCTATGAGACAGGAATGAAAAATATCCCCTAACAAAACGTTTCAGTCATTCATTATAAAGAAAAATAGACGCCATGCTGAGAAATTAGGTAAATAAAAACTAAATTAGAACAATATTAACCACAACATCATTCACTAAGATCACAGCCTGCCTGCCCCCGTGTGCAATTTCATCATAGTAAATTTGTCTGTTAATGATGTTATAACTATAAATTCTCATTTCCTCATCGATGAGATTACGCACATCTACGTATATATATATATATATATATATATATATATATATATATATATATATATATATATATATATATATATATATATATATATATATGCGTGTGTATGTGTATGTCTGCCGTGTATGTGTTTATGTATGTATGTCTGTCAGTTAAATAGCGTAAATATGGGCCATTACATATCTATGTCGATTTATCAGTGATGATTTGAAACAGCTCAGTTTCATAAAAGATTTCCTTGGCACACTTCATTTCAGGAAAGCAGATGTTACTTTTTTCACGAATCATTTTATAGTGGAGTACATATGTAACCTTGGAAACACTCCAGAAGGCCTCTATTATTTGCTAAATGACTGTTAGTTGAGACATATTAATCTGTGCATAACTATGATACAAATTATGTGAATAAAATAGCATCTGGGAAACCTGCAGTAATGCTGGAATAGCCGCTAAATAAGCACTCCTGTTTTTCCAAAAATATAAAAACCAAATAAATAAATAAATAAATAAATCCGCGTTGCACATGTGTATCTTCAGATCAGCACTTTTCACTCAATGGAGTATCCAAGACAATTATTTATAGAAATACTGCGTAGTAAACAACAGTAGTTAGTTGGCTCAGCAACGTTATTTATTTACCAATGTATGAATGCATACGTGAATATATCAGTGAATAACGGAATGAATTGTCTTATAACGCACGCGGCCTATCATTGCAGTATCACTTGCTAACGGCGCGTCATTGTCTGTTTTTTTTACTTAATCATTAGCCATATCCAGTATAAACGTGCCTCTGCCCGTTTTGATATTAATCCTTTATCAAATGCCACTGGATTCGGTGTCATGCATATGGAGATAAAATTGTTTCCATATAAAAGCAAACTTCATACCCAACGAGCAAGTATCGCCGATTAAGATGGGGGCATCACATGGTGATGGCCAAAAAGCGTTTTAACTTGAGATGCTGCAAATATGAAAAATAGGTCACCAATAAATTTGGTCTCAGCATGGAGTGTAATTGCAACAAAATGCTGCCGCGTAAAATTGTAGAGCTCGCTAGCTGTGGTGGCATAGTCACAAACCATCTGGTGTATATTACGAGTGAAGCTGTAAATATTGCTGCAAAGCCAGTAGGTTATCAGGTATGTAAGCACAGAATAGCTTGGCTTCCCATATGTTGAAAGATCAGACTATGTGGGTGTCTTTTAACAACATGGATGCGTTCATAAATCAGTTTTAAATTCATTGTCTGCAGTTAGTTCCCTGTACGCATGGATCACAATAACTTGACGTTAGTAGGCTTACTATTTTTGAAGGGATTAAAAACGAAGAGGATGAAGCGTGTGAAAATGTGTTACGTTTAGGTCAGGTGAGTAGTCATTGGCTGTCTTGTACTGTCTGTGCTAAAATGCAACAGGTATAGCTCCAATATATAACGGCATCTCTCATCATAACGGCAACTTCACAAACATAACTAGATAGTTAAACTATTTCGGGCTAAAAAATATCATTGGTAACAATCTCCAGACCTTTAATCGTGGTTGAAGAAGAGAGAGAGAGTGCCTGTCATTCTCTGCAACACTATACCCGTGAATGCAAAAGTCATAAAAAGATGACAAATTCTGAACTTCGGAACTTTTAACTTCGCCCTCTATCCTCGTAGTTTTGACTTGGTTACCTCTTGCTTCACGCGCTCTCCCTTTCAACGTAAACTTTGCTTTCCGATCTCCAGGGTCCCCTCTTTCCGGCGTCTTGATTTATTTCAGCTGTACACATATATACACTAAAAAATAGCACTCTCGACTTTAAATGCCACGTGTTGATTAATTTGTTGTTAATGACAGCCAGAGTCACACTCACACGCACACAAGCACATCCTCTCCTCGCTCCCATTTCTCCCTCCCCTTTCTGTCTTGCTCTCTCTCTTTCTCGCTTACCCATTCACTCCAACGCACACATACTGAGAAGTAGTGGGGCAAAATCAAAACAAAAGTCTTACTTTTTTAGTAGACGTCCTTATAGCCGTAGGTACAAAACGATAAACTTCACTGCGAAGGTTTTCTTCTCAAGGTCTCGTGGTAACTATATAAAACGCAACAATGCGGTTTAATTAATATATATTTGGGTATGTCCCATATACCCAAAAGCTTTGAGCGTAGTGTAACGCAGATTGAGACATATCGAGTTCCCTTTAAAAGGATCATTTCATGTGGGAGGTTGGACACAAAGTTTGGACTCGTGACTGGCATTCCAGAGAGACATGCATATCTTAAAACAACAAAGCGGGAGAGAACGGGCTTTGGGAGGGAGAAAAAAACTTGGAGAGAAGTTACTAACTGATAAACAGCTGTCACTGTTCGACAAGCTCGACATTTTGAGCGCCTACTTTTGTGTATCAGCTCTTCACTGGAATATTGTGTTAATGCGTATCAATGCACTGAGTTACCATAAATGTAGTTTAAAAATCCGTAATTTATGCTTTTTTACTTCATGGTTGGGAAAAAAATCTTTTGATGTCTTTTTTGTCATGTGTTGCAAGATTACTTTGATCTGCACTTAAAATTAATTTTAATGGGTCTACGACAGAACTTACGTCCCCCGACCATTTAAGAATATCTCCAACGTCGTTATGATCGGCGCGTCTTCACACCTGTTTTAAGCGTTCCAAGTGCACTTCCTCTTGCTTGGTTAAGAAAGTGCAGCGCGGTGCTTAGAGCGTCCCAGGAGGCGAGTTTCCGAATCCACAGTTGTTTTTGTTAGTTCTCTGTAACACTGACGATTCACTCTCAACGGAGGAACAAAAAGTGCGGTTAGCGCCCGAGTAACCAGCAGCATTAAGCAGATACAATATCACTGGAAAACCTCCCCGGCTGAAAACCTTTCAACTACTTAGTTACTAATTACAGATGGTAATCATATAAGACCAAGCGAACAACGCATTTTTATTTATTGTCAAGGTGCATTCCCAGGCACTGTCAGTGGATCACATCGGGCAGATTGTTAAACTTGATTGCTGCTAACAAGAGATGCAGATTGCACCGTTTTGACACATCTTAGCAACTCGCTCTCTCCTCGCATTAAATCGCAAAATAGGCCTACCTACACGTATGTATTCATGCATCTGTTAAGGCGTGAATTTTACTTCACTCTAAAAAAAGTGACGAAAGCTATCCGCTGAAATGAAAGATATACAGACAAAAGGAGAAAGTGTATCGTATGGAGCTAGATATCTCTGTTAGTTGTCAGTGGAAGTCCATGGGCAAGGAATGCTAATGAGAAAAAGCAGAGCGGGATGGAGACTGGGTCTCTCTCCCTCCCTCTCTCTCTCTCTCTCTCTAGGGTGCACTGTGTCTCGTTCCTTCTCTCTTTCTTTCTGGAAGCAGAGGGGATCGATAGCTGACCCGATGGTTTGGCCAATGCTTTATTTATCTGGCCGAGCAATGATATTATCAGCCTTGAACGTTATATACAGCAAACGTCTTCCTAAATCAACACAAAGGGATCGCTTACACAGCGATCTGTGCTCTCTCCCACCCCCTTCTCCCTCTCTCTCTCTCTCTCTCTCTCTCTCACACACACACACACACATACACACACACGCACGCACGTACGCGCACGCACACACGCGCACACACACACACACACACACACACACACATAGAAAACGACCCCTTATGCTACTTTCACAACCGAGGATATTTTATACCCTGTAGTGCTGGATTTGATCCATGGCTTTAAGCCTGACGGGGAGGTCTGTGGACAAGTAGAGTACAGAATTATACAGCGATCATTTAGAGTGTTAGCAGCAATTCTACTTCACTCTTGGTTGACTGCATTTTCGCCCGTGTACAGAGCCAAGTAGTGCAGTAATTTGATAACATAACACAATGCACCTAATACCACCCTATTGGAATGTATCACTTGGTGGAGAGGGGTGGCAGTTCCACTGGACAGCTCTCCTCACGTTTGTAGGCATGCTTTGGAAGTTGAAGCTGTGAGTTAGAGCGCTGTGGTAGACGCAGTTATTATAAGTGCATTCAATGAAACAATGTTATTTGGTGCGTACATTTCTATTCTGTGCACTCATAGACCCTATGTGTGTGCTCCCTTCGAACCACCCGTTTGCGAGTTTACTCTGCCCACGTCATATTAACCAATATTTTATTAATGTTACCTTAAATATGCAGAACGCTACTAATATGATTACGTTTTAACTGCAAGCTGAGCCGTCATTATGTTTGACTAGGCAGCGTTGCTTTTGGGGTGGGGGGTGCACGTGAGGTGTGGATCCCCTTCGCTGTATGAGGTTTTGAAAATAGGTTCCCTGACAACTGGGGATAATAAATGTGACGCTTTCAGACAGATATCTCAAACGTGAAATCGCACCCAGCTGCTTGTGTAAGCAAACAAATAGCCCCGTGTTAGGAGTCCTTCACTTGCAGTTTGATGAATGAAACACGACAAAGGTAAATGGTTATTTAACTCATTTAGGAGTAAAACTTTGGCAAGCCGAGTGTTCCCCCATTTACCAGCACATGCGAGCTATATTTGCTTTATCAAGCTAAAACGCCTATCCTCTGCCATGTAGCCCGAAGGCTGAAAAAACACAACACATTTTATGAACATGCTATCTGTGTAAGACAACAGAACTCCAGAAGACGACATATAACCTCCCAACATTCATATATGATCGATTGTTTTTTTTTTTTTTTTTGGGGGTATCATAAATAAAATACCAAAAGTACCATTTTTTCAGTCAGTGGACACTTTTAGTCAAAAGAATCGAAAATGGTTATTTCAAACATCGAATAACATCCAATTATAGGTTTAAGTGGAGTTTGTACAAGACGAAAAGATTTTCCCGGATAAAACAAACCTCTTTAATTGTCCAGGAAACGTGACAAACACAACACCAATGGGTTTAACAGGTACCAATAAGACATAGGATTACATAATTTATTAACTATGTTTGTAGTTTGTAGGAAATTATTGCTTGGTTAATTGGGAACACATGGCATGAGCTCAGTTAGTTTGAACTATTGCTTTATGTGGCATATAGCCTAACAATTTTATGTAGTTACTGAATGCTTTCAGCTTGCAGGATAAAAGCGGTTATTCCATCGAGACTTTGAATATATTATTTCAAAACATTTGGAAATCAATACGCAGGTCAAGAATTTAGTTGGAAATTGCATATATTAATTTAATAAAGGACAGAAAACTTTTTCCTGTTCTCAGATAATTGTTAAAAAGGGCATAAACAGAAAATAAATCATATTTTGAAGTATAAGCTAAGTTAAAGCATACTTTTCACTGGCTACGTTTTCAGAGTATGTTTACGTGGGTGCTGCACTGATTTCACAATTACTAAAATAATTAAAATCACATAAACCAAAATCTTGAAATCATAAATGTTCTAATTAAATTTGGGAAGTATGCTTCGAACAATAACATGAAATTTGTGTATTTAACGTTAATGCTAAATCAATTGTATTGGTCCCAGTTTTCAATGGCCAAAAACACGGCCGAACGCACACGAAATTTCGCATTATGTGTATTTTTAAAAGTGATCTGACATCGGCTAAACATAAATACATCAAAATCCCATCAAATTACGACGGCGAAAATAATTTCAGGTGAGGTGCTGTTTACCTCCATATAATATGTAACATTTGAGATATTCTGAGTCACTCAGAGAGGCAATGTGTTGGGGGTATTGACATGGTGGTCGCGCTGCGCGGTTTAATTGACGCTAAATTGAAGCAGGCCCGAAATTTCATACTACGTTCACATGTCTTCGCACTAGCATGTTCAGCCGGACACAAGACCGTCAAGAATCACCATTTTCAGAATATACCATGTCTGAATATCTCGATTTTATCTCTCGTCTTAAATCGCCTCTGATAATGGCTTACTCATAAATTGGTATACATAAGTAATGATAAATTAAAAAGAAACGATCATAAAAAAATATATATATATATATATATATATATATATATATATATAATTACAGGGGATTCATGCACCCCACCCTCGAGATACACATATAAAGAAAATCCACAGACGAGTGACAATTGTCAAACCAGCTCGCACCCCCCATCTTCGCTCTTGTATTTTCTAGAAGGTTATATAGGTACACAGTTTCACAGAAAAATCGGTGAGGTCAGCACTGACTTTTTAACGAGATTCAGGGGAAGCAGTCAGATAATCTCCTATCTGAGTTAGAAGAAACAGAAGGAAGAAACGTAAATTCGACATTTAAAATCTTACTACTCGCTTTCCCTTTAATCACATGAGTCCATTTACACAGACATAGTGCAGCATGGAGAGACAGTTAAATTAACAGTTAATCTCTCTGCGGCACACCATAAGGGCTTCCTCCCCCCAAAATGACACTTTCGATACTTGTTATTGGTTTTTTTCAAAGACAATACACCACCGATACTCTTGTCAGCCAGGTATATGGCGGGAAAAAAGGCTACAGCGATCTATTCCTACAGACGAGATGTTGTTTATTAATTTATTCATGATATTTAAAATAAATGAAGTACAAAGGGCAGATCCCCCAAACATTTTAATTAAAATTTCTTCCTGACAGTTCTTCACATTGTTTCTGTTCTTGGCTTTCTTACTATCCCTTACAATGCATCACATTCAGTGTTCATGTCGACTGGACTACATGTTACAATATACATTTCCCAGATTGATCACATATATTACCGCAGTCTCGCATCGGATCTAATCTTGCGCTGTATGACGCTTACGCCCAAGATGAAAAGGATGGACAACGTTGTTCATTGGAAGAGAGGTGGATTGGAAGATCCGCCTTAATTGATATGGAGGGGAAAATATCCCTCGACAGAGTGCATTCTTCTGGTGCTGTCTGGGAAAATATTAAACATTCATGCGCTGAAGCAGCTACGGAGATTTGCACCGGTAGCTAACAACACAACCCAGCAACGCAAACGCTTGATTCTGCACGTATCGCGCGTTTCATTGTGTTTCTGTCCTATCTGTTTGTGCGTGGGACCTTATACAGACAACCACACTTCTCAACCACTTGCACATTTTGCAGAATCAGTGGCATTCTCCCATTCCAACATATGCTTAAACAAAACAAAATACATTTCAAACTGCAATAAGGCAGTATACCTGGAAGATTGATACTAATGTTCTGTTATTTTTAGTATCGACATGGAGCATAAAGGCTTTAGAAATAAACCAAACGTTCATGTAGTCAAAATGAGGACAGGTGACATGAAAAAGGGCCTCCCTTTTCATTTTTTGGTTTTGCGCTTTGCAGGTTACCCCGCGCCAATTGGTACGAGATATTTTATTTCGCGCATCACATGAAAATTCTTGAGAGCGAGACATTGTTGCCTATTTCTTTTTAATAGTACAGTCACCATCACACAACTCTTACCAACTGTTCCTGCTGCAAAAGCTGTATCATGGAATAAGCAAATCGAGGCAACAACCAATAAATCCAAGAAACAATGAAAATTTCAAGACGAAACAAACAAAATGTATTTGAAATGATATATTAAAAGTGCTTTTGATTTTTTTCTTTTATGTCTTTTTTTTTTTTTTACTGATGATCGACTCCACACACACTCATGACCAAGAAAAGTTTCAGGTGTGTCCTCCTTAAAATGTCCATGAGGTCAAGTTTGCCGCTGAGTTGCACGTCCGTAGCATCAATTGAAAAAAAAGTTCAACCATCAGTGATAATATTGTCATAGCGATTAGACTGTTTCTTATTTGTCTAACTTTCTTTATTTTTCTGTTTTAAATTCTCACTTCAATTTTAATTCTTGGAGAACATAGCTTCGACAACATATATCGCACTCATTATAAGAAGCAAAAGGTTATATCAAAAATTATTAGTATAGAATCACAGAAAACCTGGTTTAGAACCAGAAAAATACAAAACAGAGAAAGATACATAGACACAGGACATTTCTTATAATTGCTTGGAAACATTATTTTCCCGCTAGGTCTTGATTCTTTTTACTGCGCATACGATGTTTTTTATTTTATTTGTATTTTTTTTTTTACAAAAAAGGAAAATAAAGACTAGTATTTTACAAAATGAAGAGAGTAGTTTTCTTGTAGATGAGAGTGGATTTACACAGGAGTAAGTCCATTCCTTATTTTCTGTACATAATGTATTCCATCTCAGGTCTCAGTCCAAAAAAAAAAAAAAAAGAAAAGTCCTGTCTTCTACGGTGTTCAGAAACGAGGTCCTATATATAGTCTTCTTGTTCGGTTGCTTTTGGTCCTTTTACGTTCTTGTTTTTTTCGCTTTCTCGTTCGGATCATTGGATGGACATATAAGGCCAGTTGAAGCTGCTCCCGGATAACAACATATCCCTTATGAGGGTTTCAATAGGAGTTTTACCTACCAAGCGGACGAAGAACAGCTGCTCAATTACCGATGAAGAGACGGTGCGGAGAGAAGGCAGCCGCAGTAAAAGCTTGCCAAAGCGGCTGGGCTGGTTAGGGTACTGGCTTCTCACGTATTCCTCTAGGGCGCACTGAGACTTCTCCTGTAGACTTTCGATGTGAGCCGCATCTGACAGGCCACAGGCGTCTGAGCAGCCAAAACAGAACACAAAAGGACCCAGGTTATCATTTAACATTAGTATCATGGGATAGAGTTAAACTAAAATGAACAAACACAGTTCCATACTATATCGCCATAAAATCAGGGCGACTGCCAAACACGCAAATCACTGTACTAATTCATTTGGACACAATATCACAAAATGTGCTCCCGGTTAAGTAGATACCAAAGCACATGCATAAACCAATCAAAACAAAGAATAAGCTGCAAACGGGTTGAGAAAATGAGATTGAGACGCTCCGACCCCATATTTCGCAGCTAGCCAAGAAATCGTAGTGGTTGCGCGGTATTTCAATTATTTCATAGTCTACGCAAACGCACTTCGCTTAGACTACACAGCAAGGTTGAATTTCGATAGATGTGAATATAACTTGATTATTTCCAATATGTTATTCTCGGTTATTTGTTTGTCCTGTCTTCAATGATATACCCTCCCTTGCCTATCTTGAAACATGTAAACAAGGCCGCTGGAAGCAATGAAATTTATTAGCAGGATAAAAGTCAATAGTCAAGCTTAAAGACCGTCAAAATAACAAAAAGGGACAGTCAAGACACATACAGTACCATAACATCCTTCGAGTACTTCGAAAGCTTTGTCCCAATTAGCAGAGGAAATGGACTACACGTTAGTAAATTGGAGACTCCTTGCGTACTGTAGATGTTGCCCACCAGCATAAGAGGCATCCGTAATTGTTAATAGCATACCTACCATGCTGCAACACCTACCAAAAATCCTTAATAAAAACACAAACAGTCGGGTATGTGGACCATTGCACAGGCCTATGGGTTTACAACAGCGTTGTAGTGAGCCTATAAAAGACATAGCTGAATTTTTGAATCAGTTTAATGTCTTAAACATCAGACAATGGTATCCAAATGGCTTTTAGACGGATCTTTATTTCTCAGGTCTATAATTCACTGTGGTCAGACACAATAACCTTATGAACTTGTGAACTGTGCTGGGGCCAAGCTAAGATCTCCGAATGATTTACAATGACCTTAAACTAAGCAGGGTAGTCCATGTATGCAAATCTGTTTAAATTAATAGGAAGCTTCTAGAAATAATAACTAAAGCGATAAAATAGGGACAAATGTGTTCTACATCAAAACAAAACAAACATAAACACCAAAAACTATATTCTGTTATTTTGCAAAGATAGTTGAGAGTGTTGGATTCCTGTGAATACATTGCAGAAATGCGCCAGGAACTGTTCCATAGACAGGATCTGCCGGTGTGACACTGTAGGCCACAAACCATCCAACAGTACCAATGTCTTCACATTGCATTATGTTTATAAACTGATAAAAATGCAGAAAATAATATGTTGAAACATACAAATATATGTATATATAATATATAAATAAACTAAAGCTGAATTAAAAGACCTCGTTAACGTTCTTTCACATTTACGTTCTTTCCTTGAATACACAGAACAAAGAAATCTATGTGGTACAAACTTTACGTTCGTTTACATTTATGTAATATCTTTGCAGAGGTTTAAAAATCTACAGGTTTGAATTTTATGGAATGGGAATGGTCAGACACAGCTGGACACAATTTGTACAGCAGTTCTTTAGCAATCGCATTGCTAAATAGCAATGTTGTGGAAGAAATGCTTAAAAACTTTACTTTTTTCCAAGTACAATCATATCCGGGTCAGGGCCTTTCCATCAGAACACATTCACTACCTCATAGTATTTGAAAAAAAAATCGTATTCAAATTATCAGAAAAATACTGATAATGTATTACATATGAGAATATGTGTGAACTAATTGAAAAAAAAATCGTATAGGGTAAAAAAGATTATTCGAGAGAATAATCTCACTGTGAAAAATGCACAGTGAAGGAGGACTCAACAGCCTGAAATAGAATTATTTTGAATTCCCTTTGATCTGTGTGGAGTACCTAGGGGCTTGAGTGTTGACCCTTATATTTCTAGTCACCTATACTTATATATGTGCACACATACTAAACGATCATTTCTGAAAGGAACAAAACACATACGATGTACTGAAATGACAGATGTCTAAATAAAACATCGTAATGCCTAAAACAGTTTCCTTCATTGCAACACATCTATATACTACATCCTGGGATTAAGGAGTTGGCCTGGCTGTCCAATGCGCAGTCTAGTCAGCTAACACTAAAGTGTACGATGATTTACACGAAATATAGATTTACAACGAGCCACCACAGAAACCTGCAATAATTATGAAAGCTATTTCCCCCGGATTGTCCCAGTTTACCCGAATTTCTGTGAATTGTAGAGCTATTTGCGGAGATCGTATATTTAGGCTCTTCGGGGTGTTAGCAAGGCCTTTGCACGCTCACTGTGCGGTCCCTGTGATTTGTCAAAAGCTCTAATAAGTACTTTATGCAAGTTCTCTGTTAGAGAGACTACAGCTATGCCAACTAAGTCAGTGTTTCATAAGAAAAATGCAATGTTTTATTATTAAACATCTGCTGAGTTAGATAAGCGTATGGTGTTGTTTTCTGACAGGCCGATCTGTGTTTACACAATTACAAAATAGTAAATTTGGCAAAACATGCTTACATTTCAGCGTTGTTTCTTAAAAAGCAGAACAAAATAAAATATATCTAAAAGCTTGAATTTTGCAAAATTCCCGCGGGACGTTTCCTTCGATTAAATATCGGAAGTGGTTACGGAATTGCATCATCAGGATGCTGTAGAATACCTCATTACTCAAAAGTGCACATGAACACTCAGAGTAGGAGAAGAGGTATACTGCAATGCCTTCTGAAAAATTCATACCACAATAAAAGGATCTTATTGGCTAGATCAAGGTGCCATACATTTTGTTTTCTGTCCACCCCCTCCCTTCCCTTCATACACACACACACACACACACACACACACACACACACACACACACACACACACACACACGCACAATTATTAATTAATTAGACGGGACACGTGTTGCGTAAACGATCACACAGACAATAGTGCCGTAATTTCATTCCACTCTTCTGATGTTGCAGTTTCACCGTGCGCTATATCCTAGATAAAGCCGACCAACATCAGCCGGGAACTACATTTAATTAAATAATACAAAAATAATGTTTTCTTTGTGAATGTAGTATCGAAAACAACAGTGATATTCTCTCTGTGGCCCCTTTCATTAAATTACAGTGCCTCTGGTATGTCAGTTCTTACAATGGCGTACAAATATGATGCAAGCTGTTTTTAAGATGTGGCCTGAACACGGGGCACAGCTCTGAAGGCATTCCCCTACCGAGTCTACTTCTTTCAGTCTCTGAAAAAAGGCCTCGCTAACGGTTCGGCGAGCACTCACCTGATGTAAATAGGACTATTGCTTTAATGCAGCTGTACTCTGCCGAGTCGACGTGGAGGGCTTTGAGCTTCTCGACCTGCTCCTGGAAGATACGAATGTGATCCATGAAAGCCACGACCCGGTCCGCGGACATCGGTGAGGCGTGGAGGCCGGCCGCGGCGAGTAGTGGGGCCACATGCAAGGGCATGGAGCACTGAGCAGCGTTAAGCACAAACAACTCGCTCCACGTCAGCCGGAGAAGAGACACCTGGTCTGTGATCTGCAGATCGGGGAAGAAAGGGATGTTCCTGGCCCATTCCACGGCGCTGAAGAGCAAGCGAGCAGCCAGTTCGCAGATGTTTTCGATGCCCATTATATTGTTGGGCTGCATGCACTGACTGCCGTATCGGGAGGTCGGGTAAGGCTCGGCCCGAAGCAATAACGAGATGTATCCGGAGAGATAGCAATGACCGTTGAGTGGGTCCCCGTTCGTCAGCGCGTACTGGCCTGGGTTCGGCTGGGTTGGAGGCATTCTTCCTCGCTGAACCGCTGACAAAAAGAAAGAGAAGGAGAGGAAATGTGCATCCAGAGCTGATAAACATTGTGTTTTTATGTACAGCCTTCATATTCCACCAGATTCGATGAACTGACAAATAGCTTTTTCTTTCATCTCAAAAGCCTGCCTCTAGACAGCAATCAAAAGTATTAACTTGTATGGATATACTGTAAGATGATGTGTGTGTATGAAAGATTTGTATGTGGATACGGTATTCTGGGAAAAAAAGACTATTTGCAATGAGCACCAACCACAAGCTTTTGTCATTAATTCTATTTGAAGTTCCCACTGCATCATACCAGTCTGGTGTCTCACTGTTGCACTGTTTACTTATATATTTGTACGTATACATGAGGATAAACACACAAAACACACGTGTGTACACACACACACACACACACACACACACACACACACACACACACACACAAACGCACACGTGTGTTGATATGTAAAAAGTGTGCTTGCATGTTGTCTATCAGCCAAATCACTGAGAGGTAATATAAAAATACAAAAACGCTGAAATAACTTAAGCTAAAATACTCGAGGTTAGTGGAATAAACCCATTTTAATAGCTAGAAACGCTCTCTGTACACGCTTGCAGTCGGTAAACACCAGATTCATTAACTGAAAATCACAATCTTCTTTGCAGTTCGAAAGGTTCCCCCCAAAAAAACTAATTCGCCTAAAAATAAAAAATAACATTAGAACGTATGCAAAGTAAATGAATGCATTTACAGTTAAATGTTTTGCTCTTCTAAGTCGTGCAAAAGCCCTCCGGGTGATCACATCTAAATAAGTTATGGCCACTATCTACGAGAGTACAGAATGAGTTACATCAAAACAATATTTTTATTGTTTATCATCACTTGCGGTTTTACAAACGGAAAGTAGGTACTGCATTTATGCTGTGCTTGTACGCAACAAATAGCGATAATATCCTCAACATATTAGAGCTGTTTCTGTGTTTAGTTATTGGTATTTTCATAAATCGCTGACAAACGAGGATGGCATGCTATGGCCTCTGCTGAAGCACATTATTAAGCAAAAACAAATCCCTGAAGTTCTGCACAACACAACTTCTCCAGATTCATCTGCATTACTTGTCACACAATAATAGTGACCTGCTTTTAAGTTGGTATGTGTAAAAGTAGACACTGCTGGCTAATGCGTATGCAGATGTATGTGTAAAATGCTGCTTGTGTATGCGTACATATGTTCATATGTAGGCAGTTACGCAAACACACACGCACACACATACAAACTTAGCTAATGGCTCTAATAATGTCTTTAAATACTAAACGTATTTTAAGACAATCATATACGTTTGTATCAAGAGAAAGACATGGCGACCCGGGGTAGCCTATTACTAAAACGGATAAACAATGAAATACTGCTTAGTGCTTTGTTGAAATGCTTACTGCTTTGTTGCAAGAGTGTGTGATTTGCCAGACCTGAGAAGCGATGCGTTTTACAATACATAAGCATACATGCGTCTTCCTTTGTGCACAGCCTACGCACACAAACATTTACACATACACGCTCATGCATATAGCTTTGCACACACAAATACATGACCTTCATGGTAAATATCACGCCGAGTAACGCGCCGAATTGTCTGTGGAAGTCGCGGATATGTAGGTTGCGTTAAAAAAATATATATTCACCTTCCCGCCGCATGCCCACTTTTAAACACTTCTTCAGCCGGCAGTACTGGCACTGGTTGCGATGGTGCTGGTCGATAGGACAGTTCCTGTTGGCACGACATGTATACGTTAAGTTCCTCCGGACACTCCTCTTGAAGAAACTTTTGCATCCCTCGCAGGTGAACTGACCGTAGTGCTTGCCGCTAGATTTGTCTCCGCAAACCACACATTCAATATGCTGTTGACTCTGTCCAGAATTTTGGCTCTGTCCCTTGTCACCAGCAGTCCCTGGCGTTGAAGGGGGTCCCGGCTGACTAGGGGTTTGCGGAGTGTGTGGTGCTGCCGACGCCGCCTGCTGTTGCTCCCTCGCCGGCTGAGCTGCTGGATTCGGGCCGCTCGGAGTTCCTCCGGCCACGTCTTCCTGCGGATCTCGCCAGACGCTAACTACCATTGCCATATCTCGGGCCCGAAAAGTGCTATAAAGCGAACGGATCGCTGGGATTTTTGTAAGTGGAAAAAGAGGAAATTTCAGACACACGGCTGTGCAGAGTCAAATCGGCGCAGGCGATCACATAGGATAAAGTGTAAGCACAGGACGATCAATACATTCAAAATATAAAGTGGCGATAGAAAAGAGACACCCGATCAGGATATGCAAGTGTCGGGAGGCCAGTTCCAAGGTAGATTGCAGTCAGCCATTCAGGAACCCAATCTTGGAAAAAAAGAGCGAACGAGAGGTAACAAATTACAGTTTGGTTTAAAATAACCAGTGAGGAGGCAGGACCGATTCACCGAGACGCAGAAATAAAAATGAAATATATATAAAACACACGCGATCCAAAGTCTGCGGTGAAATAAATCCCCTTCTTTTCTTCCTTGCTCCTTACTCCTGTCTTCACTGGTGGAAGAGAGGAAAAAGCTGAAGAGCGGAATTTTATGTCTATATTTTCAAAATAAAACTCATCTGGACCAACAAAAACGGCGTCGTCGAAGTGCCCCTGTAGTTTCACCTCTCCAGCAGGAATGGAGCGAAAGAGAAAAGATAAAGAGAAAAAACAACAACTAATAGAATATGCAAGAAGGAGAGACCCAAAAATGAATGCGTTTAAACGGGAAGACCAGCAGAGCAATGTTTCCGAAACGGGGATCTGCGCGAATGTCTGTATATAGTGAACTTTGACACTACTATTGAAACTGACACGTTTCTATGGAGATCGCTGCGCCTTATATGGTGCTCATGTCAAGGAGCCAAGAGAGGGGCTGCTGGCAACTGATAATCAAAGGCGACTGACTGGTCAGAGCCCTGCATTGAGAGGGGGGGAAGGAAGGGGGGGTGGATGGGGGGAGAAAAATGGGAGGCTAAGGTTAGCCAAGCCTCCTTCACTCCATTGGTTAGAGTCCTCGTTCCTTGCTACCTACGACTGGGGGTTCTGACAAGCACAATTTACATTGAGCTCGCCCTGCGCTGCTATTTACTTTGAAACCTGATTAGTATGGGTCGTCTATTGTCACAAAAGAGGAAGAAACCCTGGACAGAATAGCCAAAAAGAGGGGTAAAAAGAGGGGGACATAGCTCGGTGCACGTGAAATAAACAAACGTGCAAGGTGAAAGGACTCGAGTCGAATCCCTCAAAGTTTGAGACGGTTAGTTTGGAGCTGCTGTCTTAATTATAAATGCTAATGTGATATATTAGTCCCAAAAATCTGTCATTTACAACGCGTTTGAGGGTATGCTCGGTATACACAAACACTATTTTCCAAAGCGCCGGAGAGAACAAAACGCAGTTTTAACGAAAGAAACTGGTGTCTAATCGTCTGTATTTAAAAATAGGAAGAAGCTATAGCTTAATACAGAATCAGTTTTAATAACAGTGACCGATTCAGATTGCAGCCAATCTGAAAATCCCGTCTGTACTACCAAGAATTATAATTGAAGCTGTTAATATTTTACAAAAAATACACATTGATGCCATGTTTTGTTGCTATTATTAAGGCAATTCTAAAATCAAGTTAAGTTGTTCGAAAATTGCATGGGGAATTCGGCTGTCTGTGTGTATGTAGACAGAGAAAAGCCTGCGCTTTGCAGACTTAAAATGTCTGGATCGGGCTGCCATCTAGCGTACAGTAGACAATTACAAGGGCACTGTGCTGCATAATTTATTGTGATCTAGTATTCTTCCAAACCTTTTAAAGACACGTTTTAAAAATACAGACCTATGTATTTGGTTTATTTATTTTGTTTTTTTATACTAAAAACGAAGAGAGCAAAATCGGCATTTAGCCTTCTCGGTGTGTAAATACAATTAAATCTCTTGCAAGTAACATTCCTTAACAGAGAAAAGTTTCCTCAAATTGCAATGAAATGACTTTTTACAAAAGAAGAGTATTGCGCATTAATAATAACAACAGTAATCAAGTCCACATGCGTGTTTTCATAGACGCAAAGACACGTCAAATGTGTTTGTGCGTCCCTTTGCAGCATTGAAGTTAATTACCATATACTTTTATAAAGCAACCGCTTGCAATGGTGAGCCGACAGTTCCAGTGTCGATATAGCTTGTATTACTTTGCTAATATATATGGATAAATAGCAAAGGTTAAAGCGGTGCTGTGGGATGCGTTCTCCTTGTATATGCAGTTCTGGAGAATGTCTATTTTTTGGCGATTCAACAGCGCTACTTTTCGCGTTCCTCTCCCAATTGCTCCAAATAAATTCTCGGTCATGTCTTCTGCTTCGTGAAAAGGTGAAACGAATAAGATTAAATCAGACAAAGGGAAAGTTCTGTAAGTGTATCATCAAGATTTTACTCCACAGATTGGGAAGAGAGCGTGAGGGAGAGAGAGGGAGAGGGGAATAGCGAATGAGAGAAGAAGGAAGAAGGCTTGCACGAAAACAGCGAGGCGAAAGAGGGAAAGTGGACACTAGGACATTAAAAGAAGAAGCAGCAAGCGAAAGCGGGGAAGTGCGGATGGCAAACCGAAGCACCTGAATCAAACATGTTACCGGCAGGCAAGTACACAATTTCTTTGTCATAGCCATCTCATAATTAGACTTAATTGCCAAAAACGGAATCACGTCATATCACAAGCTCCACGAACAACCAAATCTGCGATTCTCTGTGTGCATGTTATACATGCATGTAAGCTATCTTAACACAATTTTCTGAATTATTAGAATGTTTATCGTTTTGTCTCATGCATGTGATTTCTCGTACTAGCTATACGTAATAGCCTATTCCCCCACCATCCATTTATGTGTGTGTACCATTAGTGCCGGGCTTACATCTTCGAAGAAAAAACCTTTTCCAAGTCGTAAGCTTCTCACCTGCGCTAGCCTATTTGTTGTTTGATCGCATAATGAAAAGATCGATAGCAGCCTGTTTGTCTAAGCGATAGTGTCAACGGATTAAAAGGACAGTTATACGATCGACTTGGTCATGGGAACAGAGGGAGACAAACACGGGAGCACAACTTGCGAAGCACTGGGCACTGTCGGTACATAAGACAGCGTTAAACGACAGTGTCAGTATATAAGCGTAAATAAAAAGGGATTCCGCTTATTCCAACAACACGCTTCGCTTTAAATGTCAGTTCATTCTCGGACAAAGTCTAATTCCAACCCAGGTTTCCTCAACGGCAAATGTTAATGCTAGGACGACAGAGGATTCAGTTAACAGTTGAGTCACGGCAAACTTAAGTTTAGTGCAATGCCTTCCCCTATTAACCCTCCAAACCTCCAATTTCCTTTCCAGGAAAGGGCTGATGACAATGCATAGGTATATATTTATTTAAATAAAGCGATTTAAAATTTCTCTGTAGATATAAAATAATTACAGTCATGGCCTAAATTGATCTCATTTGCAACATTGTAGTGCTCCACTGGTTATTGACGATATAATGAAATGTGTGATAGAGTGCGTGATAATGTGCGTCTGGTGCTTTGCTATCAGTTTTAATGTGATTCAGCAATAAATGATGCAGATTGTTTGGTTGAGGCTTTCCTGAAAACACCGAGGAATGCATGTTTGCCAAATATCGTAAAATAGGACATTATTTGGATTAATACACGGGCACCATATTTGATCAGACACCATATATTCAGTTCTGTAAACGGAATAAATGCACATTTTCGTCCTCATCTTCAACTACACAACTACCGGCTAAATGATGAGTGTAAAACGTTTTGCACAGCACTTGATTAACGACAAACACTATTTCAATGAATACAGTCTTTGCAATCCGCAGCTCTGCCCTTTTATAGGAGAGTGTCTAATTAATAAGTAAACCGGTTTTACCCAATAAAAATAATGTTTTGACCTGAATATAAGTAACATATTTAATTCATTTCAGAAACATTTATTAAATTAATAAAATGCAATAGTTGCCACACTTCATACATGCTTTACTGACAAAAATAATGTCGAGTTACAAAATACCTTTAAAATAACAAGGCGCATTATGTTTACAATTTCTGTACTTTTTCTCTTTAGTGATCTAGATGTCACACGCTACATTAAAATGGATCTATCAAATCACTAGACCATTTAAGTTCAAATTAACGTAGGCTTTTATTGCTTTTCACCATACTTTAAAGGCCTCTGTCGAGAAGCCACCTGTGAAAACAAGTCTTATGTTTCTCCACCATGAGAAAGGGTTACAAATTACCTAGACAGCCAATCTCACGTGCAATGTTTTCACATTCCCGCGTAGGCTTGCGTCTGCTTTGAACTGTGTGGTCAATTTGTAAGCGTGGGGTTTGGTCGATGCCTTGAAATAAAACCATTTATCCCCATCTTTTACTTAAGCAATAATATATCATGGAAACATTTCTCAAAGGAGTGCATTACTTTAGTACTACACGTGAGGCCTGTCCCCTGCTTAGTGCATACCAGCAATCAGCACGTTCAGATTTTATGTACAAAACATGTCAAAATATACAAAAAGCTTCAGTTTAGAAGGGGAAATATAAATGCTATTTGCATCAATCAAAAGACAATAATCAATACACGATCGCCTTTGTTGATTTGCCACGGGACTGGAAAACTAACTGTATGAAATATTTCACTTGTGTTACACAAGTTGACACGACACAATTTCATACATGCTAACAGGTTTAGAGCATAAGGATCCACAGCTATTTATGATGCGTATTTCATAAATTTGAAAACAATTTTTAGCAAAATATTACACGACTTTCTTTAATTTCCTTAGTCTATTACAATAAGTTACCTAAACACATTTAATTATTGGACATGATTGTAATGTAAAGTTCGCTGAAGTCCTTAGCCTATATGATTACCTTAAACTCATATAAACATAACGGATGTTTCCCTCCTCTAGATAAACATTCGAAGGTTATTTTCAATGGCTTTATACATACATATAAAAAAATTAAGATAGCCACAGCTTCTGCTTTTCCTATAAGCACAAGCTAAGCGTAACTTTAATGTGAGTTGGAGGTTTTGTTGCTGCTCCCTTTGCTTTGAGATTCTGCAAGTTGAAAGAGAGGAGGTGGGGTCTTTGTCCACTCTGATCCCCGGCTATTTCGGGGGCGCGGATTGGTGTGAAAGGGACTAGAAGGTCACTTGAAATCGCCTTTTATCTGCGGCCGTTTTCTCTATGGATCAGCAACTTTCAATAGAAATAATCTAATCGCTCTTAATGGCAAGGGTATCCGCGAGAAATGGGGTAAATATCTTTAATCGAGAACCACACCACTATATATTGCTATTTGTGTAACGCAGAGAGCACGGGTTGTCACACTTCAGCAGATCTTCTAATTGTTGGAAAGCGAACAATTGGAATCCACTGTTTAAAATAAGCGGAGAGGACGTTTAGTATTATCTTACTCAGTTTATATTAAGCATGTTAGGTCCTGCAAGTAATGCAGGCGCGTTTATTTTCCCCATTCTCTTTTTCTTAAAGAAAAGGAAGAGCAAAAAACAATATTCCGAACGATTTCGTTTAAGTTAATACCTGGGATAAAAGATACGAAGAAATTAAACATGTGGCATACTTCTTGAGATATTATACACGCAAGAGATCAGTCGTTTAGACTGTTATTTACTATTGGTAAAAGAACAAACAAACGAACAGTTAATCACTTTGCCAAGCGTTGGGAGCCCGTAATCTTCATTATAAAAAACATATTTAGATTACCTTGCATTGTCCAGATGAAGACAACCACGGTATATATTCTGGATATAAGTATTACTGTTCAACCAGGAACTAGCTGGAGGCAAGTGAACACCGTTCTCTTACACATCAATAAGTACAGGTTAAACAAATTCAAGTTTAATCACAAAGGGGCATCTGTCTGAAAAACTTCTTAACATGACGATTATACCCCTGTCTCTAATTAGACATGACCATCGATATTCACCAATTCCTTCACACCTGGAGGAGGTACTGTCCAAGTAAACATGTACATCTATACGCAATCAGAGACCAAACGGGACAATCGGAGTAATGCTTTTAACGTTTTAACTGTCTTTAACTAGTAAACAAATACATCCAGCATCTACAAATGATGAATAAACTGGCGTACCATGGTTTTCAGGCTAAAAATGACTAATTGCAAACAATAGGGCCGAAATGACTTTTCCAATTAGCTTGTGGTTAAAGTTTAGTTAGAAGGACTGTCAGTTTATGCAATCGGTAACAGTTTTATTACTCACAAACCATCCCCTATTTGGAGCATATGTGCTAATTAGTTTGGATGGTCTCGGAGACAGACATCATAAATCCATTAGCACTTAAACATCCATGGTTCTACAGTAGCCCAAGTATATTGTACCTTTATCATTAACCAAAAGTAACATCGAGGTACCACTGGTGAACACAAAGCAAACAAGTTTTCATTGTTGTCAACATGGCAAGATAAACACGTTTTGAAAGCAAAGAAAATACTTAACAACGATATAAAGTAAAATAACAAGAGTTACACAAATCAAAACAAACATATTTTACAGATGGACCATCTACTCACAGATCAGATGATTTTGAAAAAAGAAAGCTCAATTAGCAAAATCTCAATCTTTGAAAGTAAATTGTATCTATTTAAACTAGTTTAAATGCGTAATGCTGAACGCGACACCAAAATAAAACGACGGATACCAAATGGATTTAGCAATGTATATTTATAATTGTATGTAGATCGAAAAGAAGATCGAATTGAAAACTTACTTTGTGAAACGTCACAAAAACTGGTAACTATTTCATGTTCCTTTAAATTTAGAGAACAAAATGTTAAGGGACCTCAAAACAGAGACGTTTTATTTTAAATGCACTTAGTGCAATTCATCATGAAAAAAGTTTAAGGATTGACATTCATCATAAGAGTGGGTATTGCATTACTATAGAAGTCAAAAGGTACTTTCATATTGTAACTGAAAAGCCATTCTCGAAGGTAATAAGTTTTAGGCATTGTGGTATTAAAACATTCCATAATTCTATAATTAAATTAAGATTATTACTAACAACGTGAGGAGATTATTTTTTCAAGCCATTTTGGCAAAAGAAAGAGATAACACGCATTCATATTAAACATGTATTGTTACTTTTGAATACGTTTATTTGAGGAAACGAGAGGCCAGAAGTCAATTCTTGAACAATTCTAAAAGTATGAAGTGACTTTTTAAATTCTGCACGCGGATTCTCTTTTATCCCGTCGGTCTATTATCAGGAAGCATACTGTAGACAGGCAAACGACACAGAGGCCAAAGAGATTTATCTCCTTAGCGTATTTGCCATCCATGCTTAACTACTTTTAGGAGTATTACAATAAAATGACTGGTTAAAAAAACTTGTGACAAAAGTTAAGGCTTTTTCCAGATAGTATGCACTTGGGTATTGTGCGACAATACTGCTCATGACGGAAAGTGTGTTGAATAATTTTCCGAATACCATTTCGCAATGAATTTGCCTTTAAAAGTATCTGTTGTAGGAAATGGACGAAATTACCTCACGTAACCATAATGGATTTCAAAAACCAACACGCAGCGGGCGATTAATTAGAATTCTCTTTGGTTGGAACGCCACCTAGGAGTAACATGGTATAGTTAAATGAACACATTTACTTAAGACATGGAATGTAACAGACAGAAATATTTAGCAGTTATACTCTTATACTTTAATATCATTCTCAAAATAGAGTTACAAGACTTACTCATTTCTATATTGCACCTGTCGGGTACGGAAGGCGAGAAGTGCACATTTTTACAGCAGTATACACATTAATACTACTAATATGCATTCAAAACAAATGGCCTTAATAGATATTTTCAATAAAAATGCACATCTTACCAATATATGCTACCATTGTGTTACTAATATCATAATTATTATTAATCATGCATAAATGTGTACAAACAATACATTCAGAAAGGGGTAACTAACAAATAATAGATCTTACTTCCTCGTTTTTCCTCATCGAGGCATTATCAGAGTTAAAACGATTTTGAAGGGACTTGAAAGTTGTATTTACTGTTTAAAAGTTTAACTGACAGTGATGACAAGCCTTCTTTAGGATATTAGGAGTAGGTGTCTCTTTTCTCTCTCTAGCATGTTCATCTACACACAGGTGTGCGCGAAAATATGCATGCGCGCGCGCAAACACACGCATCTAACATAGGCAGTATCTGTGCCTGTGTTTATGCGTGTGTTTTCGCGAGGAAGACACAACTATTACCTTGCATTCTTACAAGGAGAAACATTCATTGCAGAATTAGCGTTAGCCTCAGCCACGTTACACATTCAACACTGGCCAGAAGTAACACTGTCTATGTTAAGCCGCACTGTGGTGCACTCAACATATTTGGGCATTTATACACCACATCCTCCTTAATCTCGGCACAGGTCAGCCCCATGATACAAGGGCTGAGGAACCACAGTTGCTTGTCTATTCTCTATGTCACACTGCCTTACCGGCAGGTAAAATGATAGATGTGGCTGCATTTCTTATTGTCTTAGTGTCTTGGATTCCATCTAAAATAATGCCTTTGTTAAGTGAAAAGATAAAATGGCTTCTTTTCAGGAAGGCCCAGCTAAATTTTGCTAAATAAGATAACCTCATATAAAAAAACATGGTGGAAATAATGTTTTCCCTTTGATGGGTGCCAAGTGGCAAATTTTCTTAATGTACTGATGCCAAAACGGGCACGTTTGTTGTTGTGAGGCTGATGGAAAGTAGGAAAGGATGAGTAATCCTATATGACCTCTCAGACACATTAAAGGCCTGGTGTTGCTTTGGGTGTCCAGCACAGCTGCACCTTGTCAGGACTTCCATAGGGAGCGATTCCTCGGCCTCTTCTCCTCTGGCTGACAGAGAACACCGCAGAACCCTGCTTTTGGAAGTCAAGTCAACACAAAGGGGGGAAATTAAAAACAAGCAAACAAACATCATGGATGCTTTGGCAGAAAAAAAAACCCTGACACACATTGGTAATAATTATATAAAAAGTTAACAATGCTCAAATACACATCACACGCAGAACTCATTCATTATATGATATCCATCGAATTGAAATGCAAACTGTAGACTATAATTTGGCAACACTACATGTATTTTGTGTATTGATTTCCATTTCTCATTTTCGTCATGCACAAATAAAATATATTGCATAACTTTCAGATCCCAGTTTCATCTCATGAGGTGTATAGCACATATGGTGGTAAAGCAGTGGATACAGCCTCAGGTTTGTGCGTGAGTGGTTCATCTGTGCCATTTTCACTTCAACAATCTGTCTCACAAGTACTGAGTACTTTTACCGAAAAAAAAAAACGTTTCTCGATGACACAGTTTTCAGCAACATACGACGCATAACGAAATGTAAACAAGATAATCAACGTTAACCAACCAACCCAAAACCATGGACACTTAAAACATTTAAAAACAAAACAAACAAACAAAAAACTCTCCGCTACATTGTTATTGATGCCAAAACGGAAGGACAGAGAAAAATAAACGAAGTCGCAAACGAGCACGGCGATACATTAGTAGATACGATCTAATACGACCTAGCGGGATGATCTGGAATTTGTCATTAAAGTTGCCATTAAAAGGACCAAACAATTCGGAGTTCAGTGTGGCTTCTGGGGAGGGTGATTTGATCATTGAGAATACAGGACGGTTAGAAAGTTTAAAACCGTTTAACCTCCCGTTTATCTCCTCGCGTTTAGAATTTGTTTTTAAGATGAGGCGCGGTCACCTGTACAAGTGAGAGGAACTGTAACAATTTTCACTTGTCTTGCTTCGAACGACGAGTTCAAGGTTGTTGTCATATGACGTTCTGCAGCCATCTTTGTCGTGAACTTTGACCTCGGTTGTGTTTCCATTTTGTAATTTTGATACATGCAACAGACAGTGCTATTAGACACGAGTTAGGCATTACTGATCATGATGTATACTGTTCTTTCAGGATTTAAATTAAGAAATTAATCAACTAATTTAATGATATGATTTAATGATTATTGTTAAATAAGGTATATGTAATAATGCTGTCAGCCTATACCCCCTGTTATGCAGACCGTACTGAATATGCAAGGCTCAGTACATTTTAAAAACACACTGGGCAGGATATATAACAGTGTGAAATCACTTCCTGTCTACAAAGAATAAAATAATGTATTATTCTTTGAGAGATGTACAGGGAAAGGGTTGAGCTGAGTGTCATGGTTTATTGTTTAAGGTAGAACAATATGTCAATACAGTGTGCTTTGGCACAGATGGGCAATTTCTTTCCACTCCACCTTCTTTTTTTACAGTTCTTTGTTAGTGTAAGGTACTCTGACATGACTCAGAGATAGAAGGAAACCTGATCATTAAAGTTACTTGTTGCTTAGAAGAAGACTCTTATCTGAAGGCAAGCCTTAAAGAAATGCTTGTTTTTGTAGTCATTCTAATCGACTTTACTCCAGTTCACATGCATTTTTTTTTTTTTTTTTGCTAGAAATAGAAATATTCCACACATAATGTGAAAATAAAAGATTTTCTTTCTGTTTGTTCATTACATCTTCCAATAATTTACTACTTTGATTTCCTTACAGGGAATAAAGTCATACACAGTACAGACTTTAAAGGTAAGTTGCATTGATTCACACTTGCCATTTGGTTATGCAGACAGGTTTCGTCCATTTTTGTAGAAATATAGGACGGCTTGGACTCTCTGGATCCTGTTACTAATTCATTCAGTCACTAAGATGACACCACTCACATCCAGCCGTAACTCGGATCAGTCTGAGAAACAAAAGAAACTGTAAACCAAACATAATGCAACCAATAGGGAGGTGACAAGGTGCGCAATTATTAATGATTCCTATTAAGGTAACTCCAGAGAACCTGTCACAAAATTGTGGTCTCGGGCATTGCTACCAGTCTGAGTACAGTACATTAGATGTGTGATTAAGACTGCACAAACAGAGTACATCTGTGTTTGGGTTGTGTGGTCCTTATTAGCTAACCATGATTCACCACATCACTGAAAGTTAGATCAGATCAGAACCTCCACATATTTTGCCCTCAAATAATTGAGAAGGCATTGCATGCTGCTTGCCACTTTCTTTAAGGGATATGAATTGATTAGAAGGTCAGGATTTCAGGGAATATAGAATTATTCATTGGATGCAACATGAAAATAAAGCAGAACATTAAATTGGACTCCACTTATCCAAGTTTTTCAAAACAATGAAAACTTGTTCAGGTATTTTCAAAAAGGAAAAAAAAGAAGAATTCAGACAAGACATGCATGCACTTTGAGCTTATTCAGTATCTTTTTTAAAGTAGACTTTACCTCTCAGTGGTCATCTCAGTAAAGATCAGTAACATTCTGTCCCGGCTATAGCTGTACTCACATGAATGTTTTCTAATTCATTTCCCCTCAGATTGACGGACACATCGTGGTCAGTAATCACCAAAGTTAGTGTTGACGTTGGAATTACACCGTGGGGAGCATACTCCATGCTGGTTTTATGTGGTTTGTAAAAGAAAAACTATCCCTGTTGCCAGGAGGCCTCCACAATATCATACATACAGTTAAACATGTAGCATCAGAAGCATCCCCCTCACTTGCACCAGGTTCCATCCAAACTGAGACAATCAAATCACCCTTTTGGAGGTTGATTTACGATGCTTGAAGTGTGTCGCCATACATATTTTACAGTGCTTTATGTCTGGGAGGCTTGCTATAGAGAGCAAGGTGTAGGATTGTATAGGAAACTGGGATTTAAACACGTAACCTTTTGAGTCAAGAGTTGAGCAGGCTGGTCACTGCTCCACACTGCTGCCCAGCTCTTATGTTCAATGCAAAGTCAGTTATGTATTTTTGTATTTATTTTATACATAACTGAAAAGAATGATCCAATGACTGAAAACAGTGGTAAAACTGAATATGAAGCAATCCAGTGTTCCTGTTTCCCTTCCTGTTTTCACTGGATTCTTCTCAGCTGTATTTGTGGATGAAGCTCCATCATACGCTGGTGTTATGTGATGAAATAAATGTTGAAGTCCTGGGTCAACAGTGACACAGTTACACTGTACAATCTAAACAGTAAAACTTACATATCGATTTTGCGGTTTGAGGAGAAATGGGAAGAATGACTCTGTGGGAAAGGATGGAGGAATTGTGCGGTAGTCCCTATTGGTACCCGCTTTGCTTCATCTGTTGAATCATGCTGTACTGTGCTCTGTGTGGGTGTTCCTACATGTCTTTGCAGTGTGATATCAAGCTTTCTTCCAGCGGCTTCCTGAGTTTCTAGAGCTCAATACAGGATAGCTGTGGTCAGAATATAGTCAGACAGTGTGTTTTAGCTGGTTAATTATTATCATTATTATTTTTTTTAGTATTTTTTTCTGAAGAATAAAATAACATTATCAAAACTTTGAAAGTGAAACTTGAAGGTGAAAAAGTGGACTACCTATTCAAATTAAATAACTGTATTACAGAACAGGACACAATCCCAGTTCCGTCTTTGCTCAGATATCTTTTGTTCCAGGGGAATATTTCAGGAGGATGTGAATCAATAAAATGTGTGTTATTATGGTTTGTATGAGAATCCAAGGAAAAATAATATCCTTGCTTAGGAAAACACTTACAAGGCACCTAGGGTAGTTCTATGAGAAAATAATACTGAGGGAAAGTGTTGTGTTGAAAGTATCAAGCATTTACACATCAATCTTGTAAGGCCCATTTATTTTGTGTGTGCTCGGTATGTTTAACTAAACACTTTCGTCATGGGGTCATTTTCAGATTGATATTTCAAATAATTGAGATTTTTTTTCCCCAAGAAGACCTCAGGCTACAATTAGACATACACGTTAAATGATACTTTTTAAGTAAACTTTTGATCATTGTTGAGGGAGCAACCTTGGGAGGCCCCAGGAATAAAGGCCAGATGTTGATGCTTGTACGTAACTCCAGACATTTTCTTTTCACCCGGTATTATTGGAGAAAATGCTTGCTGAATCTGACACACCTGTACCTCCGCGTGTCCTCGCTGGCCGGCCCTCGTGGTGGATACTGAAACCCGGCGTGTGACTTTTCATTGGTGGGCGGATGTGGAGGGAACCCGTGACGCGTACCGAAGCTCCTCTTCCTCTGCAGCTCCAGCCAGTGTGTGGAGGCTTTGTCGGATCGCCCGAGTCGACCCCCCCGACCAAAGGAGGCCTCGGAGCTGAGGGCGACCCCGCCAGCGTGAGGTGGGCGGGGGTGGGCAGTGGGCAAGTATCGGTCAAGACGTTAAATATTCCTCTGCTTGTACCACCCTCTGTCCTCCTACTTTCCCTGCGGGGAGCGGGAATGCTCCCATCATCCTTAAACGCGCTCCTCCGGGGAGGCTGTGAAGATCTGTTTGCTTCCAAAACATTAGCTTAGACAAATGCGGGTGTTACGGAGCGACTTTAATGTAATGCTCCGAGGAGCAGCGCTCGTTTCAAAGGGCCCCCTCTCCTTAAGGAGGACTGCATTGTGAAACGGGAGGGCATCAATTTCGCTCCTTGCCCCCGTGTGTTTGGGGGCGCCGTTTTTAGGGAGTGATTTCCAGGATGAAAAATAGGCCGCGGGTGTTTACAGAAGGGACGCGACGTAACATTTCCGACGCCGTTCCGCACAGATTTTCCCAAACCCACACCCCCGACAACTTTACAACCTGCTGCCACAGCCCGCTGAATCTCACTGCCCGTGTCACTATCACAGAGGCTATTGCTATTCTCGTTTAAGAAACAACCGGTTAGAAGGTAAGTGGCACCTCCCATTACAGTAACAAGGCAGGTAATGGCGCTGGCTCCCCCTGCAGCCCAGCATTACTTATTTATGGCCTCTCGCGGAATGTTCCCCTTAACTCCGCCAGGCTGGCCCTTGATCAGTGTTTAAGAACACGCGTAGCCGCCGTGGGTGAGCGTCGGAGCGGTGGCGTGGCTGCTCGATGTGGAACGGGGAAACCCGACAGAGAGGGCGGGCCGCACACAAGATGGGAGCTGATGCAGCGATAGGTATTTGAACACTCATATTTAAAAAAAAAAAAATCTTTTGTCACTTTGCTTTCCAGTACTTTCAGCGGGGACGCAGCACACATAAATATATGAATAAATAATAAACGTTACCATATGCTTGTGTATTCTCATGTTTTTCTCTTTTCCTGAAACGACACAGGAGACGCCTTCTGTGCGATTCCACATTGTGTCACACTGGTGGTGTTCAGCATTTTGAGATTTAGGCACACCTCTGTGCAGGCCTCAGAGCTGGATCATCTGCAGACATGTTTATTTTGCATGTTAATTCATGTTGCCATTTCACGTCCCCTGTCTCACTGATTCCCTCTGTACACGTGGACAGCTCCGGTCCACGCAGCGAGTGACAGAACGTCATGCTACATAATCACGTACAATCATACAGTCATAATACAATCATAGATCATAACACCCACCACACTTCATCAAAATGGCACAAACCATAAGAGCACATCGTGCTACACAGTGTGTTATTATTGCCATGGTGGAAACACGAGTGGGAGTGTGTTGTTGGGGGTGCAGAGACATCCCTCATTCCTGGTTTCATGGCCTCTCATTCCTCTTTTCCTCTCTCTCTCTCTCTCTCTCTCTCTCTCTCTCTCTCTCCCCCAGTCCACATTAATCATTATTACTGTGAATAAATAATCAAGATCACCTTGATCATCGCCGCGGGGGGGAAAACATTAAAAAAATCTCGAGTTTGTTTTTCCCCTTAGCGAGGCACATGACTGGTGAGATGACGCCAGTAATGACTGCCTTCAATATTTTATTTTATTATTACTATTTTTTTTTTGTGGTCACGACAATCATCCGCAACGTATCGGCTCTCCGGATCAACCTGGTTCCTCGGCCGTCGTCGGACAGCGTAATGTTGTCTGCTCCGTCCCCCCTGGGACCTGCTCTCCCTGCCGGCTCCCTGATTCGGTGTGTAAAAGCAGCCCTGAATGATGGATTACTGTGTCATTGCTGCCTGCGCAGGATTAATTTGTTTCATTGATTTCTCTTTAGGCAGAATGCCAGCGTTTGCCGATTCCCACCTTTCCGAGAGACTTCCAGCCGTAATAGACGGTAATAGCCTAAGACAAATCAAGCCCTTCTTGTAAAAATAGCACCGAATAACCCCGACTGGAGCTCCGGCAAATGCGGGGAGATGCTCACTCTGTGCCCACGACCACAACAACATTAGCGTGGGGGAGCGCGCAGTCCCGCGCTCGCATGGCCGTGAGTCTGGAATACTTAAAGCGGCCCGTTCTCGGGCCCGGGATGGATGTTAAACGTCTGGCTGCCTGGCTGTTGTGCCATTTTATTTGCTCTGTGATAACAGCCCCTTTTACGCTTCTCTTTCAACCATTCTGGCTACCTACTGTGAAAAAGTGTGCCTAGATGGTACAGGTGTGCGTGCATTCACCATACCCCAAATACCTTTTTATCAATAGTTTATTGATGTCTCATCACAAAAAATGAGGTTTGTAAGCTTTCAAGGCACACCCACATTAAGCAATGTCATCAGGCCTGTAGTCAAGGCAATGCTTCATCATGTAAACTCATTTCATCACACACGGTATTTTCAGAGTATTTTCAGAGTATGATTTTGGTACAAGCCTTCTCTATAGAGTTGGAAATGGATGTCCTTGCAAATGTTTGTGCATACTATTAGTGCATATATTTTTTAACCTGAAGACAAATGACTGTATGGAATTGTTGGCGCTTCAGAGAAAAACAAAGGATTCAGGCATACAATTTGATTGGCACACGATGGCTGACACATGCTACAAAGGGATTTGATAATAATTAGGTTTGTGTGGATTAGATTCCCAGTAGGTTCAACAAACTTTTACTTAGGGGTCCAAGTTTTGGGCCTAGTTTCCTATAACGTGGCTAGAGGGCCTGAATGATCTATAGCAAGGGGAAAAGGCCTGTTCTTGCTACTACTGAAAGGAGGAAACTGGTGGTTATTTACACTCCAGCCTCCTCCATTGTTGACAAAACTCATGTGACATGTAATGTCAGGTACAAATTGGGGG
The DNA here is from genome assembly GCA_019176425.1 of Megalops atlanticus. Taxonomy (NCBI): domain Eukaryota; kingdom Metazoa; phylum Chordata; class Actinopteri; order Elopiformes; family Megalopidae; genus Megalops; species Megalops atlanticus. The sequence continues at coordinate 32,715,541 of CM032878.1, read as the reverse complement.
ACAACCCATAAGTGATTTTTACTGATCACTTGCAATGCCAGGCAGCACACTTGCCTTGAAATCCAGTGCTGCCTTCTGATGACTCCTGTGTGCCATTCTCACCCGTCTTATTAAACTAATATTTCACCCCTTCAAAGGGCAACCACCAACAATCTCAAATTGAATCAGCTGTCCCCCTGCCTTACAGGTTAGCACAGAAGGTATGAGTACTGAAAAGCAATTGAACAATATTCACTGCAGAGAAATCTTCTTTTCCTTTTCACACATATGTGCATATATGTAATACCCTTGACCTCACTGCTTGCGACATTGTCCTTTGAATGAACGAGTCGTGAATGCACACTCAATTTCTAAGTCCCTGCAACAAGTGAGGTCTTTTTTCTAGTCTTCACATAACCCTTCTAAAGTGCTTGCTTTATTTTTTAAGCCTTTAGTTATTATAGATGATTATAGACCATTAATACATGAATATGGTAAAACATTAGTATAAATTTGAGTTTGTTTGGAACTGGGGCTGTTACTCTATTACGTGTCATTCCCCAAGTAACCCACCATCCTTTATTAAAAGGTGTTGCAGCTGCATTGTGAAGACTAGCTGATTTCATAAGTGCTGGTTGCAGGGCCAATATTTCACTGTTTTTAGTTCAATATTGGTTTTGTAAAATGATTGAGGCATAGCTGGTCACATGGGTCCATTCATCCATGGTAAGTCATTCACTAATATAAAGCACGAAGCAAATTAGTTTACAGGGACAAAATGTAAAAAAAAATCTTTTTCTAATTCATGATTTCATTCATGATTTCATTCTTATTTGTTATAGATGATTGTATGTATGATTTAATTCTGTTTTCCTAATCCATAATTGCATGAGCAAGTTTTTGGATAGCCTGAAGATATTTACTATCCCACAAATAGATCTGAAATTAGATTGTGCTTTCACTTATTTAAGCAGATAAAAGGCTATTCACTATGTATGTCTACAATGTATAAAAGTAAGGAAAAGTATTACATGTTAAATGTATGGTTAAATTTTAAATATAAAGCAACCATCCCATTGTATGAACTCATGGGGGCTCTAATAATCACTAGGCCCATGTAATGCTTGAGATTCCACTATAATGAAATATGTAGACCACAGCCGAAGCAGACCTCAAGCAAACTTTAATATGTGCTGTCGGAGACCGCTGATTGCACTGTGCCTGCTGTTTTAATGAATGCAGAAAATCTAACTTGTCTTCTCATCAAATAAGCATCATTTCCAATTTAGGGATTAACAGGGTTTTGGACTGCTGCTTTGCTCTTGAAGGAGATCCCTTGACTCGGTTTGTCTTTCTCCTTGGTAAATCTCCAGCGAAGCCCCTGAATTTGACATGAGCGAGCCCTTGAAAGCCGAAGATTAGGTAATCTTGGCGTGATATGGCTAGCACTTTCATTCTCCACTTGTGGAATGCATGTACCACTCCAGAAAACATCGATTCTCAGAGGTCCTTGTTTTCTTAAGTGCCTCCAGGAAGGTTAGTCGTCAGGTAATTGTCCAGCTGTGGCTAAGCTTATCTTAATTGCTGGTGCTTCAGCACAAGCTTTGACTCCTGTTACGAAGAAGCTGGCATTTGTGAAGAGGGATGCTCGGTTGCTGTGGCCCATTGTAAAGTCTTTTGAATGTAATTGTGGAACTTTTCTGATTAGCACTTTTCCAAAAAAAATTGTGAAAGCCCTGTTTTGGCAATGAAGACATGAACTATGAGCTTCTATTCAAAAATAACAGAAAAGAAATAAGAACAACTTTTGATGTTATCTAAGTAAACAACAAGGTCAGGCCACAATCCTTTTTCATGTTAGGTTATAGATACCAGCCCTGTGCTCTGAAGTCAACTTTTTGGAGCTCTTGAAGCATTTGATGTGCCGTTTAATGCTTTTTTTTTTTTTTACTTCAACACGACTTACATAAGTGAGATGGTACTGCTGAAGTGCATTTTATTGGATCATCACTGGATCATCAGCTTCTCACCCCGAAAATAAAAGACATAATAAACAAAAACAATGTGCATAAATGTGTATTAATTTTGTATTCATTGTATGAGATATATTTGTTGAACTGGCAATGATGGTGTGTTTCTTTAGCACCCCCACAGAGGATCCACATTCAACCAGATCATTTGTACCACTTAGCTTAACGTTTGATCCAACTTTCACAGAGGGAGGAAGAAGGGCAAACATTGATCTGCAGTCCAAACCAAGCAGCAAAGCAAGCAAATTTAATAAATAAAAAGTATATAGCAACATATAACAACATATATAATAACGCGCGCACACACACACACACACACACACACACACACACACACACACACACACACACACACACACACACACACGTATGGTTACAAATGATATCCAATCACAGATTCTATTTATTTTTATTGAAAAACCACTGGCAATGCTAGACTGATCATGTTTGGGGATGCATTTGGCCCGCCTGTGTCAGGGGTCACGGGTGACCTATAAAATATTTGCAGGGTCTATCAATAACTCTGACATGCAGACTAATACAGTATAGAATTGTAAGGAAATCGACATCCCCGCCGCAGTAGCATCTGCTGCAATGGATGACCAAAGGCCAAAAGGTTACCCAGCAGATCCTGGGCCCCCCGTCTTTGCGGTTTCCTTATATGTGTGTTTGATCACCACTGCAGCAATTATAAAGGTATACTTCAGACAGGTCAAAGGGGAAGGGCAAAGAGCAAAATCTTTAAAACCAGCGGCCAAAGTGAAAGCCCCAGAATGGCTGTCCAATGGCTCAGAGTGCAGTCTTTCAGTAATGAAAGGGAATAGGCCAGGCTGTTGTTCTCCGATGGTTGCCGTGTCACGGAAGGATAGCGCTTTGCTCATTCCAGATTCCCCTCCTTCCACCATTACGATTTTAAATATTATAAATGATCCATATCTTTGGGTAAATACCTCAATAATGACATAATCTGTCATGTGACTGTACTGTATGCGCACGTCTTGCTTAAAGTGCCACCAGCCCTTATTGGCTATTAAATATGAATAGCCAAGGTCGTGGAGGTCGCAGTGTGCATTTAGCATTGGCGACCAATGCCAAATGCAAAGGTCAAAGTGGAATTGCTTGTGCCGCCGCTCGCGACGGAACACACCCAGTTTATGCATCCCATTGGCGATGATTTATGGCTGTAGATAAGAGTACAGATGGGAAGAAAGCACTCTCCTTCTCCAATCCCGTCAGCTTCTGTAAATCCAGCCCTCTCTCGTATCAATCACCGTGTCACTCCGAATCACCACTGTACACTCCCGGAAAAGATTAAGGCTTTGTCTGTCTGTCTCTGCCTCCTCCCCGAACCCCCTTTTTTTTCCTGTGAGACAACTTTTCCCATTCAGATTTTGGTATCCTGAAATGATGGTTTTCATGAGCTGACATCCAGTGGCTCTGCAGTGTGACATCCATGGTAATAAGGGATGTTAAAGTGAAAAGACTCCAGCATGGCGTTTCTCTGATCTGATCTTTGATGTATTGCATGAGAGGATCATATGAAGACATAACAAGGACTCTGCATATACTATGCACACACAAAGAGAGATGAATAGCCAGACAGATAGATAGCTGTATAGATAAAGATATATATGAAGATATACATATTCAATAACATATCTGTTATATACATACATATATACATACAGAAAGAAAGGTGGACAGACACAGACACATATATATCTATATACATGCTTTGCTCCAGTCCTTTCTGACCATTCCATTTTTTCCTACATTTACATTTACATTAATCCATTTTGCAGACGCTTTTCTCCAAAGCGACTTACAAGGCAGAGTACAACACAGCATATAGTTATATAAGGAGTCAACGTTATCATTTCAGTTTCAGCTTGAAATATCTGACTTGATCAACAGCAATGCCAGCTGTATGTCTATCTGAAGTGGGCAAGCTAAGGTCCATCGCTCTCTGCAACCACAGCCTCGCTATACAGTAAGTAGTTAAGTAAGCTCATATGAAAGCAGCAGACTGCTACGAAACACCACTACATTTATGCTCCTGCATAAGCTTTGCATGTTGGAGGGTGGTGGAACAAATGGCACACTTCTGGAGGCCCAGCACTTCCAGCCAGGAACCGAATATATGACTGTGCTTTGGCAAAAATACTGAATCAGACCCACAGTGCATTTCACCCTGAGGCCAGAAACATGCAAGGAGATTGGATAATGGCATACGTGATGTACAATAATTTATCAGAAATTAAAATAAAGCGTTGTTTTTTTCACTTCCTTCCATGACTTTTGTTTAGTAGCCAAAAATTGGTTTGCCTGACAACAGCAGCCGTGGTAAGGTGAGCCGCGGTTGTGGTCTGGATAAAACGCATTCCCCATCGGTTGCAGCAAATGCGCTATCTGTGCCCCGCTGGCTTTTGGACCTGACCATTCCGGAGAGCATGGTTTGTTACTGCACCCCCACGCGCCAAAACAGGAGATTTTAAACAGAACCATAAAGGGCCATATTTTTCTTTACTCTAATAGTAATATATTTCTAGCTGCAATTTCAAAGGGAATTTCCCCCTTTGCTCACTCTTTGTATGTTTTTCAACATTTTCACCTGAGGAACAAATGATCATTCTTGGCCCCACCTTGGTGTGTGTGTGTGTGTGTGTGTGTGCATGCGCGCACATGCACGCGGGCATCTGTATACACAAATATATTCTCTCACACCTTTATTAATTTGTTCAGGTAATATTGATGTCTCCTTCTTGTATAGTTCATTTTGAGTGTGATTTCTCAAATCTGCTTGTACGCTAAACACAAACAGTTACAGAGTCCTTTAAATTAGAATGATAAAAATAGAACAAGTGCAAAATGTTAGCAGGGATTTTTTTTCCATGATTTCATTGGCCATATGTTGTTCCCCACTTATTATGACAAGTGAGTTGTCACAGAGTATACAGCAAGGTTATCTGTTGTTCAAAAGCCATCCATATGTGTCAATATTGTACAGCATTACAATGTCTGACCAGGAGTATGAAATGTCAAGCTACACATAAAATAATGCACAGTTGTGGATGGCAACACAAATTCAATTAAAAAACATAAAAACGCCTGCATGCTTGTGCTGTTTGAACAGCTTTCAATACATCTAAGTGTACTCATCACCCTGGTAATTGATTAATTAAATCAATAAATACATATTGCCATTGCTAACATTAACCCCGCAACCTCGTAGATATTGGATGCTCTAGTGCTACTCTGTGAGAGAACTGATGCTGAGAAGCCTGCAAGGTGCAGAATTTCTCCTGATATAACCTTAATGTATTTTCAAATGCTGTTTACTACTGTGATTCACTCCGTCTTGGTCAGATCTATTTAACATTTACTGTGGGGCATTACATACATTACAGCCATACACTACTGACAATAAAATTATGATTTGATAAACAGGAGACACCATAAGAATCAATTTATATGATATCAGGCTCATATAGTCATTGATGGATTTTGTTGCATCGTGTCATTTTTTGGATGCTTTGTTTCGGGGTGTTATTTACCTACTTCTTCCTGCTTTAGATGATGTAGACTTGTCTTTATTACTTTAAGGATGCCCATCAATGCATTAAATGTATTCCTGAAGCTGACATGCGCTTTAGAACAGTTTATCTGGATATGTGTGAGTGTACTGTATCTATCTCCGTTCGTGAGGCATCCATCATTCAGATCTAGGCACATTCAAACACGGTCACGGAGCGAGATTTACACTGTAATGGGCCTGTGTCAAATCAACGGATCTTTAAAGTAAAATATGATTTTATCAATAAGCAGATCGATAGTGCAAGTTGGCGGTTGTGTAATTATTACCGCTGCTTGTATCAATAAAGCTGTCACGCTCAAATCACACAAAGAACTCCAACACAGAGGAAAAAAACCTTTTCTCATGCAATATTTTATTTGATTTCTTGCTGTGAGTGCTAGATTTGTGGCTAGTGCATCTCGTCTGCTTGATAGAAATTCTATTGGGCTCACAGCGAGGGACTGTATGCTTTCTGACTCCCTGCCTGTCCTTTAAAACACTGCAGGTGAAACCACAGCTGCCATCGGGACAACTACTAGCATTAAAGGCAGTCATTATTATTATTCTGATTTAAACTTTAAGACAGCTTTTCAGTGAGCCAATCAACTGGGATGCACAGTGCTGTATTATGTTAGACAATATTCATATTTGAAAAACACACAAACATATTTTGTGAAGATGCTTCTAAGGAGAGGGTAATAAGGCCTCTTTGTGATCATTTTCATGTGGTTTTTGACTATGCACTACCAAAGTGTATCAGAGATTGTTTGCGTATGAGGTAACTACACAATAAACATATTTATGATTGACACTCAGCAGGGGATTGTTTGTGAGTTCAGAACTTTGTGGGACATTAATGTTCTTTATTACTTGCATTTCCCAGTGAAGTGTTGTTTTTCGTCACTTAGAGTGACCATCTGGACCTAGAAGAATCGCAGAAAATGAAAAAGAGATTCCGAGGAACATCTGCCAAACCTTTTGGTCTTTCTGGCTTCAGCGCAAGGGGAAATGCGGAAAATTTAAAAATGTGTCTTTTCACGAAATAATCTGATGCATTAGTATGATTCATCTGATGAAATAATAAAAGTTTGCAACTCTTTTGTGTACTCAAAATATCATTAAAAACTTTGGGAAAGCAAAATTGGGGCTAACAACAGGCACGCTCAATGTAATAAAATACACAACAAAGCAGTTAAAAATAATGGGACCACACAAAAAGTGGAAACGAACGAAAGCATATACACACTCACGCACACACACATGCATGCACGCACACACACACACACACACACACACACACACACACACACACACACATACACACAGTTACACACACTGGTCCAATGAGGCACTTCATATCAGCATTGTGTTTCTTTCTGCCCAGGTCTCCCAGGAGAAAGTCTGCCAACAGCACTTAAAAGACAAAGCGGGAAAAGTAAGCACTTTTATTACACCTCATCACTCATGTAATTTCTGGCAGCATTTGTGATTACAGATCAAGTGATTGACTAACTAGACATTCTCCGAGTGAATTATGATGGTGTCCCACCTTTCTAGCCCAACGGATTCTCTGGGACGGTTATAACTCTTCCCCCAATGGTGCTAAATCAAAGCTCACGTCAAAGATGGAAGAGTTAAATAATCACCCCTGTTTATTATAAATCTGTCAAAAATTAAACCTGCACAGAGCTGGCCTAAGGGTAGATAGAGGGGAGGGATCAATAGGCCTCTTAATGCAGTTATTGATATACTGCAGGTGGGTCATGGGAGGGGGAACCTTAGAGCAGGAGGTATGACAAAGGGGATGCGTTTCTGTGGCGCGCACCTCTTAATCGACTCTCCTCACACTGTATTGATTGAAAGGGAACCCAGGTAGCATTCGGAAACTCAGACCTGGAGTCGGAGCAGACGGGAGGGGGGTGTGACCCAGTCCAATCTATAAGGACAAAACTAATTGCGGGTAATTGATGGAGATGCAGATACTGACAAGATGTAGCTCAAGTACAGCACTAAAACAGTTGGCTGCTGTCACAAGGTTAAGATCAAAACCTGGCCGCCTCGCTTTCCTAAGCAAAGGGGAGTTGTTTTTTTAAAGGAAAGTTAAAAAAATAACATTTGTGTAATGCAAAATGAAAAATAAGTCAAAATAGAACAAGAAAAAAGGTCTGCACATGAAGCAACAATGCCACTTTCTGAACTGACTCTACTATTAATAAATGCATAATCTGGATAACATTGTACTTTACTCACATATTTGATCATTTAGAGTGGGTGTGACATATAATAAATCTTCTTACAATGCCATTGAGTGTGTGTGTGTGTGTGTGTGTGTGTGTGTGTGTGTGTGTGCGTGCATGCGTGTGTGTGTGCGAATGTAAACATTCTGACCTTTGATATACTGTCTTATTGTGATTATTGCTTCACATGAGGAAACAATTAAGAGTTAGAAGTCCCAGAACACACTATCATGTTCTTTTCCTGTTGTTTTTGGAAAATAATGTGTGAGGATTTTTTCCCCCAGATTGTCCTTTTTTTTTTGCAAAAAATCCCTCTTATGTATTGATCACTGCTACAAATCAATTTCTCCCACATAATTGAGCATAAGAGCATACACACAGGACTGACTGTAGCAGGGAACTTTGACATGCCTCACCAAGAAATTCCTAACAAGAGGTAGAGATCTCTCAGATAGTATCACAAATAGCCCAGGCATTTGCTGAGCTAGCATGGCTATGCCACTGTTCACATAAACCAGTATGCAGCATTCAAAAGAAAATCCAAGTCCACGTTTCTGTAACCAGCAGAAGCCTTGACGGATTGGTTTGTCCTCAACCGTGTGTGTCGTAGCCAGCTTGGTTCAAGCGTTTGACACAGTGGGGTTGGAGGTCACTGCTTTTGGCTTAACTGCTGGCCGGCGCTAGACGGACGCTTGTGTGACAGCACGGGGTCAGCAGACATGGACACATCCTTCCAGGCGGTTCCGGAGGAGTAGATGGCTTGTTTGTAAACAGAGCGCTGGGCAGGGCCGGCCGGGGAGGAATGACGCGCACCAAGCGAGGAGAGAGAGGGTGAGGACGAGGAGGAGGGCCGGGGGCGCGGAGTCAGGGGCGAGAGGTGCCTGGTCCCCGAGGCCCGGCCCTGACGCTGGGGCACTGACTGCTGGCCTCGGTGGCTGGGGCCGGGCCGCAGCAGACGGACAGGCAGGGTTCCAGGGACAGATCTCTGCTGGAGGCTTCTGGAGCTGGGGGCCACGCTGCTGCTGCCACCACACCCCCACGGCTCTGAGCTGGGCAACTGGAGGAGAAATCAGACACACACACACATACGCACACACACACGCACACACATATGCACAAGCAAACGCACACACACAAACACACACACACACACACACACACACACAAGAACACACACACACACAGAAATGCACACACACACACACACACACACACACACACACACACACAGCAAACATACACAAATGTGCATACGCAGACACAGACACAGACACAGACACAGACACACACACACACACACACACACACACACACACACACACACACACACAGTGCTTTCAGTCTGACAGGTTGACAAATCATGTCCTTTTGTGCTATAATTGGACTGAAATAAAACCCTGATGAAAGAGTTCATTCTGAAGCAGCTTGCTCATATCCGTATATTAAAAAATGTGCATACATTATGTCACCTTTTAGTGTTCATCTAGTTCTTGATTTCTGCGTTGGTCCTTACAATGCAAACCGCTTTTGAACTTGACATAAAAGTACAGATGCACTGATCAAAACATGAAAAGACTCAACAAATCTAAACAAACCAAAAAACCCCATGCAAGTAAATTCCCGTACTGGATCCATGCTGGCTGGGTGCGATTTGTTTTTTAGCCAGCGGGGCGGCGCTCACCTGTCCGCCGTCTGCTCCGTGGGATCTGCAGCGTGACGGCCCCCGCCTCTGCAGCTCCGGCAGGGCGCTGGGGCAGCCTGCGCGGGGTCCGCGCGGGGACGGCGGGCCGTCCGGAATCGGGGGCCGGCGCAGACGGCCGAGGGGGCGGCCCTCCCCGGGGACGGCGGCGGCGCTGCCACCGTCCCCTCGCCGCGTGATTGATGAGCGGCCGTTTCCTGCTCCCGGCGTGCCATCTGAGCGCCGCTCTCCGAGGAGGTCTGTTTTATCCATGTCACCAAATGGAGCGTTCCCGGGCCGGCCGGGGCCAGGCGGGGACCGGGATCTGAGGGGGACCTCGGCGCGGTTCACAGGCTCTCCCTCTCCGACGGCTGGGGGAACCTGTGTCTGGGGGGGGGACTCAGACTGTGTGTGCTACATGCATTAACACCCCCCCACCCATACACCCACCATCCGTCTGGTCTGTCTGAGATTTTCTCCCATGAACCAACTAACCCATACCCCACCTCTCCCCCAAAATGCCACTCCCCCAGCTTCCCTGTCTCAACACCCCCCAATTCCACTCACCACTTCAGCAGGTCACACACAAATGACCCATCACAGCGAGGTTAATGACATCAGAGCAAGTGTCACTGGACAGACTACACTTGGCCTTCTACCGCTCACACTTCCCCCTTTCTTCATACTCTCTGTACCCCTAATAATCCATTTACACCCCACAATCAGTCTGTGGATGGAAAGGGAAGTGGGCTGCCCCTACGTCATACAGCTACCTTCCTGAGCACTTGCGATATAACTCTGACTGGCTTTATCGAAGGGTTTACATCTACTACCAGCTCACTGCGTGCTGGTTGGATGCAGCCCTGTGTTGACACATTTCAAATTTGCGCATCGCCCCAGAGATGGTGTAACGAAGCAGATGAGTTACGTTTGCATATTTATTTATTTATTTTCCGCGCTTGGCAGAAGGAGCTCTCATCGAAGCCCTCACACACAATCAATAAGGACTCCACCGAGCCGCACATCAGACGTGATATTCAAAAGTCAGGGAAGGGGGGAGGGTGAAGAAAAGCTGCATGAAACTGCACCGCAACATTTGACCCCATTTAAAAACTTGATACCAATTAAAGGGGATTTTTGGTGTAAATAATTCAGCGCTCTCCCCCTCTCTCTCTCTCTCTCTCTCTCTCTGGAAACAGACTGCTTAATGAAGCCCTCACTTCTGAAAGTGGAGCAGAAACATGGCCCAGTTTTCATCAGATCGCTTATTCATTATTTCCTTATTTGTTCCCCCTTATTTATCTTTTTACCTTTTCATCGTAATGGTTTATTTCAAGATCTTCCCGCCATGCGTCACGGTAGCGGAAGAAAGACAGGGGGGAGAGAATACTCTGGAGAGTCTGGGAGAGAGGCAGCAACCCCCCCCCCCGCTCCCAAGTGGAAGTGTACAGCAGCCAGGTGTGGTGAGGGAATAAAGATAATAATACAAAAACAAGACAGACAAGTGACTGAGGACAGGTGATTGACAGTGAAGTGGGAGCAAAGGTTTCAACCAGGGCAGAGTGGAGGGTTGGGTGTGGTTGTGTGTGCAGGTGTGAGCGCAGGGGGGGTCATTCAAATCACAAGGAGGGGAACACTATCTCCACTCTGTTTTTCTTTGTGAGGGATTGTGGCTCAGGAAAACAGAGAAAGGGAAAGAGAGAGAGAGAGAGAGGGGGAAAGAGAGAGAGAGATACCTAGTGCTTGAGTGAGCGCGTCTCTTACTTGGTTGCTGTTTTCTCTTGGTTCGAGTTCCATCAGTTGGGGATAGTTGCTGTCTTCTTTGAAGCGAGCTCCAGTTTCTCTGAAATCAGACTCCCTATTCCCCCTGCTCCTCTCTGCAATGCCAGTGAAAACATACATCAGCAGCTGCACTGCGCTTTCAAGAGTTACCCAGAGTGCGGCTGGATCGTCTGCCTCTCCTGCTCTCTCCCTCTCTCTCTCTCTCTCGCTCTCTCACCCCCCTCCTTCACCCCTCAGCCTGTTGCAGACCCAGATCTGAGCGGTGATTACTGCTGAGCCATAACCGTTACTCGGGAATGACCTCTGCCGGGTTTGTGCACAAACCCGCACGGAGGCACGCCCCGACGTGGTCCTAACAGAAAATTAGATGTTTGTTGGGCGAATAGCACGTGCAGAGGAGCCGAGGCGTGCACGCGCCCTGTGTATCGATCGTGCGGGACAGGCCGGCGGAGTTGGCGTGCGCGCTGTTGGTGATGAATGATGGATGCCCGTTGACTGCTTCAGGTGCGAAACGCTCCCGAGCCTCCAGGCCTCTGTGGTGGAACCCCCGGCGCACGTGGGCCCGGCGGAGTACAAAAGAGGCCTGGCCCCCCTTGTGCGGTTTGGCTGAAACAGGTCTCCCCCACCCCACCATCGATCGCATCTCAGGGACCCCCCCCCCCCCACCACCACCACCACCACCACCACCACCACCACCACAACCCCCAGGCCCCACCCCCACGCTCCTCTGGAAGACGGCGCCGTGCAATCGAAGGCTTGCCAAGCCAGTAGACACTTTTAAGCGAAGATTAAAGGTTTTTCTTTTTAATCAGTCATTTGGCAGCGGTGTTGGTGTTTCACCCCGGCGCTACCAGGGATCAATTTTTAATGCTGCAGAGCACAGAGCAGCCGGTTGATTGGCAAGAGGGGAACTATTTACAAAGGGTCTATTTACAAATATTCAGCGGAATTATACAAGGGGGCACAATTGATGGCTCTTGAGGAATTATAAATGAACTCTTCTGTGTGCAGCACGACCTTTGCAAGGACCTCCTCTCTGTGCGTCTGTGGGTGGATGCGCTCGTTTTTGTGCGTGTGAATAACGATGACGCCTGACCTCTGTGATAGGACAATGCTCCCTTTACCTGAGGATATTCCAGCGCCCTCTACCCGACACAACGTGTGAAGCCCCGCCTCTTGATGCTCCTCTGAGAATCGTTAATCGATTGGATGTGACATTCCAGCGGTAAGCTGACTACACCAGAACCCTGCAGGGTGCTTTATTTCAGCTTCAGATATTTCCTCGACAGTGTCTTACAGTTAAAAAAAAGATGTTTGAGGCGGATCTGATGAAAATCTTCTTTCCAGGTAGAACTCACGAGCAGCACAGTTGGTTCACTCCCCATGAGGAGCCTGAACCAGGACCGCAGAGGCAGCTGACTGGGGCTCTGCCGGCCAAAGCCCAGTCGAGACCCAGTCCCCCAGCTCCACACCATTGATTTCGCAATTGACCCTTCTTCCGAAAATCAATGCGGCCTTCAATGGCTGCATTGTGAACAGGCTTGCCGAGGTAGAGTGGGATGACATTTCCGAAGACCAAGGCCAAGTAACAGTCAAACCCTTTGCTCGCTTTTACGTGACCAGCGACAGCTCAGCCAGGGCTGGGAAGCAAATCAGTATTGAACACATAGGGTCCCTTCACACCACAGAAGACTATAACAATCAGAAACAGCAATGTAATTGCTCAAAGCTACTGTTTACCTCTGGATGTCATAAAAATGGCAGCCAGCCAATGGCAAATCATTGTCTCCAGAGTGGAATTTATCCCCAAACATAATTTATGAATAAAAAGTTGACCTCTATAGATGGGCCACTCTACGATATAGTGGCCACTCTATAGATAGGCGAGAGTGGTTGGCGCGTGTCAAAATGTGTGACTTCCGAAAGAAAACGTCCCATGCTGTGATCTGGACTACATGAGGAGTAGTTGGCGGGGGGGTCGGGGGGATGAATCTGTCAGGTTAATACAGTCCTCGGCGCAGTCCTGTCCTCTCCTCAGACTGAGGGGGACACGGCCGAGGAGCGTGACTCTCCGCGCGGCGCCCGGGGGCCTGCGCCTCGGCTCCGGCGGCCTGCTTTCATTAGGGGCCGGCGAGCACAGAGGGCCGCATTAGGCGGAGCGCTCCCCTCTCCTGACACAGGTAATAAAAATGAACAACAGCCCGGCCCGCTCCGGCCGCGCTCCGGGGGCCCCCCGTGCTGTCACCAATTTGCGGCGCGCTTCTACGGCCGGGTGACGGAGGTGCGGTTTGATAAACAGAGAAGCCCCGCTTCGATTTTCCATCCATTCCTATTTGGAAACACATGCTTCTTTTTGGGGAGGGGGTTTGGGGGAGGGGGTGGGTGGTGGGTGGAGTGTGTGTGTGTGTGTGTGTGTGTGTGTGTGTGTGTGTGAGTGGTGCAGGCCCAAAGCGAGGTGTGTTTGAGCTCTCGACCTGCTGGAGCGACTCGCTGAGAGGCTGACAGCGGAGTGAAGCCTGAGCACACCTCTCACTGAGGGACTGCATGCTGAGAGAGTTTAATCACAAGCCTACTGATGAGGCAGAGAGAGGGAACGAGGGAGGGGGAGGAGAGAGGGAGAAAGGGAGAGAAAGAGGGAAAGCGAGGGAAAGAGAGAGGGGGAGGGAGAGCAAAAGAGGGAGAGAGGAAGAAAGAGAGAGGGGAAGTAAAAGAGAGAGAAGGGATACAGGATAGGAAGAAGGATAGAGAGAGACAGCGAGAGGGGGAGAGAGAATTATATAGAGAGATAGAGAGAGAAGGGGGGTGAGAGAGGATAGGAATGAGAGGAAGGGGGAGGGGGAGAGAAACAGAAAGAGAGGGGGAGGGAAAGAGAGATGGGGTAAGAGAGAGAGGAAGGATGAAAAAAGAGAAGGAGGAAGGGATTAACAGAGATAGCAAAAAAAAGAGTAAAAACAATAAACTACTCTGCTATTTTTGTCTGTGAGAGAAGAAAAGAGAAAAACAGAGAGGAAGAGAGACATGGAGAGAGAGCGTATGTACGCACACACACACACACACACACACACACACACAGAGACACACACAGACACACACAAGCACACACAAAAAAAATATATATCAGCGGTGTTAGTCATTGCTTGCAGTGTAACATTGGGGTTGTGGGGGGAATTATGATTTTGCTCATGATACAGAGGAGTCACGCATGCACCCTGGAATCTCAGATTATACTAATGTGCAATGCTACGCCTCTCACCCCTCATCATAGCTTTAAAGACCTTTACTTTCACTGTTGTGTCAAAAACCAGAGGTGGGGTGCTGAACTCTTTCTCATAAGATTTAAGGAGATCAAGTAGCAAAGTCGTTCATTTAAAATCTGCTCCCCCTCTAACTGTACCCATGGAGCACAACTCTCTGCTAAGCACGGGAGATCAAAACCATATTTAAAAATGTTGCATCTCGCTCTGTCGTCAGGACATTATGCCCGCTGGGATTCTAACCCACAAGGTGAGGCTGGGTAACCTCACAGTTAGAGAGATAGCCCACCATTGACTGAGCATGTACATTTAATTACACAGACAGAGGGAGATATATGCATGATGCCGCAGAGTTCCACGGGGACATAGGTAATATTCTGCTGTAATGGCATACTGGCAAAGTTAGCGTTTTCAAATTGTTTATCTTGGAAATGAAATCTTTATCACAGTGAATGCGAACGATACGACGGTGTGAATGGAATCGGGGAACGGAGGAAGCGTTGAGCCTGAGGGGAATGAAGTGCATAACGAATCTCTGCCCCGCGATTTGGGCTTTCTGATTTCCAAAACTTCAGCGTATTTAAGCAGCCTCTTTTTTTTTTGGGGTGGGGGTAATGTTGAATTTAACATAACCTCCTCCAAGGAGTTTAGGAGACAAGCAACTTGTCTCCCAAAGACAGATTAGAGTTCCTACCCAACATTATGTGGGTAACTTGCTCAAAAATATATGAGACGGCCTGAATGTAGATGACTTTTAAAACATGTTACACAAGAGCACATTAAAAAGAGCTGTTCTCAATGTTAAATATTTTAGATTTTAGGTGTAAATGATGTCTGTCTTTTTAGGCTAAATACACAACAAGCTCCTGGGTTGTAGTACATAAACAGGCTACACTCTTGTATTTGGGCCAAATATTTTTTGAAACAATTCATGTAATTTGGGCGGGAAGCTAATAATGCTAACAGAACCCTCTGTATTTTATGAAATTATACAAACACAACCTGTCAGTCAGATTTTGGCCAAAACAGTGAGCTTTTTCTGCATTATTCAGCACCAAAGACTGGCAGACTTACGTAAGACTTAATACAGTCTGGCAAGCCCTGCGTGATCTGAAATTCTCCCAGCAGGCTTAGCAGGTGCCTAGTATTGAACAAACTATTCACCCTCACCCCAAGATTTTCTTCTCTATCCAAAGGAGCTGCTGCAAACCTATCCTAGGACTTAATTCTCCTGATATTTGTGTATAATACTGGTTAGAAAGTGCCTACACAGTGGTAGAAGAAGCAGTCGGGATGAGCATGTGCATTTGCCAGTATATAAACACACACATGGCCATGTACAACCACAACCACAGCCCGCTAACTCACTTTGATAAATGCCTCCCTTTTGAAATAGCAATTAGCCCAGATCAAGACTCACTGTCTCACAGTCATCCGCTGTGGAGAACACACCACGCAATGTCCGCCGCTGACGGCCCGGCCCCATAAAGCCCATTAGCATTCACCGAAGCCACCAGGATGAGTGAAAGGACAGTCGGGCGAACGGTGCCCCACAGGACACTCCCGTCACGGGGACTCACCTGCCGCGGCCTTGGCGACGGCGACGGCCGCTACGTGCCACGTCCCACAGCTCAGCACGCGCGCCTCCCTGTCCCCCAGCTCCACCTTCTGAGGGCTCCACGCCCGCTGGGAGTCCGGCCGCCCCGCGTCCATCACGTGGCAGTTCCGGCCCCACATGGACAGCGTCCCGTCGGCTGGGGGACAGACGACACGCAGGCTGTCAGGGCAGAGGGGACCGGGAGACGGCACGTGGCTCCGAACAACGGGGAAGAAGGCTGAACAGTGTCTTTACGCTCCCCCCTCCCCACTTCCCCACCAGGGAGTTCTTTTGCTACTATGTATTTCCATTGCGTCGGCCACTCTGAGACACAAGGGCAGAGCAATGACCAGAATACACATCATTAGAAGCACAGATAAGTGATTCTAACACACTTGTACCGTTTGCCTCTTTTTTGTCTCTTCATGTAAAGTCCAAATGCAATATTTGTTCAAAATCCAAAGTAAAATGTAGAGAGAAGTACATTTCTGTTGATTTGTGAATCTAGTGTATAATGTTCCTTGGCGAATAATAGCCTTGCAATGAAAGTGACCAGTTTTCCCAGTATTTGTCTGTCACCATGTAATGGTAACGGGCATGACTTTCGTCACTGGGGTCTGGTTTTCCCTCTCTCCAGCTCTGCTGGTTTGAGAGCCCAGACCCGAGGTCTCGTTACTCAGGTTTCTGTTTGCACGCCAGTGTTTTAAAAACATGTTTGCCGCGGTCACACAAGAATAACCCGGGAATGCGACGGAGGAGGGGGGCCAGTCCGCGGTAGCCCCGGGCAAAAAAGGCGTCTTATTTTATTTTCAATTTAAAACAGATTAAGTTGCTCGTGAACATTAGTACATTGATAATTTCCTCCGAATTAAAAAAGACACATTGACCCTAATTAGAACCATTTCACCGGAACTGTCAATTACCCTGTGTCAGGCTGGTTAATTCAGAACAGAGATCTCTTAATTAGAGACATCTCTGATTTCAACTCCAGCCAAGAGAAAAGCAGGCATCGCTCCATCCAGTTATCAACCACACTTTAGTCAGGTCTGCCTATTCAAATGTGGCTCTAATAAATTTATATTTACTGCCTATATTGAGGACATTTAAATTATGGTGTACAATAAACCTGGCACACACATTTCAAAAACCTCTTTCAGGGAATGTTAAAGCACTATATTAAGCAATTTTCCAAAGTGGATTACAAATTTCACATCTAGGTTTTATTGCACATTACGATAACTTAACCACATGTAAATGTTCTGCATAAAGGGGAAATATGCGCTGTTTAATATGCTATTTTTCATTTTTAAGAAGCATTTTACAAACCCTGCCAAGGAAGGGAGGCTTTTCGTTTGTGTTGTAGAGGAGTCAATAAGCTTTATGAGGTTGATTTTAATTATCACCAGATAACCGAGTATCCTTCTGCATGAATCTTATTTACACATCAGTCCAAGCTCACATACAGACTCAAGGTATTTAGGCGGCATTTATCATCTCACGGGACGTAATTGGTCAAGCAAGAATCTGATGGCCGACTTTTATTTAGATTTTCTAGGACCAACGCTTTGGGGACCACACTTGCAGCAGGAAGCGCAACGTTTGCAGAAATCCTGCTCTCTTTAGTCACTTTGGTGCTGGGTTGATTCTGTCAACACAGAGAAATTCTTTGTGGGCTGAGATTAGGTTGGATTATGTAAAGAGAGGAACCTGAATCTCCAATGCGGCACAGATCAGAGACAGAGACCAGAAAGTGGCCTTATACTGTAGGCCTGGCCTCTGTTTTGACCCTGTGGACCTCGACACATTCAGCCAGATGTGCTCTGTATCCACTCCTGAGCTGATGCCGTGGGTTCACTGAAACTACTCAGTCCTGACTCTGATGTCGGGGTAGAACGAGCCATGCTGAGAGAACAGAGGAGAGGGGTATCGACGATGGGAGCAGATGACCTTGTTGGCATGAAGGTTTGTGTTGACGCAGCTACGATTTAGGGACCGATAATGGCGGGTTCAGGTGGACGAGCGGGGACTGCGGAGAGAGAGGCAGCTCTTATCCAATTACACGTCCGCCTCCACAGAAAGCTCCCGGCCCCGTGCCTTTTTGTTTTTTGTTTTTTTATTTTCTCCACGTGGAGAGATTTATCGGGAAATTCTTGAAAAAAGGGTAGGGATTATGTTTTCTTGGAGAATAGTCATCTATTAAAGGTCAGATCAATCATGTACTAAGCATGTTTTATAAGCAATCCATAAAAAGCTTGTTTTGAATAATAACATTTTATAGATCACCTAAAGACATAACAGCAGCAGAGGGAGAATTCAGTGCACTGAGAATTCAAATGCGCAAAACCAATATCTTGACTACCCTTCAGTTAATGAACTGGTGGCATTTGTCCAGGGTGCAATGCAAGCTTGCCTCTCTCACAGAACTATTGAAGTAATTATACAAACACGACGCTGGGCACCCGCAATGTGAATTTATGTCACAATCTAAACTCAGAAAAAAATACATTCATTTCATGTGGCTTTTTGACTTCCAGAGGGGATGTGAGGCAACCAGATTCAATCATGCAATCATGCTGACTTCCAGGAACGAAAGCAAGGGCCCTTTGTAAGGATTTAAATATCCAACCACAAACCAGTCTAAGATGTGTTCAAACACATTATGGTGTAAATTTCTTATGATTTGGGATTGGAGATCCATGTTTGTTTGTGCTGTTTCTTCCAGCTGAGGTCATGAGTGTAACCTTTGTTTGGATAGGCCTTGGGTTGCCTCTGCTGTTTGAGGTACTGGTTGAGGGGCTCAGTGCCAGTAGTGGATGGTGCTTCTCTACAGCATCACACGTCTGCCTCTCCTCCATGGCAGGGCTTAAGAAGGCAGCACCCGCCCACTCAAAGCCTACCACTAAAGAGCACTCTCGGGTTGGTGTTGCTCTTGGCTTCTGCAGCTGTGGTCGGTCTCTTCCACAGAACGGCCTGGTAAAGAGTCTCTCAGGGGCTGGGAGGAGGTTCTGACCTGAAAGAGCAGCGCTGTAACTGTCCCCAGTGTCGATTTGCACGACCCCTGCGGATAGGAGGTCAGACTGCAGGGGAGAAGGCGCAGGGAGGAAGGTCATCTTTTCCCCGTGTCCAAGCTGACCCTGTGAAAACACAACACACACACACACACACACACACACACACACACACGCACGTGTGTGTACACACATACATACACACACACACGGACACAGGGAAACATGATTGCTTTTCTTCCGGGGGCAAACGCATTTATGGTGGAAACTGTTGATTCTATCCCTCTTCCTATCGATCCCAGTCATGACCTCATGAACGCCGTGTCTTTCGACTGGTTTGTATTTCAGTCGCCGAGCGCTCAGCTCAGAGCGAAAGCTCATTGTTCAGTAATATCCCTAACGCTCTCCCCGTACGTCTCTACAAACAGTGTTTCTAATGCATTCCAATTGATTAGACTGCAGAGAGTGAGGCACTTTGTCTCCAGGTTTGACAATGATTACACACAGCGTGCCTGGCGCAAAGCTCTGACAGTCACCGACTGCAAGCCTTTCCCTTTCAGTCCCCTTCTGCCGCCTGCGCTCGCTGTTAAAAAGGAGAGACCGAATCAGTCAAAGCGGACCTATTTATTACCCCTGCAATCCGGGGAGATGTATGCGCGTGCAAACCTTAAGAACGCTTTAAAATATGCGTTGTGTTTTCAAACAGCGGTGTATGACACGAGGTCCTGGCAGCCTGCCTGGTTTCTACTTAAAGGATTGTCATTCGGGGAAAAATAAATTTCTCTAACTAGACAAAAGTCAATGTTTTCATGTTTTACCACGATCAAACCGATGCGGCTGACAATTTAATGTCTCGTCACTTAGGCTATCTGTGGATAATCAAAATAACCCCCATCAATCATAAATCCATCTGCGGATGGTGCGTTTATTTGGCTTCGGTTTGGCTTCTGCTCCAGTGAGAGTGTTTATGTGGACTTTCCCTGGTGCTGGTTTAACTCTTCAGGAATTCCCACTGCAGTCTGGATTCCCTCCTTGGGGAGGCGGAGTCTCCAGGGACACATTCTTCACAACTGGTTTGGGTCTTTGAAGGAACCTCCATTGTTTTATCATAATATGATTAGTAGTCTGGCTATTAAGCCACACGTAACAGATGATCACATAGGCAATGTCAGGTGCAGAGCAGTTGCATGTTGAGATCTGTTTACAGCTGGAATTTTCCTCATATCTCACAGAAGCAAAAAAAAATCAGACTAAATATATGAGATCATTTTAGACATAGCCTTAGTTTCATTCATGATTTTTTAGTTTGTGTTGTTTTCATTGTAGTGTATCTCATCTAGCTCACTATTCACAATATCTGACCTCTGTGTGTGTGTGTGTGTGTGTGTGTGTGTGTATTTGTGGGTTATATGCAAGTTTGCATATATTTGTATTAATTTGTGTGTGTAAAGGTATGTGTGTGCGTATTTATCCGAGTGTGTGCCTGTTTATGTGCATATGTACGTGCACGTGCCTGTATTTAACTGCATGTGTGCACACGTGTGTATGTGTTTGTGTCTGTATTTATGTGTGTGTGCATACGTGTGTGGACAGGTGTATATGCGTGTATTTGCTTGTGCATGTGTATTTACTTGCGCGAGTGCATACATGTGTATTTATCTGTGTGTGCGCGTGCACGTGCGCCTACGTGTGTGTCCCGCGGATCGATGGGGGCCGCTGGGCGCGTCGATCGGGATCCTGTTTTTAATGAGCAGAGAAGCCCGTCCCGCGGAATGAGTAATAACAGCAGTGACAGTCCTGGGCTGCGCTCCAGCGTGAACGTGTCAGCCCGGTCCGAGCCCTAATCGATGCCTGGGCCCGCTCCAAATAACTCATTACACCGCCGGTCCCGTGCGCTTTGGGGGAAAAAAATGGAACATATTGGATTGCGAATATCAACAGGTTTTCGGCTCTGGTTTAAATGTCCCTGCGCGTCTAATTCTTATTGCTGAGGTCAACTAAAAGTGGACTCAGATAGATGACTGGCGGAGCAGCATTCAGATGCCAGCTGAATGTCTTCTTGGTTTATTAATTAACTGCTGGACATGCATGCTGAGTGGCACCTATTGATTTCCTTGAGCGATAATTGATTTGCTGCTTCACTAATCATATTGTTGGTACAGAGTCATTAATACAGGTTTGTGCATTTTCCTCAAATAGAACTTGGCAAAATGATATCTTGCTTTCAGGCTTAGTGTTTAGTCTCTGATGTTCATTCAAGTTCATCATCTCCAGTTATGGTGTCAGCTTTTTTCCAGCATATGTGACAGGTGTTAATGTCAGCAGCATTTTTTTTTCTATCACAGCCTTGTTTCCTCCTGCTCCTCAGATAAGGTTGAATAAACCAGGACTGTGCACTGTCTGGATGCTCCTGCTGCTTGGTTGGAGTCTGGCTGCTGTCTGTGTGCAGCTGTAAAATACTTCCCCCCTGCTGAGACTGAGAACAGCTGGTTCCAGGTGCAGCTAGCACAGTGTGGGGCAAGACCTGACAGCACACTCTCAGATACACTGACAGGGTAAACACATACACGCACACACACACACACACAAGCACATTCACAATATGTGCACATATGCACAATCCCATACATAAATTTGCACACACAAATGCTCGCCAACATGGACAAACACATACAAGCATGCACTCATGAATGTTGAACAAAGACAGACAAGTAGACTCACGCACACAAACGCAAGCACACACACATGCGCACATATACATGCGCATACATGCACGAAACTCACAAAGGTAGGCATGCACACTCACACACACGTACAGACACAGCAACACTGAGATAGGGATTACTTCTCAACAGATACTGTCATGTCGAGCAACACGCCCCACACGGAAGGATTCTTGTTTCATGATGGTCAATATTTAGTGGACATTACAGGGGCCAGGGGCTGCGGTAATTGCAGTAAGAGTGGGTGAAATCTGAGCGTGAGGACTGGCCAGATTGACTGGAGTGGATAATGAACGGTCATTATTCTGAGTTTAAGAGGTCAGTGGAAGGTGAAGTCGTCCACCCTGTAATTTGGATAGAGACGCTGAGCGAGTGCGAAATGGACGCGGCGAAGAAAAGGTCTCGTGTGACGTTTTCGATGAAGAAAAAAAAAACATCAACCCTATTTCCTGGCTGAGATGATGCTGGGATTTATCTGCAATACACCGCTGTAAAGTGGATCTAAGTGGGCTAGACCCTGGATAAGATGAATCTGCTCACATGGCACTGTCTTGGCCCTTATTAGGCCAGTAAAATCTTTTGGACTACATGACACTACCAGTGTGTTGTCATGTTTTAAGAACACCTATGAACGGAACTCACAGTGGAGCAGCATCATCCTCCTAATATTATTTCTCTGCTTGCCTCAGTGCTTGCCTCAGTTCCGTAATGGTTATCACCTGCTGAAATTCTGTTTTCACTCTGTCGTCATAGTCATTTTCATCCTTGGTACTGTCTGGCAATCGCATGGTATCGGTATTGCCATCATTCGGTTACAATTTTGCAGTTATTTTCTGTAGCTAAGGACACTGTGTTATGTAAGTTTGATTTTTGACTGATGCTAACACTACCGCCTAGTATTCGATTCCCTTGTCTACCAGCTCTGGGTCCACAGGCATTCTAAACAGGTGGAGCCTTCTAAATAGGTGGAGTGTGCAGAGCCGTCATTTCAACCCAGTCCCCAGCCAAACTGTGATCTGGCCATAGATCTTTCCCCTGCTAATGGTGGAATTAAGTAATCCTGCACTGTGTTCTGGCCTCATCTCCGAGTAACAAAAAAGGAAATGTTACCTTTTTTCACAACTTACACAACATTACTCTGTTTATTTCAGCCTGAAGCCTGACATGGATAACCTACAAATACTGCTGGTGATTAGCCTAGTATGCAGAAATGCCTTATGCATGCAGGATGTAAGATTTCATGCAATATTAAACGGCTGAGTCAGACTGTTATGTTGCTAATGTGCTTTTCGCCTCCAATATATATTTTTTCACCTTACTCACGTAATATCCACTATGCTGGTGAGTTTTTTTTTTAATTGGAACAAAACAACACAATTTTTATCTTGTAATGCTATTACAAGGCGTAATAGGTTTAGCACTTGTCTGGTTTACCTTGGCTGGGAAACAAGTTTATTATGTTTAAACCTTCACTTTGCTACGTTTATCCAGTGCTGTAACTGATACAAACTACTTTCCGGCCCTGTGTGAATGGAATTGCCTTTGTAGCTCTCCTGAAGGCAGTCTGCCTGGAGAGTGGCCCGTTATCTCTTGAGCGCGGACTTTGTGTTGACGGGGGCCTGTTGTTGCGGGTGTCACTGCTGCGCTTTGTGGCTGATTGTGCGGGGAGCCTTGATCGGGCGGATCGGGTCGTCCCTGGACCCCCGGGGACCGTCCGCCTTCATTTCCTGTCAGGCCAAGCTGAGAAACAATCAGTCATGTCGGGGCATGAGCGAACGGCGGAGATGCCACTCCGCCACGGACAACACTCTCCCCAGCCGAGAAACAGGGTGAGAGGGAGAGAGGAGGAGAGAGAGAGAATAGGGGGGAGAGAGAGATGGGGGAGGGCAAGGGAGAGAGAGAGAGAGAGGAGAGAGAGGAGAGAGAGGAGAGAGCAAGGGGTGAGCAAAAGGGAGAGAGAAACTGAGAGAGAGAGACAGAGGGAGAGGGAGAGGGAGAGACCGGCTGCATAAGACAGCAAGCACTCGGCGCTATGAATATGCAATGACTCTCGTTAGCAACCAAAGCTGGGGAGAAGACAGTGACAGGCAAGGCCACGTCAACTGGTATAATAATTTATGTCAAATAACCCCAACCCCAGCCACTCAGCATCATCCACCTACACAGGCATTTTTTTTCTGTTTTTTTTTTTTAGTGCCCCCGCAAAGCCCCATCTTCCTTGTCACATTGTAAAACGGAACTTTTTTGGTAAGGTTTCAACTACTCTGGAGTTTTACTGCTACTGTACATACAGTCAGGGGGATCGGAGGATTAAAACAGATCTCTTTTAATGTCCACCCCCCTCCTCCATATAATGATGCTGCACTTTAAAGATCTCTGAAGTGACAAATAAAAGGCCGGACCACTCCTCTTGTCAGATGAAAATCCCTTATCTGGCAAAGTAGGAGACGCGCAGTGGGGCTATTGAAGGAAGACGAAACCGCAAGCAGCAGAATCAGAGTCATTACAGAGAGGATTTCCGCAAGTCCATGTGGAGCACAAGAGTTAAAACAGACAAACGGCAGATCCCATAAACGTGATTTATATTATTTAAAAAGATGTGCATTCTTGGCAAACTATGAAGGATATGAAGTCCTCAAAGGGAGGCACGGACCCGTTCCTGCTTATAACCTTTTAACGTCCAGTGGAAAGAGTGGGGTAGGGTGGCTCGGGGAGGGGAGGCTGGGGGGGTCGGGGGGGTCAGGGGGTACTGTTGTTTTTTCTTTGACTGTCTTGGCAAGGCTCAAACTGGAAAAATGCTTGGCTTACCTCTTGCCCCATCCCCCAGGAATACACTTTCCCATCATCTGAAAAAGAGGGAGAGAAAGAAACAAAAAATAAATAGAGTGCGCACAGACACGCAGACAGACACACACGCGCACAGACACACACGCACACAAATTCTTGTGAAGTATTGTAGACATACACACACACATACACACGCACACACATGCTCACCCAATTAATGTGAAGTGCCAGACATGAGCCGAAGGAGAAATGCAGCTCTGACAAAAGTGGCTCAAGTATCATACATCAAACACTTGTTACCTCTCCTGGTCTTAGTGATTGCACATGACTGCAAACAAGTCAGTGATAAAAATCTCCAGAAAGATGAAACCAATTCAGCTTGGTTCAGAGATCATCAATCACCTCCTGTAAGCTCTGATATTATTAGTTCAAGTAAAGCTACACTCGCCCATTTTATGGACATCATAAAGAAGAAATGAGAGGGAGTAAAAGAAAAATCTCTTAAGCCTTTTAAGCACCAAAGGAATATATTTCTTTAGGAAACATGGCAGTGGGGTCGAATGACATAAGGGGCAGTTAAGGCAGTCAGAGGACACAGGACAAACCCTCCCCTTAGTACTGTATCTGCATTCACCTGATTACACCAAACACAGGGTGTTTTAATAGCTGGATGGTGTGATGCATAAGACAGTAATGCATGTGGAGCTTCACAGGTGCACACACACACACACACACACACACACACACACTTTACTGTTCTTATGGCTCTTGTGAATCAGCTTGCCTCAACACTGTTAAAGATGCTGTCGGTCAAATTAAGTCCAGAGTAGTGAAACTGAATACACATCCCTTGTCTGTCTTCACAATGTTAAAATGTGTTTGAGACAAATGTAGCAAGAGAGAGGCGCTCTGTTCACAATACCTGCATAGACTGACAACGTCAATTAGATTTTAGGAGTTGAGGGCCTAGACAGAACAGATTTAAACTGGAGCTCTATAAACTTCAAACAATCATATTAAGGTACTTCAGGTACTACACTTTTGTAAGGTCTTAGTAATTATACAGACTGTACCTGAACTTTATATCATAGCCTCAGCTTCCATTTAGCTTGGTTACAGATGCAAACTGTGGCACTTAGCTCATTATCACCATCAGCAGGAAAAGGGGTATGTGTCAGGTTTTAGTCTGTGACCACATGGGAGCTTGTATACAGCATGTAGCTAATAGCTTCCATCTTTGTCTGACAACTCAACCTTTAATTGCGCTCTTCTCTTGCAGTGTCAGGTTGCATTTCGCACACCCCGCAAGAGTGAGCACTCTTGTTCCACCAAATAGAGAGTTTAACCTGTCCTTCTCTGTTAATGAGCGTTTTGCATGTACTGTACTTTGTCAAACGCTGTCATGTGAAAGGGCTGGATTGAATTTCTTTAACCAGGAGGATCCTCGGCTGAGCAGACCGAGAGTGGGGCCTCCTGGCTGGCTCGCTGTTCACTAATGACCAAGCGAGTTGTACCGGGTGCCCTGATGATTCAAGAGCCGACAAAAAGTGTCTAGTTTAAGCAGAACTACCACCTTGGCGCTCTGTGTAAACCACAGTTTCAGTTCTAAGGGCCTACAGTGAGACAAGGGACAGAGTGCTATGCTGCTGTTTGTGCCCGAAGGAGATGAAGATTTGCTTTTAATTCAGATGTGTCATGCAGGCTCACCTGTAGTGCAGTATGAGATGAACCCAATTGGCATTACAATTCATCCAATGTTTCTCTCAGTAGTCCTTTGCAAAACTAAAATAAAAGACTACGCAGCGAAGGTTTTCTACTTTTCCAAAACTCTTTTATTCATATGTCTTCTTATTAATCAAAGACAATCAAGAAGAACAAGACGTTCTCACCTCAGGCTATGAACTGTGATTATAATGGAAGAAAACAGTGACAACAGCAACCCAGTGTTTTCAGTTTAAACTCCCTGGGCTCTCTGGAGCATTCCAG
Source organism: Megalops atlanticus (assembly GCA_019176425.1). Lineage (NCBI taxonomy): Eukaryota > Metazoa > Chordata > Actinopteri > Elopiformes > Megalopidae > Megalops > Megalops atlanticus. The sequence goes on along the minus strand of CM032878.1, from coordinate 32,688,906 downwards.
AGTTTTACCATGTTTCCCACAGCCACTCTGCCACTCAGCAGTGGTGTACTGCACCTCCGTGTTGTGCTGTTTGTGACTCTGACACATACGTGAGGCCGGGGAGCAAGGCACAAGGGGAGGTCAAACTAGTGGCCAGGGTCAGGCAGTTGTTCAGCCCCAGAGAGACTTTAGCCTGCATTCTACCCTGGTTCCCCTTTCTCCCCCTTCACTCTGAGCTGTCTCCTAGTCACAGCACTGGAGGGTGGGGGGCAGTTTTAAAGTCCGTCACTCAGAGTGAATGGCCGGGTCTTTGTGCTGTAGAACTTAATTCGGGAGTGGAAAAAGACCTGCCTCAGCGGCTAGCAGCTGCTTGGTTAAGGCTCCCGTCATGGTCTGGCCGGCCCGCACCCACGTTTCTGTCGGAAACTGTAATTTGTTACAGCCCGAGCAAGGTGACAATTTCATCTTGGGGCAGAAATAATTTATTACGCCCCTCTCCTGTGCGGTGGCCGGAGGCAGATGGCACGTCCGAGGGCCGGCTCTTGCGGCCGGCTTGTAAGGTCTGACACCGGCGCTTCGGACCACAAAAGGCCTGCGAGGCTTAGGGCAGCCCTGGAATGTCAAAGGGTTCACATTTCACATGCAGATGTGTGACCCGCCTGACCTTTAGCGGGAAGGTGCGTTTTTAACCCAGAAGAGGAAGGAGGTGGAGGGGTGGCAAGGGGTGCATAGTGGGGGGGGGTGGGGGGTGACTGCAAAAACACTCCTTTTTAGAGGTCAGCTTTACCCGTTTCAGCACTTGAAGAAAAGGGTAACCAAAGAAAGCCTCCTTTTCAAATGCTGAAGCCTGACTGGTGAAAAACTTACAGGTGCTTGATATGCCTCATAACCACAACGGGAAGTAGCAAGACTTTTCTGTAATATTTTTGCTAGGAGAAAGTTGCACATTGTTTGCTAAAGTTTCATTCCTATGGGCTGTGTGAGGTCAGGTCATAACAGGTCAGGCATGGGGCAGTCTTATTTCCACAAAAAAGCTTCCTCTGTACAAAAATGGCAAGCTGCTCACATGTACTAAGTACTCATTCTGTAGAAGTCAGTGGAAACAATTGCAAAAGTAAGTCTGCCATTAAAATGAATCCAAATGAAGTGCAGTGTTTATGCTATGACCTTACGAGATTGAAATCAAAGTCTCTATGTTTAAATGAGGTGGTCAAGCAAAAAAAAAAACAGCTACATTTGAATGAGTAAGTGGTACATCATTGCAAAAATACTTGTGTATGTGAAAAGAGAGCATCCACTTATCCACTTTCTGCTCCACATAAAGGTCATGGAGGCCATGGTGAGAGTCAGGGAGCCAGCTACTCACCATACAGTTCATTTCCAATAGCTGTCTGTGATCAGGAATCGGCAGAGAACCTATAACTTATCATTGGTCTGAATCTGCACTGACAGTTTTTCCATGACCCACAAGCCTGTTAATTCGAGAAACGATGATGCTTTCAAATCAATTGTATCTAATGTGTTATTGCAATACCGTTATACACTTCATGTAAAATCTTTTTAATTGTCACAACGAGATCAGAGATCTCTTTTGGTGAAATCTGTTGTATTGTCTTTGCAGTACATTATATCAGGTGAAGCACATAGAGGTCACTTTATTGCATCAGATGCAATTGAAAAAAGGAGTCAAGTCCTAATAGGGCAGTCTCAGTCAGATAGACTCATTTGAATTGACTCATAAAGATGGCTCATGACATCTATCAGAAAAAATTTTTCTGCCTCCAATCTTTCAAACTTGCTACCTGCAGCTGCAGCTCTCCAGTCTACCCATAGTCCCTCCTCCCAGGGCAGGGAGTAATAGGCCTGTTTTTGAGCATGTGTGAAAAAAATCAGTTCTGAAAATGGTGATGGGTTATAATGACCATTTTAGTGGCCTTCTAGTTAGAGATGCTGCCCTGACCCCAAAAGCATGCGAGTTAAATCCTCAGCACAGTCTGTAGAAATGTTACCCCGCTGCCTGTCTGCCTGGCAGTCAGCATTTAAAGTGATGGACTGGGGGTTATGGCCCTGTGACAGACACGTTAAGCAGCATATTTATCTGAAAATTCCACAATCTCAGCGAGCTGTATGATATCAATGGTTCTTAACAGAAAGATCATCATTTTAAACGATGGCTGTCCTTCCTCTTCGGCGTTTTTTTCCCCACACATAAAAGCGAAAACTTTTTTTTTTTCTAAAGTGCATATCGGAGGCTTTCTCAGAATAATTGAAAATGCACAGCGGAGGGTCTGTTACATAAGCAGCAGCACTCCGAGGCTTGAAGACACTGGTGCTACTGTTGTCCTCAAATACCCGGGAAGCCGTCTGCAGAAATCACTTTCTCGGGCTTTCACTCTGCGAGTGGGTAGCGGATGGTAGGAAACGCTTTCTCTTCCACAGTCAAAACTTCAAGGACAGAGAGGTATTTCATTAGAACAAAAGAACTGCAGGCCTTTCCTTTTTAGGATACTTTTTTTTTTTACCTGACCCTGCATTCCCCATTTCAGAATAAATTGCACAAAAAAAATCAGGGGACAATGCTATAAAACTACCCTTTTTTCCACTTCACTTCCGGCTCACTTTGACACATTTATGGGTCTTTTTCCTTCAATTACAGAGCACTGAGGTACATGACAAATATGTTGGGGACAGTTCCCACCCTGAAACAACAATAACAATGAGACCATTTTATACGATTACACACAGCTGATCAGTACAGAAAGGTGTGTCAATGATGCTTTTGGCAGTCCAGGAACACAACGTGAAATGTTTTGTAGTGTGTGTTTCCAAACGTACAAGAGAACAGCAGATGTACTGTCCTTAAATGCATCAGACACACAGTGCACTGGGTTTTAAGAAGCAATCAAGGTTTCAGTACATGCCAAATCATTTTTAAAAGTCTGAGTGTATTGTTAGAGAAGTATTCAGCTCATGCATTAAGCAAACTCAGTGGCAGAAAAAATGTAAAGAAAATTTAGTTTTACATTTTACCAGAGGACAGAATAAATAACTGCAGATGTGGTCAGTGCTCATGTACTGAAGGTTCAGCGCAGATATCCCTATGACTGGTAAAGGTGCCGGAGTGTTTGTTTATACAATAAAACACACGGATGAGGCCCTGGCTGGCTTGTCTTATGATCTCTCCCTGCTTCCCGGTGTGGACATTTATATTCCAATCTAAAGCATTACCCATGATGCCCTGCGCTGCTTGGAACTTCACGGAGGGGATGGATATTAATTCTTTTTGGGAAGTACAAAGCACCTCATTTATCAGAACCCTGCCTCCGCCAAGCACTGGCTGTGTCATAACAGAGAGATCGAGGCCATAAACCCCAAATGAAAAATAAAAGACCACACAATAGAGCACAGCAAGTTATTATTTTCCCATTCAGTGACAATAAAACAAAATCAAAAGAGATATAAAGAAAGGCGCAAAGGTTTTTTTTTTTTTTTTTTTGAAAAAGGAATTCATTCACTCACAGACAGATGACCTTGGCAAAAACATACATTTGGTTCTGAAATACAAACCGTTTGTAAGCTGAGCATGTAATTGTATTGAGAAAAGCTTGGTCTGGGGCACTTGCTTCTATGTGACTTCAGGCAGCTGCCTCGCCTAAAGATGACATCACACTCTGCCTTTCGATTCAGATTGTAAGAGCATGATTCTGGTGCAGTCCATACCAGAAGGCTAAAGTAGGCCTAAAGCAGAATCATGTGAATGTAAAGAAACTGCTTATATGAATATTCAGTAATATGATTACACAGATGTCTTTTCTATCCAACATATAGTTTATACCCCCCCCCAATCACAGCACAGGAAAATAAACATAAAATAGCAAATCTGTTCTTAAATACACACACAGAATTCAAGGATAAAACTATTAAAGGGTTTTGATAAGGACTTGATTCTTAACATCCTTTTAACAACGTGCGTTGCTTATAAGTCAAGGAGGCAGAAAGAAAAAAGCTCTTCAGGAAGAGGTTGCCTTTCAATAATTCAAGCTGGAGTGCAACGGGGTCATCGTGGGGATATGTCGGCCGATGTGTATTCCAGACCCCCGGTATACACCGGGTAACATAATGATTGCATGAGGAGAGAACCATAAGCCTCCGTAGCTATGGCAACCAACAAGGAGTATATATCAGGGCCAGCATCACTAAATTACCGATCGCGGCAGATTGGAGGGAGTGGGGCACTGGTCAGGGCACTGTAGGTTAATAGGGAGATAAGACAGCAAACACAAAGGAGAAAAGAAAAGGGGGAAAAAATGCTTTTAATAAAAAATGGCCTTTAATGGAGACTGTTTGTGAATGTGAGGGAATGCGCGATTCATCGGCGGCGCGTCAGCTACATTAATTCCGTCCCGGGGAAAAGAGGAAGGGAGAAACTGGGTCCGAGCTATTACTACTCTCTTTCATCCAGTCCCCCAATGCCCGGCCCGAGACGAGCCAGAATTAATGAATGAAATAATAAATACATAAATATATAAATAAGTGGGAGGCAAGCCCTTCTGTGCTCGCTTTAAGACGAGGCGCATTTGCATTCGACATAATTAGCTGTAGGCACATTGAACCGGGTCCAGAGGGAGCCTTCTGATAACTGCTTCCTGTTCTATTAGTCTTTCATTTCGGGAATGTCAGCACTGGCACATCTTAATTTTGGGGCAGAAATAAGCTCAATTGAACCTGTGACGCTGTTGCCGTACAACAAGAAAGAAAGGGAGGAATACGGCAGACAGAGTGGACACCGCTGTAATGAATGCAGTTATTAAATTGTTTCAGCTGGCAAAGAGGCCTATTCTTACACCATTATAAAGGGAACAATTTATCCCTACTGATCGCGCTGTCTCCTTTCTCTCCCCCTGCTTTGATCTCCCAGCATATTGCCATGATGTGTCCTATTGAATAGCGAATCTGGGGCAATTTTAATGCTTTTGTACCTCGCCAGTGCTCCATTTTTTTTTCAGTTTAAAAATAGCTGTTAATTATAAGTGCAGTTTAAATGCCTCCAGTGACCCAGAAATGCAGGTTGGAAAGAGACAGATTGTATGTCTCATATAAAGCAGTCGGGCTCTTTCCTCTCCTCCCTCTCCTCTTTCTGTGTCTTCTTCTTCTTCTTCTTCTTCTTCTTCTTCTTCTTCTTATCCCTCGCTCCTTCCCTCTCCTCCGTCTCTTCTCCGCAGTGGTGTGCACCGGCCCGGGGTGCACAGAAGGCCGCAGCGGGAAAGTGCCGCGTCGGGCATCTGGATTTAAATCTTTTTTTTTTTTTTTTTTGCCTGGGTGGAAAAAAAGAGAAACCATCGGAGACTAATGCAAAATGAGCTGCTGCCTGCAGATTGCACGCGCCATACTGTGTTCTACATTTGTGAAACGTTAAAGCTGGGGGAAAAAAAGGCAAGGATTCAAAGGGAGGGATTTTTTTTTTTTTTTTTTTTTCTTTCCTTGAGGTGCTGCAAGGCAACCGGAGAACTTGCGGTGTGGTCTACACTGGGACGTGGAGATTCCACCTAGGGGTGCTTTATAAATAAAGCATTAGGATCCAGTGGAACCCGAATGGAGATGTAACCCACCACTCCGAGCTCCCCGCGTACTGCCCGCGAGATGCCGACGCTTAGAGGGCTTGTGCATCTTTTCATCAATCAAGCAACTTTCAACAAAAAAAAAGAAAAATAAAAGGGACGCACGAACGGGAATCAAGTTCTCGCCAATCCCCTCGCTGATACAATCCCCGCGTGTGTGTGTGACTGTATTACATTGCGCCCCATCTCCGCTGAAGTCAGAGGGACGTACCGTACTCAACATCCCCCTCCACCCCCCCCCCCACATAAAGCACGCCGAACGAGGAGCCGTGGGTCTCCTTGCCGGCGAAACGCTCATTCGAAATCTCAGCTCCTCAGTGACACGCGGGTGCAGCTGGGCTCCTGCTGCTATTATAAATCTGAAACAAACGTCACGGGTCTAAATTCCGCCACGGCCCGGGGGTCAGGGGGACGCGGGCTGAATTGTTGCGGGCTCTAACGAAGTGACATTTGAGTAGACGTCTCATAAATAACCCCCGGGGCCGGCCGCTGCTCTGTGTCTTATTTAGCGGAGGGTCACGGCTAATCCCATCACTGACACCGACGCACACCTGTCCTTTGTTCGGCTCGGCCGCCGCACGTACAGTTTCCATGCGGAAATTGTGCTGACCCGAACAGCAAGTCGGTAGTTATGCGTTTGATGGCAATAATAAGGGCTAGGAGAGTCGTATGAATCACAGATGGTAATTTTTTTTTCTCTCAAACCCTTGTATGGACGGGTCGTTGTGCTATGTCAGAGGAATGAATGGCCGTGATACTCCAAGAAAACTCCTATTTTTTTTCTTTCATCAAGTGGTCAATTCACACCAATGTCCTCACTCCAAAACCAGCCATTTGCCAAAATGATAAGGGCACAATATTTACAAGGTAAGAATTGACATAAGGCTTCAATGCAGTGCTCTGCCACAAAGAAAACCATTTCCGCAACACCTTCTCCCAGTCCCAAGCACAATATAATGAAAGTTAATGATCACCACTCAGGAAAAGAGTGGAGGAAGATAAGATGATTAGAACAATTTCTTAAAGCCAATTAGTGATCTTGCATGTCATTGTTAATCACCTTATCTCCCTCTCTTTCCCTAAATATTAAGGTGTATTTTTCCTAACTGCTTAATTAATCAAAAGTAAAGCTGCTAGCCTCCCAAACTCTGTAAAGATGTGCTCTCCCCTTCATGGCAATACAGCATATGCAACGGTTCATTTAGGGAACCACGTTAGAAAAATACTTATGTGAAATGTTTTCAAGTATTTGACAGGCTGATAACATGAGATTTGAAAGACTTTCCTCTAGAGAGGTAATTTCCAGTCATAATAAACCGAGACATTGTCTAACCATATCTACTGGGTTCAGAACTATAGGTAGTATTATTGATACATTGGTAATACAAGTGTGTTGCAGTGTGTCAAAATCATTAGTCACTTTACCGTATCAAAGCAAAATTTTCCCAATTATGACCAAAACGATGTACGCTTAGTATTAGTGCATCTGACATTGAGTCATACCTGAGTTATAAACATATAACTTTCTTTATACTGTAAAATATGTAAGCTAATATCGCTGAAGGAAGTTATGAAAATCAGCAACGATCATTAGTTATTTACTCATCAGACAGCCTCATGCAGTGGGATTTGCATATTGTCCATTTAAACAGTTTTATATTTTTATGATAGCAAGTCAGGCCAAGCACCTTGCTCAAGGCTGCTTAAAATCCTGTTTGTGGCTTGTGTAATTACGCTTGTATTACGACCACAATTCGTAAGTACTATGTAGGTACACAGCAGTACCTATGTAGGTAGAGTGTAAATACACAGGTATCAGGGTCACTGAATGTGTAGTGGGACCAAACATATATTTTTCAAGTTCCAAAAGATGTTCTAAGGGATGTGAACAAGGCCATCCTACTTAAACTCTGGAAAAGTTGCTGTGAAATGATATTGCATTAGAAAACCAATCTGGACTTTGCCCAAAACTCTGGATCTTGTTTGCAAGTGGTCACCTGCAGTCCATGAATGCAAAAGATACTTTTTAAAATCAGTATGTCAGTGTTACAGGGATCAACAGGTAGGTCTGATAATCAACCCCCTTATACTGATGTCTCACTGATCTTTATTCACTTCTTGGTCATTCTGGTGGATTATAAGTGAGCAGAGAGAAGTGACACAGGCAGACTACACACTTTCTCTGAAACAGTTATTTTTACATGTTTCTATGAAAACCACAACATTGCTGAAAAACTTACATAAAGTGAACACAAATGTACCGAAACCGTGTGGCCAGATTTTTTCAGCCTTGACCAAACCGCAACTAAAGACAGAGAGAAACGGAGAAGAAAAGAAAGACAGAAAAGGGGAGAGAAAGCAAGACAACCCTGGAGCAATTGCACGGCATTCAAGAGTGGGGCGTCCTGTTGGAGAGATGAATAAACACATATCAGCTCCATCTCTGTGGCCCAGAACAGATCTGACGAGAAAGAGAGGCAGACGCCACACGTCCCTGGAGGAATCAAGAGGCCTTTTGTTATTGTCTCTCCTAAAAGAAGGGACAACAGCGAAAGACAAATGAGAAAGAGCATGGCAGGGCAAACATGTGGATTGTCTGAGGCAGATGGCTGGTGCCACTTTTAATGGTATAATTCCCTAATAGAATTGATAAAATGCACGTCAGTGGAAAACAAATACGCCAAGATAGCTCTAACTTTCATGTGCAGCAATATGACCTTTGTCATCCCTTTTTACCTCTGAAGTCAACAAAGCATTCTCCAGAAACAACTTTAGGTAGAGATGAAACATATGCACCTGACACAGATGTTTGCAAGGTATCATAGATATTTCAGTGATATATTTGATCATCATCTTGAATGACGTTTCCCAACCAAACCATAAGATAAACTACATGTTGATGCAATGGGTATATTTCACTGTTAAAATGATAACAGAGCCCCTTTCAGTAATGAAAGCCTGTAATGTTAATGACCCCCAGTGCAGTTACCATCAATGTAACTGTTTATTTGACAACAAATTGAACTGAGAATTTTCTCTAACCAAAAGGGACTTGATCACCATATTCAGGACTGAATAATTATGGTATTAGTGATGAAACTGTATTGGCTGCATGAGTTTGTAGGGAAATGCCACTGGAAAGGCATGCCACTACCAACAGGCTATTGTTCTCTCAAGATCTATGTTCTGCCTCTGACCTGTAACCCCCCTCCATGTAAGTCGATAGGTTGCCTACACCTGATGTATAGTATCTTCAGCAGGGCAAAGTGTTGATGCGAGTACTTAACACCAGTTTGATTCAATTTGAGAGAACCGACAAATAAATAAGAAGGATATATTGGTTTGCCTACAGTCCAGGCCATAGGCTGTGTTGTCCTCAGCTCCATGGTTTTAACCATAAAAAACCATCTGATGGAGTACTTTTTATGTGCATGCCACTGTCTACACTGCTCAATGGATCCTGGGACAAAAGCAGATGGTGGAGAAAAAAGACAGATATGACTGTTCTCCCTCAAAATAACATTTTCCACAGGTGAACATATCAGTCAATAGAAAAGTCCTAAATATCTTTTGGCCCATGTTCATACTTGCAAATGATCTCATTTTGGTTAACTGAAAAGGAAGTTAAACCCAGGAAAAGTGTTTGGCTGAATGTACATTGCATACATCAGATTGGGAGGGGCATCGGTGCTTGGTATGTCTAAGTAGAAACTTTCACTGGATTTCAAACTGAAAATGAAATTTCAGTGCGCAGTTATATGAAATGCTTTGCCACCGCCACTGTTTACACAGCATGGCCACTCGCAAAGCAGCCCATTTCTCATCAGTTCATTCCTTCATTTTTCTTCAGTCTGTCCGAGAGCGAGGAGCACAGTTTTCCGATCTTTACAATAACAGGGATCACAGTCATCTGATCTTCCCAAAAGCGAAACACTGTTGTTTTCCGATCTTGGCTTTCATCGCTCATCTGTTCATGGCGTCATGGCGTAATCCTGAGGGCCTGGCTGAGTTTGGTCGCAGGCCCCCCGGCTATAACGGAGGAGTCGCTGAGGGTACGGGGAAGGGACAGTGAGACAGGCCCTGTTGTTATTGGCCAGTGGTAGAATGCGCTCATTCTCGAGGGCCGCTGGGCGGAGCAGGATGACTGGGGCCCTGTGATCTCCAGACCCTGTGATCTCCAGACCCTGTGATCTCCAGACCCTGTGATCGCTGGACTGTGGGCCGCCGGTGCTACGGCATGAGGACCCCAGTGTGCGGCAGGGTCTTAATCAGCCTTCGCACCATGGTGACCGTCTCGAGTGGGCGGGCCCTTTCAGCCTGGCCACCCGTCTGTGATGGGAAGGGGTGTGGCAGCGTTGGGTGGGGGCCACTTGACAGGCTGCAGCGGCTTTGCCAGGGCTACCCATTTACCCAACACCCCCCCCCCCACAACCATATGGTCATAGATGTAGGCTTGGATGCAGGTAGAGGCATCACAAGCTGCCAACAACTGCTAATATCATGTGTTTCAGTCTCCAACCGATAACAGTGCTAAGGCACGCTCATGTAGCCTGCACAATACAAAGCGCAAAACTGTGCTCTAACTGCAATCACACAGCACACATGTTCCAGTGATGATGTTCACTCCGTGTTTTTAGTGTTGTCTCTGACACGGGACAGAGTAAGCTCTTGCCAATTGGCTCCAAGGAACAGCTTGCCAGTTGTGATGCCTTACAACACCAGAAAACTGTGTTGGTCGTCTGGTACAAAACATCAAAAATTGTTGGAAAAAATATGTTGTTGATTTAAAAAAGAGAAAGAAAAAAACACTCAGTGAAAACCATCTGACTGACTCAGATTATAAAACAGACACACTGCTTCTTAATAATTCTTGGGGGCTGTAAATATCCCAAGATTATCTTGGTAGGTTTAACAAAAATCATCACACTGGTCAACAGAAGACGGTATACTTCAGGCAGAAATGCCGAGTTGGCCTTGCCAGCTACATCTCAGAAAATCCTGGAAGAGTTTTAGTTTACTCCATTACGCTACCAATAAATGACTTCAGCTCTACTAATGTAATATTAATTTTAATATGCTTCACATCATCAGTTACTGATTAAACAAACAAACAGATAAATTTAACTACCTTTTAAAGAGAGGGCATAGTGTTGACAGACAGAGGTTAATAAGATGATGGGACAGCAAATGTTCAAAATTCTAGCACACATCCCTGGCTTATCATGTCCAATTTTCTCATTCAAACATGGGCGCAAATGCTAAAATTAAAAATGAATAAATATTATTTTCTTGAGTCACATACAATTCAATTCAACAGTGGGCCTCATTAGAAATGGATTGCCCCTGCCATTTCAAAGCAACGAGCTGAATTTGTATTCCGTCTATAAATACATAAGGTCAGATTTTTATCATATTTATCACATGATGTCCCACATTAAATGCTATGCCACATGAGAGCAATTGTGATTTAGGCTGATCTGATTTGGGTTAAACTCAATTAAAATGATTACAAATCCTGATCGCCCTGTCTACATATCGAACTCTCGGTTCAAATTATTGTATCGTCATCCGCTGTGTCTGGTGTTCCCATATGTTACCAGAGTGCTGCAATTATGCTGGTAATGTGGAGGAGGTAAATTAATCTTGGAATTGTCTTTATGTGATCTCGTCTAACAGGATCATTTCAGACTTTCCAGATGTTTCAAGAGATAGACAATTTGTGGGCCGGGTTCACTCATGGTGTTCTATTCAGATGCCTCTCCCCAGGAAGGAGAGAATGCTACTCCAGAGTTGATTGATGACAATGTGGTATACTTGTATAATTCTTCAATCTGGAAGTATGACCTTAAAGACAGCCTGTTCAAATGTGGCTTTGGACATGGCTGTTGTCTCCGTGAGGAAGGATACATAACCCATAATTGTCCCTGTAAAAAAGATGTAACTGTGTGTAAGATGGCTGCTCCAAAACCAAAATCAAAATAAATACTGCAAAAGGCTATGTGACAAATAGCCGATGTGTCTCAATGTATGCTTTTGTGACACTTGGTGAAAGTCCTAGAGCTCTCCAGCACAATCCAGCGTTGTTGCCTCTGGTGGGGCATAGTGCCGGGTGACGGTGCAGATGGTACGGTATAATGGTCAGCCCTCGTTCATAAAAACTGGTGGTGGCTGATAGCTATCTGATGAGATAACGTACACATGCAAATGAGCTCGCTAAGATCCCTCTTTAATCTCCTTAGCTGGACTGATAGCGATCAGCTGTCCAAAACAGACATCAAACAGACCAAAGCGTTTACACGAGAAGAGGCAATGCACATACAGAGGTATTGTCGTAAATAATGACTGCAATTTTCACTTTGCGCACGCTGACACTGGAATGAATCCATTTTTAAAATTCTTTTTGGTCCCGCTCTCAGCTCAGCCAATTTCTTTCACACATTGCCCTTACTCAAGTGTCATATTCCTTCAGTTTGTGTCAGTACTCCGCCCCCCTAGCTGTGTGTTTGTGTTCTTCCCCTGTCCATGTGCTTTTGTTTTCCTTGTGTTCTAGCCCTGCCCCGTTCCCGCCCGGTCCCCGCCTGCCTCGTTATTGCATCGCGCCACCTGCCTGCTAGCTCACCTGTTTCCCATCGCCTCATCTGCTCTGCCCTTTATAATGCCCTGCCTGTTCCTGTCTCGTTGCTAGTTCGTTGCAGTGTGTTTACCTGTCTCGTTCCCGCGTCTGATTTCTGCCTGATTGTTTTTCGTGTTTTTGACTTTTGCTTGTGCCCCGACCTGTGTCTTGCCTCCTGCCTTGTCTTGTTGCCTGAGATTCTGCCCGACTGGTTTCCGACCCTGCCTGCTCCCGTTTCTGATCCTGGATTTTCCCTTCGGACTGTCTCTCTGGTTTTGACCCTGCCCGTTTCGTGTTTTCGAGTCTGCCTGCCGGTTTGTAATAAACCCTTCGAAATCAAGCGCCGTGGTCTGCGACTGAGTCCTTGTCCGTGCCTGACAGTTTGCCTAGAAAAACACATACAATACAATTACAAATAGGTATTCAGGAAAACCTTCTGGTGTCTTTAAATGTTCATTGATTGGTATTTTTCATCTAACAAAATAAGAAAATCAGGTCTCTTTATAATACCTAATGCAAAAAAAGCTTCTTTTTGTAACACTGAAAGACCATGAGTTCCAGTCCTCGCACTACACCAACTAAACCTCAATTTATTGAAGGTGGAGTGGAGAAGACTGTTACATTTTTAGTGTGTGTGGGAGAGGGAGAACTTCATCTGTAAGGATCCCCAGAGGACCTCTCTACAGTGATATTCTCAAAGCCACAAACGCACCCTGTTTTCATAATGAAAGATCCTGCTACCCGATCGGCTTCTTCACACCACCAGCCAGGCCTGAGAGAGAGAGGACTTGCCCGCTCTGTGGAGAGCTACACCCTGTCACAGCAGTGTAGTGTGAGACAGCCAGGGAGAATCACTGCATTAAAGTTCAGAGGGCAATGTTTTTAGCGGGGTAAACAGTAATCGGAAACAAGGGAAAGCAGAACGTAACGAGAAACAGGGAGCAGCAACCTCTGTCAGACGCCTAGGCTCTCGTGTGTAGACCACTCAGATCTCCCAGAAGGCCTCTTTACTATTATTAACTCCAGGAATTCAGAGCATTCAAAATGGTTAAAAGCCAACTGCTGGCCAACAGTAAAATGTTAGCTCTGAAATAATACAGCTGTTGCCCAAGCATTTCGTGAAGTGCCCTTGTCTCCACGCTGGACATAAATTTAGGGGGCTTTCATAAGGTATGGCAGGCACAGGGCGGCCCTCTGTCTCCCTCTCCTCTCCCATTTTTCATACGATGACAGCATTTTTCAAACCACCTCTTGGTCCTTCGCATTACGCATAAATGTTGAGTCTACCCCTTCCCTGTTGTGTGAAAACATCCAGCACTTAAACTGCTACATCAGGGTTGAGATTAGTGAGTCTGTACCTGATGTTCAACCCATTGTTTTGCTTTCTGGAGTTTCCGTGTGATGTAATGGTTAGGGACATTGAGATACTGTAGCAGTCCAAAGGTTGCCAATTTGAATCAAAGCTGTTGTACTCTAAAAGCAAGGTACTTAACTTGGACTCCTTCAATAAATATCCCACTGTACAAATCGATTATAATTATAATGTAAGCTGGGAATGTTGTCCTTGATAAGCTAATACATAGGGAAGTGGAGGCCAAAAAACTGGGTCTATGGACGCAGACAGAAAAACAAGAGCAAACCTACAAAACAGTTCACTACTAAACAAATAACATGCCTGTATTTCCAATTGCATAATAAACTGGAAAGTCATTTTTTCCTTGGAAAACAAGATACAATAAGAAAAAACATAAGCCTACAAATAACAGTAAAATCATTGTCATATGTACACTAATCTTGACCCAGGGGTACACAGATTGCACTCCTTAACAGCACAACATACTTGTACTTGTTAAATACTTTTTGCTGGAAATACACAACAATTTGCCTTTTTACAGCCCAGCTCCTCTATGATCATGTTTTTGCAGTTTACTGTGACTTGCGTGAAGTGTTGAGGAGGGCTACGGAGCAAGCTGCCCATGACCTTTCCACGTCCTTTCTCTCTCACACTCAGTTTGGCACATGAGACCCAGCTCTGACCTGAATATCCTCTGACATTTAACACTAAGCCACCCTTTTAGGCAGACTGCTCCTTAGCACCACAAAGCGAATAAGTCTTGATAGAATTGAACAATTTATTTATATATTTGTAAATAATGTGGTGGCAGAATTCACAGCACTTGAATTCAGCACAGAAAGTGAGTTGGTCTCAATTTGTTCTAAGTCATTTTTCCTCCTCTTGTTTCATTAGCATTTAAACATAGGGAATATTTGACACATCGCGAGTGAAATAGACAGTAGCATCAATGGCTAGAAATATTTCTGTAAATTTCTTTGTATCTTTGTTATTTCAACAAAAGCTACAGATGCAAACTTTTGACACTGAGCTGTTTTTCCACACTTGTGACACAAAACTCAGTTCCAGAAAAATCCACCCTATTTTTGAACCAAATCTGTTTGGATAAATAGAGGAGATTGTTGCAACTTTTTTCACTGAAGACAAAAAATGCATGAAAGATTTCCAAATATATGTGGTTTGACACAATGCATTTTTGGTTGAGGTTTGCATGTGCTTGATTCTTCTCCTGTTGCGTGAATGATTCATGGATTTTTTTTTATTATTCTTTTTGTATTTTTTTTTTTTTTTACCATCTTTGAAGTGCGCAACAGGAGTTTAAAAAGTTGCATTTCTTGATTTTGGAAAGAGAAATATAGTGCCTAATGTTAATACCCTCCAAATTGACAGGAAAAATGGAAAAGCTAAATGAAGTCATGCTGCCTGGCCCCCTCCCTCACAAACAAGCAATTAGCCGCTAACCGCGCACTCCGGCACCCTTATCGGCAGACGCGTTTGTAGTGTTCCTGGCAGAGAGACCGGGGCACTTTGAAGGGAGAGGAGCGGGGACGTGCTCACAGTTAATAACTCCCTCAGTCACGCATGCGATGGCACTTTCATCCCCCTTTCTCCTTTTCAAATGAGCTGTTTTAAAGGTGTCGTCACCTGTTGTCAGTGCATGCGTTCGAGAGCGTTCACAATAAGGAGGGGTAGATAAACAACAGGCGTCTGACTGGATTCTGGGGTTCGCTAGCCGGCTGGCCCGCAGGTTCTGCCTGGGGTCTGCTGTAATTATGCATGTGGCGAGGAACGCTAGGTGGCCTTTGACTACATGCGAGGATTACAGGCAGGCGCAGGGACGCAGGACACAGGAGTGAGGGAGGGTGGCCGGGTGTGAGCGTGTGCTGCGTGCAACAGCATGTCTGCTGTGTGTGAGTGCGTGTGAAAATGCGTGATTAAATATGTGTGCGAGCGTGCCTGTGGAGAAACAGCGTGTGGTTGCGTGTGTGCGCGTCCATGTGTTAGCAGGTCTGCGTGTGTTAGTGTGGTGTATGTCTTTGCTTATATGTATGTGTACGTGTGTGTGTGTGTGTGTGTGTGTGTGTGTGTGTGTGTGTGTGTGTGAGAGAGAGAGAGAGAGAGAAAGATTGTTGTGTTGTGTGCTTCTCAAAATATGGAACATATGTCTTTGTTTGTGTGTTTGTGTGTGCCCTCATGCATTTGTCTGTCCACCACAGTGTGCTTCTGTGTGTATACAGTATAACAACAGTCAAACAGTCATGTGTGTGAAAATGTATGTTGAGTGTGTGCCTGTAAGAATATCTGTAAATGTATGCAAGTGTACCGATTTGAATGTGTTCACACATTACAGAGTTCGCACCTCTTTTCAGGTGTACGTGAATGTTTTGTGTAAACAGCCATGTATACACGTGTACTTGTGTGTGTGCCTGCTCTTGTGTTGCCTATGGATGTGTGTGTGCATTAGCTGGATGGCTGTCTGTTCCGTTGGCAGGAGAAGGCACTGACTCAGCAAGCCGTTACAACTGCCTTAGCACATAATGAAATGAAAACAGGGAAGTATGACGCTCCCACTGGAAGTCATTCTGCCCCCCCCTTTCGGCGCTCTGCACACAACACAAGTTGGAGAGTCACAGTTTCCATCAGAGGCAACAAAAAAGGGATATTTTTAGAGAGGGCACTGCTTGCCCAATTCCTGCTGGAACACAGGAATGCTGGGACCAATCACAATACAATGTTTCACATGAGGAGGAGATTGGGGGATTTGGTGGTTGTTGGAGAGGCTGCATGGGTGTTCAGGAAAAAAAAAAAAAATTCCTCCCTTGGAATTTGGCCCAGTGTGAACGCAGAATGGGACTGGGCATGGTGCGGTGCCAGGGAGCTCTGGGAACGGGTCCAAGGAACATATTTGGAGAAGGGGAAGTGGGAGGAAATGGCCTGTTGTTGGGAGAGGCGGGGGAGAGGTGAGCTGTGAAGGTGAGCGTGTTGGTGGCTCGGCGGGGGGGCGGAGCAGGGGCAGAGCGATGATTAGCACCTCCTTTCAGCTGACCGCTCCTCCGCGCTATTTCACCGTCCTCGTCGCGTTGTTCAGCAATGAGTGTGGCACACAGGAATCACTGAAATCAGTTTTAAAAAATCTGCTTTTTATTTTCCATCTGACGTATTCAGGAACCCTGAACCTAATCAGTCAGTTTACAAATAAGCAAACTAAAGGAAAAAAAAGATGGAAAGACGGGCATTAAGTGGATGATTCTTTTGCGTTTTCAGACTGAAAACCTGTAGGTCATGTGTGGAAACACACAGGTTAACGATTCGACACAACTCCACTGAGAACCCCTCCTGAGGAAATATTAACTACACTGTGGTGATATGCAACCCAGGCTGGCTGTAAAACAGTGTTTCACACAATAATCTGAGCGGGGTCAAAGCAGTCCACGTTATTATCATTACCATGCATTTACTTGGCAGGTAACTCATACCGAGTGTGAGACTTTCAGACAAAGTGGATCATTTGTTGCTTGTTGAGGGGCAATGGTTGGAACAAAAACAAACCAGGCTTTCCGCTGAATTTGAGAAAATACATCAGCTGAAGGCCCTGGCAACTACGGGCCAACTGCGCAACGGGACTTTCAAAATGAAACGTCAGGAGCCTGAGAAATGTTGGGCTGTAAAACTGGAGGAAGCGGACGTTTTCAGCGGCGTTACCAGAGGGCCGGGGCAGTGCGCTGCAGGCCACCTGTTGACTGAGGGTTCTGAGTTGTGGGGCCGGGCTGCGACATGCCATAGCACAGCGCCAGAGGTTTCGGAGGGTCAGCGCTATTTCACACGCTCGCTGGAAAAAAGGAGCGACCCCTGCGCGAAGGCCCGGCAAGGCGGCATTAAAAAGAAAAACATCTCTGGTAGCGTGGTCTCCCCTCATAAGGTACTACTTCAGTGAGTAGGGGGGCATTGTTTCGTCCAAGTATTGGTAGCTACCGCTGTGGCAGTAAGAGCCCCAGATGGTGGCCATGTTAAATAGTTAGACACCATCTTTGGAGGTGTGCTGTGTGGCTGACATGAGTCACGGACAATTGTTAAGATTTCCTCACATGAAAAAGTTCTGGATCACTCTTGTCCTTTGATTTTTTTTGTCTTAATGTTGATGGCAAACTAATGCTAGCTAAAGTTATATCACAGTTAGCTTCACTGATAACTAATGTTAATAAACAGAAATGAATGCCACTGGCGTAAAGATCTCACTTCACAAACAAATGGCTTCACAAACAAGTGTGCAAAGTCATTTAATCACAATGTACCTAATTATCTAGCTAGCTGGAGCAGTACGCTTCCATAGGTGGAATTAGTAGCATGGCTTAATCAATAACAACATATACAGTTTATGGTATGGTATTGGAATCCTTATTCATACAGGAGCTTGTTTTAAAAATCTGCAAAGAGTTCACTTAATCAATGCAATGTGACTATATTAGTATGAAAAAAAGAAAAAATTAGAGCCAGAAACTGTGGTGAGTGCATGTTTTCTTAAATTAATTTGGGTACAGTGCTATTTAGTGAAGCAGTGCAGGCTGGGAAACATACTCATAACACAGGTTAGGTAAGAGTGCTGTGACATGCTCACTTAAAAACCCCTACTATTTCCCAAATTTATCCACTCTTACTGTCACCTAAAACAGGTTTCTGTCTGAAATAGGAGCAATTATTCCAATGCTAAAGTAATGTATTTTGAAAGTAATGGGAATATAGCAAGGGTCTACAGTGACATTAAATAAAGATTACGTGAAGACTGTCAGAATGCATATTTAAAATGTTTATGGGACTGAAGTTGTTTTGTATTCTCAATTTTATTTATTTAGTAGTAGTTCTATGTCTGTCTTAAACATGTCAGTGCTCTACATGAATCTGTCAGTGCAGAACATAGCTTCTGCTGCAGTTCTGAGGAGGACTCTGAAATAACTCAGACCTTAAATGCAGAGGTGTTACCGTAATGTGAAAGGTGAGTGAGAGAAAAGAAAAAGAGAGGGAAGACGAGAGAGAATGTTTTACATAGCCTGTGCAATGACCCCTGTGGAAGACAGCGAAATAGCTAGCCTACTTGACAAATGCCATCATGTAAGAGGTATGTCTAAGCTCCTTCCTCCCTCTCACCACGCTTTCCATGGGATTCTGTTTCACACACTTCCCAAGGTCAGGAAAGCAACATCAAACGAGAGGAGCCCTTGCGGGACCCAGGGCTTCCCGCGGCGGGATTTCGCCCCCACACAGAACGCCGTGCATCGTGGGCCGTACCTGCTGGGGCCGGAGTCACGGGTCACGCACAATGCATAAATTACCCGCCCACTGCACTTATCCAGATTCTTTTTTTGGGAGCAAATTATGAGCGCGCTGAGTTATGGGGCTGCCTTTGCCTTCCCGACAACTGAGCGCTTTCGTCGGAAACGCGAGTCAGCTGTCCGGCGCATTCTTCAGGGAGCGCACGCGTGAGCTCCAGTTTATGTGCGGCGGCAAAAGGGCAGAGACACACTGTGTTTATCCCTCCGTACAAGCCCCTCCCCACCTCCCTCCCCAAACGGCTTGCCGGTGCAGAGCACAAAAGCCCCGCGAAGGTCTGCTGGTTCGGCGGGATCCGCTGTCGCCAAATAACATCTTAATTAAGCGTTTCGGCGGGCAGGAAATCGCCGGCTTAGGAGGGTATCAGCTCCTGCTGGCTGCCGCGTAAGGGCGCGCAGCCTCGGAAATCCAGCGCCGCCGAAAAAATAACAGCCAGGAGGGATCGGGTCCACTTTGCACCTTCTATTTGTAGGTTGAGCGCTTCCGCAGGGCCCCTGTCTTCACAGAGCTCGCTGACGCGCACCCCTGCTGGCAGTCAATAGCGGCGGACCCGCCTCCAACCCCCACTGCTGCCAGGGCTCGGGGCCGGGGCTGGCCCCGCTGAAGTGGGCACCGCTTTGTGCATAATTACGCATACAGGAGACGAGGACAGGGTGGGGAGGGGGAGAGAAGAGAGTGAGAGAGAGGGAGAGAGAAGGAAAGAGAGAGGGCGTAATTACTGACTTAATAAACAAGTCATTCGTTTTGAATATGCAACTACCGCCCCCGTAATTGAACTTTTCCTCCTAGAACCCAAGGGGGGCTTTTAAGAGGCAGACAGCTGTTGTCAAACTACTTAGTTGTTGGCTAAGCAGGCAAAGATGCATCACTATGCCGGAACCTGAGAGCCGTGCATTTCACAAGCGCATAGTAGTGACGCGTTTTTTTTCCCTTCTTCGCCCCATATATCAAAGAATAACTTGGAGATGGTTTTCCAAAGCGACGGCCCCAGATCTCTACTGCTGAAGGCGGTGACAGAGCAATATTTGTGCCCGCGGAAAAAAATGTGGCGTGCCTGATTGACTGGTGAAAGCGGACGTAACATAAACATTAACAAGGATAAAGACGATCACGATGGAAGTGAGCTGGAGGGGGGGGGCAGTGCTTTATACAGGCTGATCTACCCAATTTCCCCATTCTGACAGGCGGATCTGAGATCAATGTGTGCACTGCCGGAGGAGTGGCTGCACGCGCAGGGTTTTTATTTGGGGAAGGGATTTTGATTAATGGTCTCCTGGACTCCCAGGTATTATCAAGAGACTGCAGTCATCTCCAGGTAGAGATCTCGCCCAGCACATTACCCCTTTTTACAGGTCTATCTATAGGCTGCCTTTCCTTTCAAGCATTCTGTTTCCACTGGAAAAAAAGGAAATAAATATAATGTGGAGGCAACCTATTGTTCTGTGTGCTTTTGTCCTGCTCCACTGTGAACAAGTGCAGAGAGGCTGTAATTCCTATAGCATAATACACTAACCCAAGGAGGGACACTAAAAAGTCCATTTAGTCCATCCATATGTATATAGGACTCTTGACAAGTATGGCAGGTTGCTCTTAGCACAATAGCCCCAACTGTGAACATTACAGTTTTGTGTCATGCTCGTACATGTGGCTTTTGCAGGCATATCAGTGTAGCCTATGCAGCCAGTCATATCAGTTCACCACGTGGGCAGTAAGTTAAGCATTTGAAGCAGCCATGTTTTTCAGAGGCTGGTCTAATAGAGGAAAGAAGCGGTTATGAAAAAGCTCTACTATTTACTTTATTTAAAAAAAAACCTCTAAAGGTTACCATGTGGCACACTTTTTTGAAAGTTCACAGCGATCATTTTAAAGGCCCATTTTCCACACGTTGTTAAGATCAACAGCAGGACAATCTCTTAGGTGTTTATAGCTTCACAACACAGTTACTGCCGAAACCGAGAGCCTTGATAGAAGAGCAAAACCCGAAACAAACAAACGGATACGGGACGAAACAGGGGGCTAAGCTGAGTTTTGGAGCGGAAAGCGTAAAGCGCTCGTTTCTGTGGTGGGCGGGCGGGGAGTGGAGAGAGCGATGGAGTGAGAGGTTTGCTCAGCTTACACATCACTATGTTTTTCATCACTCCCCTTTATATCCCTGTCATCTCTACTTGAAGACGTTTAGCTCTGAGGGCGCGCGGCCCGCGGAGCGTAAGGTAATCCTTTAAGTGGGGACTTTATGTTTCTTTGAGAGTAAACAGGAGGCAGTTGAGGCGGGGAGGGGGATGTCGGAGTGTAATGTTACCGCGCTGCCGCCCCGGGGGTTGCTTCTCGCTCCGCGCGGCTCCCGCTCCGTCTTCGCCGAGGAGAGCAGAGAGCAGGGGAGGGGGAGAGGGCAGGAGACGAGCAGATGCTGCCTTTTTTCCGAGGCGCGCCTGCAACGGGACGTTTGGAAATGCAATTGTGTCCGAATTAAATTAGGGGGGCCTCCGGGAGTCTCCCAGTCTGGGGCAGGAAACAACATCCAGGTCAGGTGTGGCCGTGACCCCTCCAGCTGATGGTCACCCATGCGGGACAGGACAACCAAATCACGACCTGGTTAGTGGTCCCACAGTCCTCCCCCCCGCCCCATGTCACAAGATCCTCGACGTGGGGAGCGGCCTGCTGGTGTGTAAGCGAACACCCTCGCGCCCTGGCGTCTCGCAACGCCTCATTTGGGCCCGGCTTCGTTCATTCACTCATTCGTCCATTTATCTCCGCTCGTGTCAGGAGGATCATGTCATCAGACAAAGTTTCCTGTCACGAGCCTTCGGAACGTCACTCGGCGCAATATCATGTTTAGTCTGGCCTCCGTCGCATTAACCGCGGCCAGGCTACACGCCTCACTTCTGGTGTATGTGGAGTCGCACAAAAACTACACATCTCAAACATGCGACACTCAAACACATCTCAAACACATATTTCAAACACGACACTCAGGGCCTGCTGTTATAGGCCAGGCATCTGCCAGTTCAGTGCATTTGCCATTTTCAGGCATTTGTTATCAGCATATTATCTACAAGGAAACACCTCAACCTCAGCTCAGCCCGAGGTAAGAATAGGCCAGTCCCATCTGCCTGCATTTTGGCGACAGGAGCACTGCCATTGCAGCCATTTAGGACAAACCAATGCCGATCTGCATTTGTTATCAGATAAAATTTGGGATCTTGGCTGGGCCACACAGATACCAAAAAGCATGCATGTGATATGAATGAGTTGAAGTCAGTTGTAGCACTGTTCAACCTCAGCTCAGCATGCTTAGGTGTAAGGATATTTGCTTTCAGTCCCAGTGCAAGGAAGTGCATTTTGGCGACAGGAGCGTGCCTTGTATCAGAGCTCCTTGCATCATCAAGTCCTTCCTCTTGCACTCGGGGCATCAGAAATCGACACTTTGCGAGGGAGAGGCAGAGCATACGGCCTGCGCACCGCATCCTACCGCTCCGGCAACATCTGCACCGCGCGCGGCGTGCGAAATTAAATTATGTAACATAATGGCACCTGCTAAGCAAATAAATAATACATTGTCATGTGCTGCGTAGTCTTGCCAGCGGTGGAAGGAGTTTCCTGCAGAGCGTTTTGAATGTCATGTTCTCTATCAGGGCTTTTTTGGTTTGGTTTTTTTTTTTTTACTCTCCCCTCTCTCTTTTTTAGAGGGAATGGCTTGCATCTTGAATCTAACTTCAATATTTTTGTTTACCCTCAGACGTTGAGATTTATGTTCTCTCTCTCTGAGAGGGGTATGCCAGGCTCACGCATCAAGCACCACGTTTACAGCTTCAAGGTGTGTGGAAAGACAGTGCAATTGCACATAAAGAGGTAGAACATGAGAGAGGGGGAGAGAGGAGGGAAAGAGCGAGAGAGAGAGAGAAGAGGAGAAAAACAACTTCACAATGCCAGCCCCACTTTCAAAGTGTGAAAATCTCAATAAACCCATCACCTCCAATAACGAAGAGGCATGAAAAGATGAAAACAGACGGAGGAGGGAAGAGGGGCGAAAAGCTGCGCCCACAAAGAATGAAGTAACCACTCATTCACTTTCAAATTTTCCTCCACAGTCCCATGCACTGGCTAATTACTGCGCTGTATTCCCCCCGGCTGGCTTCTTGCTCATAACAATCACAGACCCACCGTTGGAATATTCCTTAAACTCCAAGGATCAAGACCAATTATGGGCCTAAGCTCTACCTATTTCTATTTTGGAGAAGGTGGCGGGTGATGGGGGGGGTGTGTGGGGGTTCAGGGAAGGGGAATGGATGGGGGAGGGGGAATGGGGGGTAATCCCCCCTCTCTTTCTTTTTCTCTCCCTCTCTTCTCGCTCCCTCTCTCATTCTTTGAGCACATTTAAGCATGCTTCTGTGAAAAGAATGGCAAAGCCGGCCCACTCAGAGCTCCAGTGCGGCTAGAAACAAAAAAGTGACTCAACGCATTTTGCCCCGGACTTAAATACGATTGCTGTGGTTAAGCACAGGCAGAGCACCACAACTGCAGAGGAGCAAAACACACAACACAACACACACACACACACACACACACACACACACACATGCACGTGCCTGAACACACATGCACACTCTCCCTCTGACACACATCCATGGACTCTCTCTCACACAAACACATTCACACATTCTCTCACTCTCACAAACACACACACATACACACACACACACCACACACGCACATACACACTTTCTCTCTTAAGCATAGACACACACACACACACACACACACACATACAAAAACACGCTCTCTCTCACACACAAATTATCTCTCACACACAAAAACACACACACTCTCTCATATACACACAAGCAGATACATAATCTCTGTCTCACATACTCTCACACACACATGCAAGCAAACACATACACTCTGTCTCTCTGTCTCTCTCACAGACTCTCTCTCTCTGTCCCTCTCCCTCACACACACACACACACACACACACACACACACACACACACACACACACACACACACACACACACAGGCACAAAGGAGGTGTTTAAGAGCGCTGGAGGCCCCTCCAGGCTGTTGATGGTGTTTAAGTGATGCACAGAGGTATTTAACAGGGGCTCTTTCCAAACATTCACGCTGAGTCTGAACCCACTGGCTTTAGACATTTTCATGGCTGGCAGCGTGGGAGGGGGGGGGGGTGGGGAGGAGAAGGGGGGGGCATGAGGGGGTGCACACATCCCCCTACTCAAACCCACCAGGGTCAACAAATAAGGGGACGGATTAGAGAGGCCGCTGTTCTGTGGCCCAATTAAAGCGGTCAGCTCACTGGGAATGTGTTTCTGTAGCAGAGAGGCAGGTGAGAGCTCAGCCACTCCACATGGGAGAAGACAAACAAGGCCTCTAACGAGCCGCTTCAGTCGCCGCTGACTGCTGCCCCAGCGCCCAGATTCCGAGCACACACCGCTAACACATTAGCACTGTAACGTTGTTGTTAGCGTCGACACATCTCGTAACCTATAAACAACAATGCTCTAAACAAAACTGGCAGGAAAAAAAAATTTTGGAAATGATTGTTTGTATTCAAGGACTAGTCCGTACAGTGTCAACAGCGAGCTGGCTGGTGCCCTCTGAGAGGTGTCTGACATCGTCTTCGGGAGCTCAGAAAAAAACCCAATTACTGTCCCACAGATCAGTGACCTGAAAGGAGAGAGGTAAGGGAGGGAAGGCGCGAAACGCACACCAGCTCTGACCCTCTTTACACACCAGTGTTAGGTACATCATGTTAAAACAACAACGGCCCCAATCAAGAAGATTTTCTGCATGGAATGGCAAGTGACAAGAGGTAAAAGGTCGACGCATCGACCACTCATGTCTTGTCATACAAAAGACGGTTGCCAGTAATGAAGAGGCTCATGGGTAATGGCAGAGCTTATGAACCATCCGCAAAAACAACACGGCTTAGACTTGCCGTGCTCCTTCTCCCCTTTTCTCACCTCTCATCTCCTGCTGTATAGAATAGACCTGACTCGATTCAAAAAGTGCAAATGCAACTGTGTGTCTGTTAAACAGATAAAATACTAAAGTGTATAGGCCTACCCACAATTTTTCTAGGAATTGCTTATCTAAGACTAAGCTAGACATGAGGTTAAATGTTTGTATAGGTACTGTATTGTAAAATGATTCACAGAAAAAAAACACTAAAATCACTAAAAATACAAAATCAAAAAGACTAACATCATATCTTTAAGTGATCATGCATCAAAGCAGCCATAAGTTATTTAGCCACAACAGACACAAAGTAAGAGAATAGCTAATCTACCATTATTTACCTGGCTGGGTACTGGAAGTAGACAATTATGATCTTAAGCTAGACTAGCTATAATAATACCTTGCACAAAATAACTGGCTAGTGCGTTATCAGTGATTTATATTTAAATGAACTTTTGTCAGAGGAATTACCTGGCTGTATGTTGAAGTCACGGTAGCCTGCAATAGCACTTTCCATTGTGTCTTTCGGCTATACGCCGGCATTAGAACAGCAGTCTACTTGACCCTCCCTCTAGCAAACCATGATTGAGGGAGTAGAAGCCGAGACTCAAGATAAGTGGCAGCAGTGTACAGTAATTGAAGTGCGGTGCTTTGTCACTGTTGAGAGAATGCAGAAGAGCTGTCAACAGCCTCTGAGCTTTGCGGTGTGACTCCGAAGCAGGTCTTTGGATTACCGTGACAGCGAGCGTCCGTCAGCTGTGTGAAAATGGGGTGTTGCTTTGCCTTGTCAGGTGTGCGCAGGTAGTGATATTGTGGACGAACCGACCTTGTTTGACACCACATATGAGATCAGTTAATTTGCTTCATTTGGCCAGCCGAGTTGGCCGAATCATCCACTGGACCGACCCTCATTCCTCCTAAAAGAGGGCACGCTGTTTGCCAAGAAAGAGGCGTACAGAATTAGAAAACAATTCGAAGGCTTGCGCCTCTAGGCTTTTCCCTTTTAGCCCAACATAGCCTGACATGTAGCTTAACATTCCCTTTGGTTGAATCTAAACTGCTATTCCTTTGCGTATTTCCTAAATCCACCTCAACAACTGACTGACAATCCACCATTACAAGCCAAAGGAGTAGCCTTGGTCAGCATATAGTGCAAGAAAAAAGTAAGGCACAATTCTCAGGGTTTTTTATTTTCTCTGTAAAAGATGCTGGCATAGCTTGTCCACAGTATACATTAAACTGAGGCATTGATCGATGGAACAGAGTTTACATAAATGCTTTTTACATCAAGTCCACAAACACGGTCTTAGCATACTATCGCACAGACCATAAAAGGCAACAAAACAACATTACATTTGGCAGCATACTGATTTCCAATAGTTTCCATTTTCAGCATATCTGATTTATGAATAGTGTAAATATTTAATGTATCCATAGAATTCTGCCTCTACGATTACGAGGTCAGTTGTTCCATCAGTCGCCTCTAAGTGGGTGCAGAAAGAACCTGACACACATCAGTTTAAGACCTCATTTTCGGCTAAATGCCAAAGTCAGGAGTGGAACATGGCCGTCTCCTCACACAAAATTGCTTCCGCGACAGACCCCCTCACATTTACATCTCATGCCTGAACGTGATCTACACGTACATAGCCATGTTCAACTGATGAAAAGTCAGCCGGTTTATATAAACTGTTCCGTGCTTTGGCTGGTATTGTATTAAATATGTAACCCCGGGGAATATGCTTTGATGGACATACCGAGCATGTATTATTACATACATATATCCCTTATGAGGAGTGATACATAAAAGCCATGAAGTATTATGTACAACCAAAATCTTTCCCTTGGTTTCCAGATTTATTGGAACCACACTAAGTGACCTTAATCCAGATGTGAGTTCTGTTATGTAGTGGTTGTCCCACCAGGTTTCAAAATTATCATGCTTATCCACATTCAGCACAGGCAAATTCTTGGGAAGAAATGACAGTGAGGACCAGTAAAAATTCTTGCCCTTTTGTTCACAGTCACAAACAGTGTGTGAAACTAACTGTGTGCTGTCTTTTCAACAAAACCAATGTGGGAAGTCTGCCAAAAATAAAAAAGCAGAACAAATATGATTCTAAAGTCAGAGATCAGAGTTGGGTAAAAGGTGGGCATGGACTGGCACTGTATGATACAGGGTTACTGGTTGGTAATTACCATGCGGAGACGAGTTTGTCTCTAGCAGAACAGCGCTGCTGCTAATAAAGCAGGCCCTGCCACCCACTCTCACTGCCCTGACTTATTACACCCCCACCCCCAGGCCCCCCCATCAGCAAGAGGAAAAAAATAGAAAAGACTCATATCATCTGCGGGGCAAAGGTGACTCGCCTGGGGAGAGAGCGGGAATGAAATTCTCCCAGTCCCATTTTACCAGCCATTCAAACCGCATTACTCCAAAGAAGGGAAACTTATAAAGGCCCCTGTGCTCGAACACATTTCTGTGTGTTTATAGGGGTGAGAAAGCGCTCGCTGTACTGAAGGCTACGTAATAGATTCCCAATTTAAGATTTAAGCTCTCTCTCTCTCTTTCTCTCTCTCTCTCTCTCTCTCCTCTCTCTCTGCATGGCTGTCCTGGCTGCTCTGGGAAGTGAGGAAGCGATTTGTTTGGCTGTGCTCTATTGGAACCCCACCATCCGTGCATGGCTGATGGAAGTTACATGACATCCAGCTGAGAAACTCATCTTCATCCCTTGATGATTGGATTATGTATTGTTTTTGTTTGTTGTTATTGTTATTGTTTGACAACCAATATATTCTGTTTAATCTACAAAGAACTTTTGTGAAATATAAATCTGATACACACTTAATTTAATTATCATTACTACTGCGATTTCTGTGTTTCCTGGTTTGCATGTCCAGGGTGAGTTACACAGAGGATGTTTTAAATTGTCCATTCGCACAGCTGGATAGTTACTGAACCCATTCAGGTCACGTGCTTTGCTGTAAGACACCAAGGCAATGCCCCACCTGGGAATTGAACCTGAAATCTGGTTACCAACAACACTATGTCAAGGCACAAAACATGTCCAGACACAAAACATTACAATAAAGATTGTACTGTGTGCTAGAATACTGTATAATTAAGTCTTAGAACCTTAGATTTTGATGTTTGTAGCCAAGATAATATCCTGACTAAACTGCTTTTTATCGTGACTCATTTTGATGAAATCTTTACTCCTCTAACATAGTCTTTAAATAAAATAAAATTAATACGGGCAAAGACTATTTTCCAACTGTCTTAAAAAATATGTGCACTCAATGTTAAATGATGCACACCTTCTTTAAAGGGGACCTCCACTGATAACACATGATTATATTTTGTTGCATACTTCAAAAAGAGCTGATATATTTTCCATGCGTTCTTTGTTTCAAACAATAACATGGAAGCATTTTTCCCTAAAACATGTTCTCAGTGTGTCCATGTCTTCCAGAGGCAAAGCTGCTTTAAATTATTTGGATGTACTGGATGCCCCTGAGAGATGATAGATGTCCCTGTATAGATAAGGTAAGAATCAGAGAATCTGTGAATATAGTCTGAAAGCAGACCACAAATAAAAAAAACAAACACTGTTTCATTTGAAATAATAAAAATCAGAATAATTTTAAAAGTTATTTTAATATGTAATAATATTGGTCAAATAATTCAATGTAGAAAGTAAACACACATTTTGTATCAAGTGTTCTGGGTCACATTTATATATTTACATATTTTTTTTCTTTACATCATACATTATAATGTGAAGGTGATAATACATGGCACCTGAAAGGGGCCCTGATGCGAAAGAGAGAGAGACACAGCACGCCTCATAAAGCGTGTCACGTCAGATTGTGTTGTACACACTGTCCTGTTGGGATTGATAAATACCTTTGGAAGTGCGGCCACTTACACCGCGCGAGAGAGGCTTGCCAGGCTCCAGGCCAGTGTAAGGGAGAGATGGCCAATAGGACCTGGCAGAGACAAGCCTGGCTGGCAGTTAGGGCAGGTCTCACAGCTGAGACACAGGCAATCAAAATGCAGGTGACCTGAGAGAAACAAACCAAAGACCCAGCGAACACGTGCTGTCTATTGCTTTGTGCACAGCATCCACAAACAACCTAGAAAGGGCTTTTTAAGGGTTACTGCTTGATTACAAGCTGTATGTGATTCCTGTATGTAATTCAATTGTCATTGCAAAGAAAAGAGTTACACCCCCTATGTTACTCTGGAGTACCTAGCAGATTTTTAAGAAGCACTGGTTGTATTCTGATGTATATTGCATGAGCCCTGCATTAATAATAATCTATTGTTTAACAACATTTTTTTTTCAAAGGGCAAAACAATTCATAAGTGATTTTTATTCCAGAAGAAATAATTGTGTTTTTTTAAGATTTTATCAAGCAATCAATTTTTTAACTGATTTAGTCATTGACTTCATCTCCACTGTTATCTCTCCTATTTATGTAATCGTCACAAAATTCTGACCAATAAGTCTGGGTAGCACTGTCCATGATTTTGCATGGAAAGGGGTGAAGTTCCCATATATCGCCTTCTTTACCCCTTTCATTTCCACAATAAGGCTGTTTTTTAATCAACATCACATGCAAATGAAATGTCATGAACTTTAATGAGAGAGCATTCAGGAAATGTCCATTAAAATGTCATGGGGTAGTGAGGCTAGTCGGGGGTGGGTTTGGGGGTAATGTCTTCTGCGGTACAATAAGCATGGGAGCCAATGGGCATGCAGAACCATAGAGCGTGCAGTCAGCTCTATTATGACCTCAGGAAGAATGGCTGCATCGTGTCTGTCCTATTCTGTTTGTCCTGATGTAACTGATGACATGACCAGCGTACCCTAAATGACACTTCTCCGAAATTCTCACAAAACAGAAACCCAGTGCAGAGTTTGGTTGGATGTACGAAGCATGTATCCACCTTTACAGGGCCCATCTTCTTGGTTCGTGTCTGATACATCAAACAAATGACTTTCAGTTTAATTTTTGAATGTTCATTGTCTGTTTACAGAAAGGTAAACTAAATTAATGTCAAGACCAAATTAGATAAATAAGATAAAGACAGCTGCTACTAGTGGTACTACTACTACAGCTTCTGTTTATCTAGTATTCTTAGTTCTCAGCAGCAGTTCCCCAGGGATCTTTGCTTGGCTACTTTCTATTCTCTTTTTAAATTACACCATACTGAAGTTTCAACCCATGGTTTTTACTACCACCGTTATGCTGCTGACAGCCAAGTCTTCCTTATTTCCCCTATTTCACACCAGTCATGTAAGTATGTTGCTATAGTGTGGCTTTTCAGCTTAATTTCATTCTCATATTCTCGTTGCTCTTTAGATATGTATTTAACACATCTTTGCATGATGGTCTTATCAGTTACTCTGAATATCTATCTGTAATAGAGAGATACATAAATTAGGGAAGGAATAATGAGGTCAAATATTTATCTTTTTTATGATAAATACTTTTTAAAAGCATGGGCTTTTTAAAGAAACAGTATTGTGTCTGAAGGAAAAATGCCATTTTATATTACTACAAAAAACATGAACTCTAGCTAAGTTTTACACTGAACTTCTGCAACAGCAGCTGAAAGTTTAACATGGGTCATACTTGGCAGAACAACAAATAAGACCAGATGGTTATTTTTCTCTGATATAAAAAGACACCGCCGGCCCATCGCTGTTGTTCTAACGTGAGGTTGACAATTGCAAATATGTGATGGGCACTTTATTGATTGGTGCATATTTCCCTTGTGCACTGGGACCACCATCATTTAAAAAGTGCTCATTCTACACTGATGACATAATTTGAGATGGGAGAGAGGGAGGGAGGGAATGGGAGAGAGAGAGAGAGAGAGAGAGAGAGAGAGAGAGAGAGAGGGAGCAGAAGGGAGGCTGGCGTCTACCTGCGCCTGAATCTGCTGAGTGGCAGGGACCCGGGCTCAGCTTCAAATTAACTGTGTGGCAGACTGGACTGTCAGCTGCAATTATCCGCCTCGCACTTCCAGGACCATCCGCACAATTTATTTCCTTTCTCTCTCTCCATCTCTCTCTCTCTCTCTCTCTCTCTCTCTCTTACTCCCTTTCTCCCGCAGTCCAAATATCTCCGGCGAACAGGTTCCAGCCATCTCTCTGTCAGCTCAGACTTCCTAATAGTCACAATCTTACCCTGCACATTTGAAGGTTATTTCTGTTACAGAGATGGGTGCCTTCCCCCATCATAAGGAACAGTAATTTCAGGTTGGCCTGGTTAGCAGTGCACTTTGAGGGCAGATAGGTCAAAATGAACTCTTGTTGTCTGTTGCCAAGCCATTTTTTTCATCTTAATTTGATTAAAGAGTAGATTTAATAACTGGTAAACACTTAAGTTTATGTTTGTATTTTTTCTCAGTGAAGGGTAATGCAGATAGGTGGTCTGCCCTTTTTTTTGAACTCAGGTCGACTCGCACACAGCAGACAGAGTAAAACGCTCATTAGCTCTTATCAGCGTGCTGCTTAATGATTACATCCTGGCACTGAAAAAAAGACAACAAAAAGACAACAGAGTAAATGAAATCCAGAGAGTGGAGTGACTGACTGGGCGGTCGCTCCGGCTCGTCTGCGTATTGATGTCTTTCGCTTTACACAAGAGCTACCGCCGGTCTGGCTGTCCAGCAATCTGGCTGTTATCGGTCCAGGTTGATAAGGGAAGTAAATTGATTAACATCATGGGGCCCTCGCACTAGCTGCTGCTAGTGCAACAGAATTCTTAGAGATTACAGAGGTGCATGACCACGCTGAGGCTAATGCCACAGTGAAGGGCTTCCAGGGCACCTGGAGGGGGATGAAAATGTCATCTTAGCCACCCCACTTCCCCCAGTTGGACAAAAGTGGCAGAAAGAAGAAAATAACACCCAAGAGTTGCAGCACCAGGTCCATATCCCATTCCTCAGCCAGTTGCCCGCCCCGGAGGTGAATAAAAAAAAAATCAAATCAGATAAAATAAAATCAGATCAAGTGTGTTTATGCATAACAGCACAGCCACACTCTTGTCTTTCTCCAATTGTATCACATTAGCTCTTAACTAGTGAACTGTAGAAGCTCCATGCCCCCCGGGGCCATATCCCATGATGCCATTTAAACGGCACCAGGAACCTACCATTGGGCCCCCGGCCCGATACGTGACATTGCCCCGACCAGACTCATTCCCCATCCCCCAAACGTTTGTCTCACCTCTTAAGAGGATGATTTTGCCTTTTTACGCTGCAGAAATTTTCCTTCTCCCTCCTCATGGCTGTGTCCCGCCTGCGACTTTCAGCCAACGTTAGGTTAGATTATGAATTGATTCGGTGGTGATGACACGAATGGCTGAGCATGTTCGGAGCGCCCGCCGCCTTTCTTATTTTTTTTTTTTCTCGAATGCAAATAAGACCCTGAGCGCTGTGAAAGCAGAGATTATGCAGCCATCTCCCTGCTCCTGTAATAAAAATATCATCCGGCACGGGCATGTCTTCACCTCTGAGGGGCTTTACCCTCACGGAGGAATAAGAAGAAGGGATTCTGGATTGGAAGAAGACGGGGAGAAAAAAAAAAACAGGCAGGATATATTGCGCTTTTGACTCTATTTCGAGGCCACTGTCAAAATGCATTTCATGTAATAATATGGAGAAAGTGCTTACTTTTTCAAATAACAAAAACAGTAGGGGGGGATGGGGGTGAGAGATAACAAATGACAGTAAAATAAAAAAAGAGTGAAGACTCTATTAAAGCCCTTCAGCTGACAGTGGCAGTGTCAGCCTGCAGGTTGAGACAGTGGAACCTGAGAGCAATGCTTCTCCCATTTTAATTAACACACCCTGAGGGGCAGCTGAGTCCTAGAAACTGGCCTGAACGCTGGCAACCTCCTGGTTTTTGTCTATTAAAACGGAGATGCCGAGAGCCTTTAGCAAACTGGAGAAGCCTGTCTGGTATCGTCCTACCATTTTTGATATGTGACACAATGGGCATCGCTGCACTGTACTTTTTGAGGAGGTCACGACCGCCACCTCATTTTCTTCATTAGGATTCATTAAGGATGGAGTGTGGCTGTACCATTCTGTTCTGATGATTGGTGTGTGTGTGTTTATGTATGTTTCTACGTGTGTGCATGTGCGTATGTGTGCGTGCGTGTGTGTGTGTGTGTGTGTGTGTGTGTGTGTGTGTGTGTGTGCATGTGCGTGTGTGTGTGTGTGTGTGTGTGTGTGTGTGTGTGTGTGTGTGTGTGTGTGTGTGTGTGTGTGTGTGTGAGAGACAGAGAGAGAGAGGATGCATGACATCTTCCCTGCCCTGCATCATCACCCCTACAGACACACTAAGCATCCAGACTTAACTCTCAGAAATAACAAGCCTTTCAAGTACATTTTCCACTCTAGGAAAAAAAAAAAAATAAGACAGAGCTTTCCTTCTGTACAGCTGTTTGTCACAGCTCAGTCCTTGTCCTCTGAGACATAACTTTCCGGAAGGTGGTGAGACATCACCACAATAGGCCACTCCTTCCCCAATGCAGTCAAATCCACTCCATTGGCTAATCATTTTTAATGACCCCTTGTGATGACCTCATCGAGTAACACTTTTCCCACACTGATCATTTCCTGGGTAAGTAGGCCCCTCTACCCTCACATCGGAACCTCTTACATTTCAGTCTCTACGCATTCTGGACAAATGGTATTTTCACTTGGCTGGAGCTATGCTAGGAAGCACGTTTGCCAAATCCCCGACCAAAGGCTGGAAGATAAACTTTAAACAGATTGAGCACAGAGGTGGCCCTCTGAGACATCAGCAACACTAACTCCCCGCATGACACAAACACACGAATGACCTTTTCAGATGGAAATTGTGTGGTAAGGCTGCTGAGCTGGTGAGCAAAGTTTAGCGAGAGGATGAGCGCAAGACATTCTGCAACATGACTCCAACGGGACCGCGTGAGGGACTGAGACGATAAAACCGAGGGGGGAGAGAGCTGGGCCCGGCAGCATATTCCGGCTTCTTCCTAGCTGCTAAAGCACAAAGCACCTTGCTTTTTTTTTCTGCGGTTCCACAACACTGACCCATCATTAGTTACACATTCACCTTGGGGAATGTACAATGCTCCCCAGCTTCCGGCTGGTGCTGAGATACTGATCTGCGTGAGCATCAATGCTGGCAACAGCAAATCTAGACTATGGGGATGCATTAGAATTCTGTGTGGGATCAACATCTATTCAGTCCTCATTTTCCAGCCGTGGTGCCGCTCGCTTTTGATGTCTTCATCATCGCCTGGCCTAGAAAAGATACTATCAACTGTAACAGGAGAACGGCAGTGACCTCAGAAAACTTGGAGAAGAGTTCACCTGTCTCTAAGCTGCATCAATGACAATATGTTTATTAGCATAGTTTAAGTGCTGTTCTTCAAAAAAAACAATAGTTATGATAGTTTACACAAACAATAGTTTACACATATGCCATTCAGAATACATAGTGTCTTGCAAAAGTATTCTGATCCTTGATGAATTCTCACATTTTTCTGAATAACAAATGATACACTGAAATTTTGTTATGTGTGATTTTAAAAACACACATATTTAAAAACACTGTAACTCAAAATTAATTATTTTAAGGTGACATTGGTTTTATGTCAGACATTATTTTTAAGAAAAAAAAAACTGAACTTTATGCTGTGTGCATAAGTATTCAACCCCCACAGATTAATATTGGTAAAGGCACCTTTTGCTGCAATAACAGCTCACCTCTTTCGGGGTAAGTATCTATCAGCTGTGCACACTGTTTGGGAGTGATGTTTTCTCATTCTTCTTGGCAGAGTTGTTTTTTGTCCTTTCCTATCTGTGGCCTCATAACACACATTTGGGTCATACACATACAAGTAATCGTACCAGGCAACAATATGAGATTTAGATATAGACTTGACACATTGAAACATTCTATTAAATACAACATTCAAAACAACCACCATGATTCAATGGGACGGGTTGCATAACAATGTTGTTGAAACAGTACATGAAGTTGTCAACAAGAAGTGTGTTTTGAATTTCCCTCACTCGTATTCAGGGGATGCAACAGAGAGAAAGAGTTCAATGGGGTCCAATTAAGCTACCAGACGGTCCCTAGAATGCAAGACAGTAGAGATATTCAACTCCTAAAAAAAAAAAAAAAAAAACAAATCTGAGAAGAGGCCGCGGAAGATAAAACAAGCAGATAAAAGAGAGATAAATCAGAAATGTATTCATTCATCAAAAGTTACGGACACCCACGGCTTTTCCTCCGGGCTAAATGTTCGATCTAACTTCACGAACTGAGAATTTAAAGACAAATAAATAAATAAATAAACACCATCTGAAGAAAGTCTCCCAGCAAGTCCCATCATCGGCACTGATGGTTTCGCTTCATTGCTTTCGTGTAAAGATAGAAGCAATTAATAAGTCAACAAAACCAGTATTTTTTAAAACATTGCACTTTGCTCTCTTAAAGAAGACCCCCTGCCATACATCAGACATATACACTCCAGCTAACAAAATGTTCTGAATAATGAAAATGATAATAAGATCAAAAAACAGAGGAGACAGTTTCAGATAAACCACCAGCACATGGCTGTGATAAACAATAGCCCAGATAAATGTGTTATTCGCCAATTCAACATATATTTCATCAGAAAGTGAATGAGGGTATGTTAGTATACAAGTGATCTTTTGTGATGTGGGGGACTTGACCCTGAGAGTATCTGACATCACTGGGATAACGGCTCCTCTGTAAGGGTCATGTGGTTCAAGGCCTATTTCTTTGCCATGTACAGCAATGGATGGAGTTCTTTCACAGGGCCATAACCTCAATCCACCTTTGTGGTGATGAAACCCGAGCAGAGAGTCAATGGCTAACATTTTTTAAAGACTTTGCAACAAAGGGATTGAACACATCCTGTGTCAGGGCAGATGGTCTTAACCGATACCACCACTAACACTTGCACTTGCCGTCTGGGTCAAAACTACAAGCCTAATTGGATGCTAGTTAAGGGCTACTCACACAGCAAAAGCCAAGCATCTGATTGGCCGGATTTGTTCTTGGGATGAGAAGAGGGTGCTGGGGTGTTATGGCTTAGTGACAGCATCCGTGAAAACGAATGCTTAACCGCTTTACGAAATAACATCACGTTTCCGACTTACCGCGGCACACGCAAATTTCGCGAAAAAGTTTCAGCTCCGGTGCTGAATATGCATATTTCCACGGAAGCGCTCGTAATTTGGTGTTGCGGGACTAAACACGCAAACAGGAAGATATGGAACCTCGCAGGAGATTGCTGAAATTCAGTAATGCGGTCCTGAAATGAGTTGAACGTATGGGGGGAAGAGAGTGCATTTCCTTAAACATTCCAAATTTGATTGGAATTATTTATTTATTTATTTGCCCTAAATTACGGCACGCGTTAACTCAGTCTGCCGCCGCGGAATTTAATCCGTCAATTACCGAAAGAGCCGCCACGAATTCTTCCCCCGCCGCCCGCAAAATTGTGACTCCACATACGGGACTCGTGGAAGATTTGCCGCACTCTATATTTATCTCTTCCCGATGCATATTTATTTCTAATTCTTATATGGCTGCAGGCTCTGCCGTGATTCGCCATCCTGCACAAGCATTAGTGGTCCCATAATAGGGCTTAGAGTTACATGGGGAAGCCTGTTGAAGTCTCATGGAAGGATTTGAGGTGGGATTTATCATGTTTGGAATTATTTACTCCAGAAGCGGCGTTCTGATTCCCCGCGAATAAAGAGTTCGAAAACTTGACATGGGGCAGTTAGGAAGGAGGCCCGCTAATCCGCAGCGAGGGGGTATTGCCAACACTCTAATTTAAGGATTGCAAGAAGAAAAAAAAAAGCATGTTTATGATAACCGACCATGCTGTGAATCATTTCCCAGTGCTAAGATCTTAGATATATGAATGCCATGCTCCACTGGCATACCATTCCACGTAAAAGAATTTGGAAAGTTTATTCTCTATAAGGATTTCAGTATGCCTGCACCTTAAATTTTGTGGATTCACAAGCTGTAGTTTAAGTCAGTAAGTCGATGTTCAAAAAATATCCCAACATACTTTTTGCAAGAGAAATACCAGATGGATTATGAATTTAATAGATTTTTAATAACTGTGATATGAAACAAAAACAGTTCAAATATCCTGTCATACAGACATATAGAAACTGTTGCTTGAAAGCTGTTTCATAACCAGCATCACGTTGAGTGAATGTATAAGTGTATTAATGTCCCAGAATTGCAAACATCACGCAAGCGCTAAAGGACAGCCAGTAATTCCATTCTGAGTAATGCCAAAGGGCAAATGGTCAACCCATCTGAGATTTGGATCGTTTTGCTTGGGTAAAGCCCACTTAAATCCTTTAGAAAGTAAACTCGCCGGTCCTCTCTAATCACATTTTAAAATCTGAACAAACAGAAAGCTTCCATTTTTCATATTACGTACACAATCTGGAAAGATTTCATGGGGCCTACTCAGTCTTTACACAATTTGACAAGGGCAGCTGCGCTCAGCCAGCGGTACTCACCAATGTCATAATTTCACCAGATCGACCGTTTCCTCAGTTGGAACTCACAGGCCTCGAAGAGCGCTACGCTAACACACATGTTGACCCCCTGCATAGATCACTTACTCTAATTATCGTCATAAATTCCCTTTGCCCTAAATGTCCTCCCTGGTTTACAGTTATTGCAGCAAAAAACAACTGCAACAACAAAAACCCTATGCAGGGTTGAAGCACTGGCATTTATGGAAATGTATTTGGTATCTTACTGCTCACTAATGAACAGCATGATTTAAATGAGACCGATTTCCTATCAAGTATTAACAAGAAACAACACACAAACAGAAATCAATCACCTATTGGCTCCATATCGTATTCCCCATTGTTCCAAGAATAATTTATCTTACTTTGAAAACATCCAAAGGTATTCCTGCTCATAAAATGAAACTGTGAACTTTAAGAACGCTGCACTTATGGGGAAGTCAGTATTAAATGTTGTTGTGCTGCCTTTTGATATTTCCCAACTTATTTCTGTATTTTAGATCCAAAACATAAACATCACTTTCCAAGCTGGAGAAAATCCTACCACCACAATCTTCCTTTTTCAGCTGTTGCCAATACAATGGAGTCTTTCTCTGCTTCCTTGTGACCTTTAACCTTTCAAGGCAAGGTAGACAGATGTGGCAAACCTGATCTCGTTTTGCGCCTGTGGCATTTTTTCCTTTATCAAGTTCATTCCCAAACTGTTCCCCCAACATCTCCCCTGTCCATTGCTTAGTTCTGAGAAGTAACAAAAAAATCAAAAAGTCATGAAAAAGTGGCTTAGAGGCTACAACCTGTTCGTCCACTGACACATGCCAGTATGGGCACTCTTCAGTCTTCAGGCAGGGTACCACCCTGGAAAAACTACATCACCAACAAACAAAGAAATACACAAGCCAATCAATAAATACATCACAGGACCACTACAAGGGGTGGGATATGTGCTCGGATACATGGTCATCCACCTTCCCAGATTGCCCCACAATGGGTGAAAAATGACAGCTGAAAAGGTGTGAGAAGTGGCGATTAACCTGTGCCTCGCTTCCCTCCTTTCATTCCCAACCATAATAATGAGTCAAGTCTTAGGGAGGGGAAAACAAAAACCAAGGCTGTGAAAACAGACCCGCTTGACCTTTCTTTACCTTTGGCAGCAAACCAATCACCAGTACCCATATCTAAACACAGATGCCTGGAGCTAAACAAACTCCATACATGTGAGCAGGAATTCAGTTTACCAGCCCTGGAAAGTGAGAACAGGGCCGCAGGCTCTTTTCCAAATGGTCCTGTTCCCATTTTGCTTTTCATTTCTTTTCCTTCTCTCAATTTTTCTTAGCTATGATAAAATGTTTTAAATATAAAACAGATCTGGTAGAATTATCTAAATATGATTAGAGGCAACTAAGTGCAGAAATACATTTCTTTTTTGGGGAAAACATTAGAATGGAGGTTGACAACAGAGTGTAGCATTTCAATGAAAGGTTACATGGAATAATTTGTCAAAACTATGCAGTTATGCTGCACACATGTACATGTACACACACACACGGACGCACTCACACGCACACACATACACACACATATTTCATAATGACTGCATTTGTAATGCAGACTGCAAGTCTAATAGGCACTGTGCATAATACTCTTTTCAAACAGAAAACAACTAAAACTCTCACAGCCAGAGACAGACTCAAGGCCTCCTACCAGTAAAACCAGGTTCTTTGTCAAACAGTATATTAACACTTACATCTGAGTCAAGATATTCCTGTACAGACCTCAGCTAATGTATTTTTTCCAGTACATGATGGCTAATGAAAAGCACCATGCTGATCCTTAATAAAAGGGGTCTGGAGTCGCCCCCCTCGCCCCACGCTTAGTGTGCAAGAGGGGTGCGGTGCCAGGCATGATTTCTGGGGGGGGCCCGCAGACCAGATCAGGTTGCCTGGAGGCCTGTTGCAGGCCAGCTGTCCCAAGTCCACAGAAGCTCTGTTTGGCAGGACAGCAATAGAGAACCCCCCCCCAACCCCCTGAGCATTAACTCTGCTCTGCTATCTCCTGCTGTCATCTGACAGCCCCCCACCACACACACACACACACACACACACACACACACACACACACACACACACACACAAAGGGTAGGGTTTCCATCCCTTGGATTCTCGGGGTCGCATCTGTAAGACACTTCCGTCAAACTGCACGATGGACATTCATGGTCAACAAAGCATGGAACGTTCAACAGAGACAAAAACTGAACACCATAACGAACCAGAAACTTACCATATTGGTCATACTGCATGTCTGGAGGTTGAATGGTGGAGTGCATACTAAAGTCAATGAAAACTGGTTTTTAAATTGTTGAGAGATGTGCATTGTGGATGCTCAGATCCATAGCCTATAAACAGTAGCTCCTTTTGACGTGGTGCAAAAAGTGATTGTTGACAAAAGGGTGCCAACTTTTGATTGTGGCTTATTCTGGAAACCACCCTAAACATAAAAGCAAAGGTCTGTGCTTATCGTGGCTATACATTTAAATTAGTCAATATCTTTCTGCCAAGGATAGATTTTTGTTAACGTTCTTAGAGGTGTGAATGTATTTGTGCGAGTTTTGTGTCTCACTTAAACGACACCCAAGAGACATCAGTGTCCTTCCCAGTAAAATAAACTGACCTAGGAACAGTTAACAACTGGAATATCATTTCATGGATGGCCATCTTGGAGATGGCTAAGGTCGTGCACTGAGAACCTCAAAGTACCACAGAATTCATGCTGGAAGTTTGGCCAAGATGCAATTTTCAGTACACTTCTTGTTCTGCCAGTTCCAAAACATCCAAGCGGTCTAAAATGCAATATTTCATCTGCTCTGAAAACATGATGACAGCTCCATCTCTCTCTGCCCTTTTCTCTACATGCAACACATTTGTACAGCTTTCAGGCAAAATGAAATTATATCAGATTGTTATTAATACCATTCAACCAGCCAGATAAGAGTCTCATAGTACATTGTGACATAGTACATACTACGCAATCCACAGCAGATTACTACAGTCATTGGTGCTGTGACACACATTGAGGCACACAGAA
Organism: Megalops atlanticus; assembly: GCA_019176425.1. Lineage (NCBI taxonomy): Eukaryota > Metazoa > Chordata > Actinopteri > Elopiformes > Megalopidae > Megalops > Megalops atlanticus. The sequence continues at coordinate 32,648,350 of CM032878.1, read as the reverse complement.
ATCTTCGATAAACACTAGCATTTGAGTTTTAAAAATACATTTAAAAACATTAACATATTGTCCAAAAATGCTTTCGGTGTTTCTGACAATATGTCAGCAAATTCATGGCTTCATGGCTGATGATTTAAATCCATTAAAACCCATTGAAATGTATATTGGGTCAAATATGATAATTGGTGCAGACAATGGATTAAAACCACAAATAGCTCAATAATCACATCTGTGTGAACACCAGACATGTGTAATGTTTCTGCTAGATGCAAAAGCGTAGCCTCATCCAAACTCCAGTTCCTCGACTCCATACATACATACTTCGACCCTCGCTCCCTCAGCAATGGAGCTGGGAAAGAGGATGCCACTCCAGACACTACCGTGTAGCGAGAGCCAGATCTGTGGCGCAACACGAAAGGGAAACCAAACAAGCGACCAAACTTCCCAGGCGATTCGATTAGGAAGCGCGCCGCACGGGGCCTCTACCCAAGCGTGCGTTTTTTAAGTGGCCGGCGTCTCGCGACAATCCGAGGCGCGGGGCGACCGGAGCTCCCACCTGCAGGAAAATTCACACGTCGGGAGAGGCTTTCTTTCACCTCCCCTGCTCCGCCCGGGTGCCTGCCCTCGCCAGCTGCAACACGCAGAGGAACTCCCTGACCTGGAAAACACGGGCCAACTGACACAGGGTGACCCTGTGAGTGCCGGGGTAGGCCCGATCCATTGGAAACTTGGCCCAGCCCTGTCTCTTCCAATTCCCCAAATCCACCAGACAAACGATTAATGTGTACACTGGCGATGTGAAAATATTTTTAACCCTATTAAATTCAACCAAGGGTAAAGCAAGTATATACTTTTGCTGGCGTGGAATCAAACTAGCCCTATTAAATTTGATTGGAGGTGGGAATGGATGGGGCCGGTGTGATATTCTGGGGGGGTGTGAGGTATCTTGTATAAACAGGATACATTAGGGCATTATTTTTTATAATCCCGCTTACTGGAGGCTTAAGGGCAGTGTTGAGCCGAATGAAAGTAAAGTGGTATTACAGCTCTGTTTTGGAAGGTTCAAAAGTTCACATCCAGGTTTTCAACTGTCAAATGAAAGCAATCTAGCCAAGAATAAAACATTGACCTTCTTTTAAAAAAAAAAAAAAAAAAAAACAATTACAGCTGTGGTGATTTTAATGTATTTTAATCCTCGCCGGTTTGGGTGTACATATTTTTACATATCAAGGTTTTTTCTTTCTACAACTCATAAAAGGTGTTGTGACATTGTGCTACTTATAGTTTAGAAGTGTGTGTGTGTGTGTGTGTGTGTGTGTGTGTGTGTGTGTGTGTGTGTGTGTATGTGTGCATTGGCAGTGATTGCGGTAAGTCATCTCCCCCTTCATTGTAAAACAGTTTGAGATCTTGAAAGGGATGAAAGGCACTACATATATTCAGTTCACTGACAATGTTTTGTACCGACACACACAAGCACATAATGTAACCTTTTCAATCTTTGTTGGAGAAAAAAAAGAGTGATGCGAGGCCCTTCCTGGGAGGTCGGGACCCGAGCTTTACCCGGTCACGAACCAATTGTCCCAAAGTGAGCACACTTGTGCCTCGCATGGGACAAGATGAGCATATCCGATCCCCATTTATTTGATTTTTTTTTTTGTGAAGTCAGACTCTGACAAGCAGTGACAACTGCTATTACTTTGCTATATGGATAGCTGCCCAGCAGGACTTGGGCGGGCGAACGCTGCCCTCTGCTCCCTCTCTTTAAAAGCAAACAAGCCCCAGACCTGCGCCGGAGAGACAGCGGGAAGAGGAGGGCGAAAAGGGTCCCTCTTCGCCCGGTGCCAAAACCTCGCGCTGCCGGCCAGCCCTCTCGCTGACCCTGTTTTATGTGGCTACATTTGCCCCTGTCCGGCTAACCCAAAGAGAGGCTGGATTTATGAGCCCCTTTCAAAGCAGGTCTCTACATCCATTTTGTTCCAAGCGCTCGCAGCGGGAGGAGAGTGGGGGGCCAAATTCCTCGCGCTTTTCCGCTTTCATCTGTGCTTTTTTCGCTCGCTGAAGTCCCCCCTAATTGTTTCTCTGGACGTATTTGCGCGTACAGTCGCGGCCCATGTTCCTCTCCGCTTTCCACGTCTTGATGCAGCCCCCTCTCTACGAGGGAGCTGTGCTGTTTTAAACATACAGCCCTGGTGTTGCGTTGTCGGAACCGGCAGTGCATCTGTTGAAACGCTAGCTCTATTTTGCTCTGATTTCTAACTGAAATTAAAGAGAGGAAAACAAACAAACAAAAAACAATGTGTAACTCTCTGCAGACATGTCTAATTGTCACTGTAAGGCATACCATTTTTGTCAGCTGAGTGATCTTCCTGCCCATGCTTTCACTGTGTGCCAGCACAAACAATTGTGTGACGAAAGTGGTCCAACAATTCAGAGCATAGCGGGCGCAGTGAAGGCTTTCGTTAAAAACACACTGGCTGCCTTCCCCTCAGATACGTTTTTGAGAACAGGAGATGAGGAAAAGTAATGGGTTGCGATCCTCAGTGACACAGAGGAGAGTGAACAGAACCCTACATAGGTACAGATTTCTGTGCAGGTTACAACAACAGTCCATCTGTTTTCAGACTTTGCTGGAACGCCCTACTTGGTTTGCAGTTGTCAGTTGGTGTTGTTATTCCTGCACCATCTTATGGCTTTAAACCGAAAGCTTCATTACAGTGCAGATGGAGGAAGAGGATTTGTGTTTAGTTTAAAGAGAACTCACGTCGTAACAGGAAAAGAAGCATAAAAGATAAAGTCAGTCTTAAACCCTGTGCTAAAAATGAATGGAGGTGAGAATAAGAATAATTATGTGTGTGTGTGTGTGTGTAAGGATGCATGGATGTGTGTGTATTTCTGTACATGCATAAAACTGCAACCCAAACCGCATGTGCGTAGGCACACCGAGGCCTCCTTCCACTACTGCTGCAGACAATACCACACTAATCTTCAGCAAGAAACAATAAATCCCCTCCCTCTATATGCTCTTGAACCAAAGGGGAATTTAAATGAAAAAAAAATGCAATAACATTTTGAGGATAGACATTCTGGGTACGAGGCATGTTTTAAATGCATTTATTTTTCTGTTTTTTTGCACTGAGATGATCCTGTGGTGGAACTCATGATGTAATTAAAGCAGGATATTAAGGTATGTGCTCATCCCTGACAGCCTAGATTAACCAGTAGAAGAATCACAGGACCCAGCCAGTGCTCCAGCAGCAGAACACCCTGACCGTCTGACGCAGGTCAGGCGGGCATCCGAGGACACTGCCATGTTGCGCCACGCTATCTCTCCCCCTCCCTCCCTATCTCTATTTCTCTTTCCCAATCGCTCCATTTCCTTCTCTCTCTCCCTTAATCCCCCCCCTCACTCTCTCTCACAGTCCCTTACTCTCTACCTTTCATTGTCTTTTTCCGTATCTCCATACACCTTTTTTTTCCAGCGTATCCCCCTCTCTCTCTCCCTCCCTCTCTCCATGCCCCGCTCTCTTGGCTGTGGACACTCTAGAATCTAGGTCTGAAAGGTCTTCATAGTCCACCTCACCTTCATTATGTATTTCATTCTGATACAGGGAAGTGTCCAGTCTTACAAAGCTTTTACATTCCGTAATCCCCTCTCCGCCGAACTGTTCCATAAACCCTAATAGCTCATTTCAGTGTAGGATTAAGCCCTTCTGAAGAGCTTCTCTCCCCATCTCAGGGTGGGCTGCTTGAGTGGTCTCAGCACTGTTCAAGTCCAGCACTCCTCAGACTAATACTACTGGGCCCTTACAATGTCAGTCACTGCTCCATTCCTCTCTCACTGATGTGGCCGACCAATCAGCCTGCTCTTTTCCACACAATGAGTTTCATTATTTGAGACACTTCAAGTGTAGTGGGGTAACATTCCTCAGAGTGTTTCATGTAGAGCACTCTGTTATTATCACAGTATAACATATCTTCCCCGGCCTTGAAAACTAGAAGGAATTAAGCTTTAACCCGGACAGCTGAATATATAGAGTTATTCACATTAAATCAACAAATAAAGGAATTAATCAATAACAAGGCTACATTCCAATGACATTTTTGTCACAATTTCTAAGAGATAACTGTATCCAGAGCATTGATACTGGAGCATTGATACAAGTTGATATAGAGTAGAGATACCAAGTTGGTTATGGTATAGGTATAAAGAATGAACTGGTAATGGTCATGCTTTGAGAACCTTATAACCTGCATGTTGTATCTGAGTGTGTGTCTGTGTGTGCGTGTGTGTGTGTGTGTGTGTGTGTCTGTATGTGGAAGTGTGGGAGTAGGAGTCATCCTCGTGACAGCCTTTTGTTCTAAGGAAGAGAAAATGTGTGTGTGTGTGTGTGTGTGTGTGTGTGTGTGTCCCTGATGTTCTGACTGCTTCACGGAGCTGGCATGACAGGGGAAGCTGTTGGCCCAGCACGGGGGCACACCTCAGTGCAGAGGCGTCCATCAAAGTGCTCTGCCAGATGCACCTGGAGGGCCCCTCTCCCTCTGCCCCCCTCCCAGGAAAGAGCACATCCAGATGCGGGGTGGATCGGGGCCGTGGACGTGTGCACTCCATTGTGACTAGTACCAGATGTGCTCCATTGACCCAAATCACCCAGGCAATAGACATGCCACATAGGCCCAAATCACACAGACCCACCGCACAATCAACGACACACCTGTTTCCATTCATGCGCCAGCCTGGGAGTGGAGCATGCTGGGATGCACTGTCATGTTTCCACGTTTCTGCTTTTCTTATACCCTGTCAAGATTGTCTTTGAAACCTTCTCTCTGGGGGCTAATAAGGGACTCAAACAGACTTATGTTAAAAAAAACCCAACACTAATGCAGTGGAGATACGGATCTATAAACGCTATCTAAATTTAAACAAAAAGAGATACTTCTTAGTGCAGATATGTTTAAAGAAGGAGGGTATTTCATTTGGAACCTTGGTTCATGATTCTAAATTAGCTTAAGTAAATACACCTGCATGACCTTTGAGCACTCCAAAGGTCAAAGTCATTCAAACATTTAAAGAATGATAATTAAATTACCCTTGGTGCTGAATAGCTTTAATTTGGTAGCTACACAAATTGCTTCCAGCTTTTGTCTTCTACAAAGACCTTGGTTCAATCTCATGTTAAGCTTAAATATCTCATAAAATAAGACTTGTTAGTTTAAACAACTGTTCATTTTCTGAAGCTAGACTGAGCTAAGTTAACTCTCCCACGATAAATTTGTTGTGTTTACTGGTTTTCTTTTTTTTCGGTAAAGGTCAAAAGTGCATGGAGAAAGTTTTGGTGCGCTCTCACAAATAATAGTCAATACAGAGCAATAACAATCAATAACAGTCCATATGAGGAGTCCATATGACCTTATAAAATAACAATGGCATATGCTGAAACAAGTGATTTAAAGCAAACTTTTATTCCCTGCTTTTATGATTTATGAATAAAAATAAAATTGTCCCTGCTTGGTATTAGTGGATTTAGAAAGCCCAGGGATCTGCTGAAGGGCTGTAATTCAGTCGCCTTGTAGGCAAGCTTCGGGCCAGCTGTGATCAGTTATTTTTGCACCATCATAGCCTTTGTGATATGCATCCCATCGCAGCGCAATAACTCTTCATTTAAAGTTGGCCCCGGTCCAGACAATCCACTACCTGAGTCTCTTTGAAGAGCGACACATTTGTGAGTGTATTTAACCATGCTGTTTGAGGTTTGCAGAGAGCACGGGGAGGCCTCGCGAAGCAATGGCAAAGCAATTCAGTTTTTGAAGTCTGATGAAATAATTCATCGTTTTGAACCGATGTGAATGGCAATCAAATCTACTCTGCCACCTTCCTTCTTAAAACAAGAACCTCTTCATCGCCTCGTCGAGGGGGCACCCGGGGGGGGGGGAATCACAATTTTGATATGTTGATCCCTGCGTTTCAAACACTCGATGAACGTTCTGCTGCGCCTGAAAATTTAACCCGGTAATTCAAAACCAAAGCAGGTCCTTGAAGCGCTTGTGTTGCCCAGAGACAAACTCCACATAGCGCTTTCTGTGAGGGGAACTGGTACTTCAGAGCCTTTTTTGGAGATGAGTCGGGGAGCTGTGGGGATAGACCAAATCAAGCAAAAATGCTGAAAATGTCTTTACGGGTAAACTGCATATAAGGATTCGGAACTGCCCGTTCCACAGAGTTCAGGTCGGTAGCTTACCGATGTGGCTGCTCATCATCGTCAAGGTTTTTACGATGTGTCCGGCTTTTAAACGCAGTCGCTGCGGATTTAGTCGTTTCGGGGGCGAGGGGGGCCAAAGAGGCCTAGGCCTTTTTATGGGTTTTTAAGTTTTTAAGCCGAAGACCCAGCTGCCGGGCAGGTGACACTTCGGGGTTTTCAAAGCGAGCGAGAACCCCTTTCCCCACAGCACCTCACCACTCTCCCTCATTAAAAACCTACTGCCAGGTGCTGCCTGCGCATGACCTTTGGATGCCCGCGCTTCGTCACGTGTTCTCTCCTGCCCACAGCGGCTGGGAGCTCCCTTTCATCAACTCCAATTGCAGAAATCATAATTATTCTCACCCACGCTCGACGTTCATATTTCTTCAAATAAACCCCGGGAGAAGAAAAAAAATAAAAAAAAGTATTCTGTCTTTCTCCCTTTCTGACAATGGGTTTAGTTGGTTGACAAATGGAGGAAAACAGAGAGAATGGCAAGAGAAAATGAACCCGGTCTGTCACATAGTCGATCGATTTCCACATATTATCAATGATCATTGATTCAGAGACCACCAAGAAATGTGATTAGCTCAGTGTGTATAAAGACCTCAGCCCCACACAAGGATAACTAACTGAACTCTTGCATGAACTCCAGGATGTGATGTCACCATCCGTGCTGAAATCGTGTATACAATGAGCTCTACAAACCTTCCTCATCTAAACACCCACAGAAACCTCAGCTGACCAATAGGCATGAAGTCTCAAGTATGGTCTGATGTTTTACACGTGTAGATTCAGCTCCAACTAGAGCTTAGTTTTTTCTTTGAATTTGGGTCAACATTTAGAACTGGACATGTGCTTGGGGAAAATAATTCTTAAGCATAACCCTGAATGAACCATTCCCTATGTAAAAGTGTAACTATTTATCCTTACATTATAACTGTTTATCCTTTTATATTACCCAAACCCTAAAATATATAATAAACATACATACATAGATGCGTGTATGTATACAATGATTGTGCCTTCTGCAAAAATGTAGACAACCAGTTTTAACAACCAGAACTCCTCTTTCATGATATTTCAAATAAAGTGATACTCAAAGCATCAAAGACCCCATATGCTAGCACTCATATTGAAAAATATATTGAATAACTATTACACTGACAGAGTTACTACTGGGTTACTAAGTTATACTCTTCTATAGCTAAGTCCAGGCTGTAAATGATGTCTAAGACATACACAAAGGAGACGTAAAATAATAGATCCAAGAATAAGAGCGCAGCTCAAACCTGAGCCCAGACTGCCAGTATACGAGAGCTATTACTGTCGAGGTGTTTGGTGCTAATGGGTCCCCTCCTTTCAGCGGGCGAAAGGGGTTTGGGAGGGGTGAAAGAGGCCAGAGAGCCACTTCAGGGCTGGAGCACCTCTTCATTTAACCACTGAAGTGCCAGCCGCAATCATGTACCGTGAGACCCACCTACACCCGCCATGACTGAGCAGCTCTCTGGTTCCCATTATGGTATTGATTCATATTTTTCTTCGGAACAGAAACAGACAGAGAGAAAAAGAGTGTGAGGGAGAGAGAGAGAGAGAGAAAGAGCCGGTGTTCCGCTGCGTTAGCCGAGCCTCTTGATTAAGCTTTAATGATACTGCGTTTTAAATGCAGAGGGCCAGTTCGAGACACATTTACAAGAATCCTTGCAATAGTGGCTTAATGACGGTTATTATTTTCTCCACACCAAGTGCATAACAATCCAGAATGTCTGAAACAGGAAATCCAATAATAACAGCTAACAGCATGGCATCATGAGTAGATGTGTATGTGATGAAATAAATAATGCATAGTAGTAATACATGTATATATGTATTACACACATATGCATGTCAGCTGTTTTATCATTCATTCATTATAGTTTTAATTATATCACCTGCCAGCAATCAGCATCAGCCTGCTTCATGTTTACATGACTTCACAAAAATTAAGAAATATAAAAATGTCTGGTTCTCTTCCTGGCTTTGATAAAGTTCTCTGCTGAAACTATTTTTTAGCAGCGTGTTAAATATTAACAGCGATTAACCCAGTTCAAGCTCCGTGGCAGAGTCTACAGAGTTCAAAGAGCTGCCTTTCCCAGCAAAGGCGTCAGTGTTATCCCGTGGTTGAGCTCCATCAGAGACTAGCGCAATGCACCAGTGCTGGGCTTTTTTCAGCCCGGAGTGCTCAGATGCATTGTGAAGGATCATTATCCAATGATGAGGGGCTGGTCCGGGTTCTCCTTCTCTTGTTGAACTCCAAATAAACTCTCCATTTAGCTATTGCATTCCTAAACGCGGCACATTCACCAGTAAATAGGTCCGGACACCTCCAAGATCAAAAGCGACTCCATTGAGGTGCAATTACCCAGACTTCAGGGTCCTCAACCCTCCCCCCCACACCCCCACCACTGCCAACGGCTCCAACATGCTGCCTCCAACAAAAAGGGGGCTTTGTTTACGGACAGCAACTGCCGAGAGTTCAAGAGCAGCCAAGGGCCGTCGGAAGGCGTGTTCTCTGAAGGCTTCACAGAGCGTTGAGAAGTTGCATGTGTGCATTCCCTCACGAATGGTCCCACAACCCCTCTGTGCCTGGTCATCCTCCTTTGAAACATGTCACCTACATGTCTATATCGCTGAATGTACATTAGTCAAGAGAGGTACACCCTTTGCAAATAGATGATTCATCTCAGCATGTTTTTATCGTAAATAGTGTACAAGTCTAGTAATCATGTGTTCTGTTTATTTATGTTCTTATTTTCATTGGTGAAATTAGTCCACCTAATCAACATAATGCACAGGACCTAGGGGATAACACATAGGGTCAACCGAGTTATTATTTTCAGGGGTTGTTATGTCTGTGTTCATTTATATCATTTATGTTAACTATGTTATGTTACTTTGTTATCTTGTCCGTTTGTGTGTTCACACTTTACCTTTACATAGGTATTTTTTGTTTCCCTGGAGGAATGACAAATTAAACCATACACAGGTACATACTAGCACAGTCTAATAGTGCAGACACCAGAAGCCTTGAATCTTAAATCGGCTTATCATAAATTTTGTCTTTTCCATACTTTAGTGCAACAAACCATGTCCAGGCTCTCAGCATTGAAGAAAAAAAATTGATGTTGAATTTAGAAGATAAACAGCATTATTATTAGAAAAAATGGCAATGTTGCATTCAAACATTGAGACTAATTTCAGGAAAATTAACTTAACAATTGTCTACAGATTGACTGGAAACATGCAAACAAGTGACACTTCCCTGGATTATCCCGAACACAAAGAGAGGAAAGACATCTTTCATGTCTCTTGTTTTTTTTTTTCTTCCCAACGTGCTTTGCATGGTGAGTGTTTGCGGTGAGTGTGAGGTAATGCCGTCTGTGTTCTGTCTGCAGCGATGCAGCTGTGTGAAGCCAGCCTCACTGTTAGCCATTATGTACCTATTAGCACTGATTATCCTCTGATAGCTGCGCACCAGTTGGTTTCACTCAGCCTGACAGTCGCGGTGCTTTGTTTAACCTTTCAACCGTGAGGGCAGCACCCCGGCCGACAGAATGGGAGAAATAATTAGGGGGAAAAAACCAGCCGAGGCATGGGAACACAAAGACAACGTGGAAGCGTTTAAGGTACTCCCGAGAAGCCCGTTAAAGCCACCTCCCCAGAACACTCAGGGCGGCGGCGCGAAAACGTGATTAGCGCAACCTCGCGTCACGACGCGGTGACTCTGTGGGCACGTCCCTCTTCACTCCTGTCCTACGTTCTCCTCTCCCTGCGTTCAACTTTTTTTAACAGGAGCACAAAAACCAAAACTCTCAGAGAGAGCTGCTCTTTTATAATATATTCCTCTTATCTTTGAGGTGAATTCCATTATGCCTTTCTTTTTTGTCCCTCGACGTGATAAAGGTTGGACATTTATGGTCTGTTTCTCACAAACTTCCCCCTGAAGTCTTCACATATCTGGCTGGCAGACATATTCAATTTACAGCTATCGCTGCTCTCTATACACGTGTAGAGTTATCGCGGTCGGTGAGCCGCGTCACGTCGACCGCACGGCTTTTGTTTCCCTCTTGTTTACCTCTCGGGGGATCTGAGGGGTCCCTGTGTTGGGTCAAACCCGCTACAGAGTCACCGCAGTAGAATCAGGACAGCTGACCTTGGAGGGGTCCGAGGTGACGCAGGGAAAATAGAGCTACATAAATAAGTAAATACATAAAGCAGACCCCCCCCCCCGCTGCTGTCAAGCCACTTGTGAATTGAGGCTGTTCTATGCAAAGCAGAGCCCGGTGAGCGCCCTTGCCAGTCTCTGACCTGTGAAAAGCACTGCGGAGGCACTCGCCCTCACTGTTCAGAGACGGCACGTCGCCTCACAGGGCGAAGATGCGCGCGGCCACCATGGAGCTGGGTGGATAGGGAAACAATGTTTGCACTTTCATGTGGAAAGGCCTATTTTTTTGGACCTGACTTCATTATTTATTTCTCAGTGTAAAGGGTGTGAAATTCGCCCTCTGATGTGTGACTGGAAGGTGAACTCAGGAGGGGGTGAGGGCAACGCTGGGTCAAGTCTTTCTACATCATCTGAACGGGCGGCAAACTTGGGGGGAAAAAAAATATTGCTACCTCCCAGAGGAGAGGAGGAGGTTGTGAAACATGGAGGGAGTTCATCAGTGGCAGAAAAGCAGACCTACTAAAGTGCTGTAATCAGGTCATTAATGTCTTGTTGTTTGAATGCTTATTTTTCAGGGAGAGAGCTCCACATCCAGGTACAGTGTAAAAGCATGTCTCTACACTGAAAGATGGCAGACTCCTCTCCCTTTTTCCCAAGCTGAGGTGTATTCTGCACACACTGTAGCTTCTGCTGAACAGTGGATCATGGGAACTGTAGTTTTCCATGAGAGCCATGGCAAAGCAGAGGAAGCAGGGACTAAACTGAATAGTACAATAGGTGTGATGTAATAGTCCATGAGGGCCAAGAAAACATTCATCCTTCTGGCATTTCAGGGACATTGGACAAACAGGAAAAAAAAGCATACAGTTGACTACCGTATCCTGCGCATACTATAACTCTGATCATTTGATTTCCACAATTAACGCCCTTCAAACATGAAAATATGCAGAGCCAGTGTCCGAAAGATGGGAGTGTGCATTGTCATAGGACAGAGAGTGAAGAGAACGATAATAAAAAACATGCTTAGTAAAGCTTGTCTTTTTCACCATCTCAGTCGTTGTGCATCTGTTTTCCTAGCTTGACCCCGTCCCTTTTGTGCCCATAAAGAGACAAGGCACACACTCCTTCCAAGCAGATGCCGGTGAATATCGGACACTATCAATGCATCAGTGTTTAATCAAAGGCTAACTGCCCTGCCAGCCGGTGGAGGAGCATATCTCCAGTAATCCTCTGTGTCTTTTTAACCAGCCTGCAGGTTTATCTGCAGCTAACGGGGACGACCGGGGCAAGGCAGGGGCGGCTGGCCGTCTGGCCTTACGACCTCGCGCAATGACACCCAGACTGAGGTCTTGAACCCGCCAGGGAACCACGGCCACCTGGGGAAAAGGCACGGCACTTTATTTACAGGTCTGAGATTAGACGCTGTGACACACTCGTGCCGTCGATCCCTCTGTCTCAATCAGCAGGGGGGCTCAGATTGACTGATAACTTCAGCATCGATCACAGTGACCATACAGTGAGCCAGTACAAGGGCGTTTGTGGGGAGGGGCTGGTTCTCAGTAATACCAGGTCTTCAAAACAGATCCCAGCAGAAACAGAGGCGGGGAGGACACAGAGATATTTAACAGGAGATTATTCTACACGAGGCTGGATGGGAAATAATGTGATCATTATGTGAAGCTCATCTAGAATGACTACAAGCAGATTAGACAGAGACCTGCTGAGACTGTAAAACTCAAAACCTTCAGCGTTATTTAGCACACCAGGGTGTTTGTGTTGCATTTACACTGATGGATCTCTCCTGAAACAGGTGTATACCCTGGTGACACCAGCTGACAAGGTAACACACTTCTCTGTGCCCTGCTAACATCAGACAACCTCTGTCAAGGAAAGGGAACTGAATTCCTATTCACTGTTGGAATGCTCCCAGAAACTGTTATTTAAAGCATAGTGCTAGCAACCTTCCAACCTGTCAGAACTGTTCCATTCAAAAACTTTCAGTTTGTGTGCACTTTTTTTTTTCCTGGCACCTGTGTGTATTGCATAGGGACTCTGATAATCTTCCATTAAGAGCCATGTACTGTAAGAGACTCTAATGTGCTGAGTAGCTGAAGGTGAACTGTCATAAACCGTGGGTGTACTTGAGCTTCCCCTGCACTTTGGAAGCCTTTCAACACTATCATTGGAATGCTTTGTCCTTAATGCTGAGTGAAGAATTCCACCAAGCAACATATTTGTTTCTGTTTGTTTATTTCTATTCAGATTTTACTAGCTGGTGAACTTGGGAGGATGTGTTAGGGCAACGCAGCCAAGGTGCCATAGGGGTTATTGAATTCCCCCCTTGGTGTAGGTACTATACCTCAATGCAGGAAATATATCAGGGTACAATGGAGATTCACTGAAATGCCCTCACTGCCTCTTCCTCTCCAGCATGGGAAAAGTGATCCCCGGGAAGGTGACTTCCAGCATGGCCTGTCAGGCCCTTGTGTGTGCACCTACATGGCAGCTGCATGTTTAATTTGTACTGAAGCTGTCTCTTGACAGAAGAACAATTCTGATCCAGAATTCCTTCACTAATCACTTTGGTACATAACCTGTGATCCACCCCCCCCATCTCCACCTCCACTCCCACCCCGACATTTTCAAGGTGATCCAATGAAACTCTCCCCGTTTGACCGATAGAAATGGAAGGCTCACAAACTGAAAACCACCAACTTCAACTGAATCCACAAATTTGCAAATCTAATCCAGGTACTAGCTATCGAACGCACATATTACTAGAATTAAGGATTATGAGTTTCCTTGTTTATTTTTGCTCACAAGACCCCCACTTTGAGAGCGTTTTGAGGAGATTCATTAGCCTAATCAAATTTGGTCAACTCTGTGCGCCATTAAATTGGGTCCACTCAATTAACCTTCACGATGCCACGAACCCACCGATTCCATTAATCGTATTTGCTATTTGAGCAAACAATGACTTTGACCATGAGATACCCGGACAGTTTCAGCTAGCACTGCTCATCCCAGCCTCCCCTCCTGAGCTCCTGAAGTGAGTTCTGATGGTAAGGAACTGAACCTACTTTTCAACTTTATCAAAATAAACATGAGACCTGTAATTACACCCATAACATGACTACGCTGTTTATATTAATAATAATATTAATGATATGAAAAATTGATCCAAAAAAGAAAAAAAAATGCGAAGAAAACCCTAAAAATTGTATGCTTCGCCTATCACTAAAATGTGAAGACACCGTAGTGATAGGAAACAAAAGCTCTTCTTCGTAATGTCTTTATGGGAACGTCTTATCCAATTTTTGTTCACACATAGGCTAGCATGTCCTCACCATCTGATGCCTCCCCCAACCCACCGCCCCCCACCAAAAAAATAAATAATAATTAACAACCTAAAACACCAAAACAAATGTCAGCAAAAAAAAAAAAAAAAACTCCAAAGTGTACAGTGTAAAAAAGACAGCTCACTTGATGGCATTTCTCCCATTTGTATGTTTCAGTGTTACTCTGTGTGTGTGTGTGTGTGTGTGTGTGTGTGTGTGTGTGTGTGTGTGTGTGTGTGTGTGTGTGTGTGTGTGAGAGAGAGAGAGAGAGAAACAGAGAGAGAAAGCGAAAGAGAGAGACAAGGGAGAGGCTCCTTTTTTATATAGTTTATTTTAATTAATCAGATTAACTAAAACCCTCGGCTGCCTACCTTATGCTTTCGAGTGGCAGCATCTTACGGGTCCCTGCATTCCGTTAAGCACTTTAGGCTGATCAGCACCCCGGGAGGGCGATAAGCAGATTAGAGCTGATTAAGGTCCTATCAGTGGAATTCGAGCGGGAGACCAGCCAGGACAGCCACGCTCACTGCTGCACTCCTCTGCCTCCTTCTCCTGTTTATCTGTCGCTGTGGCGACGCGCCAGATGCCATCAGCGACGGAGTTTCATCAGACACTTAACCAATGCTTGAGCGCGCTCGCAAGACACACACGCGCGCACACACACACACACACACACACACACACACACACACACACACACACACACACACACGCACAAACACATGCCTGCGTTTATGTTACAAACCTCAGATCACCAGTGGCTGGCGATTGCATTTCCCAGAATCTGCCAAAGGTGGGGCGTCAGATTTGTTAGTTTTCTCAGAGGCGAGGGCGTCTCGGGGTCAGCGGGGGTTTACTAGCCGTTTAAGAGTTTGGTCACTTTCTCCCCGTCTCTGCCAGACCCCCCACCCCCACCCCCCGTCGGCGCGGTTACAGTGGGTGGGGAGCACGGATCAGGGGTGGGCTGGTGGGCTGGGCAAAGGCAATAAACAAATTAGGCACTGTTTTTTCCTCTCCGATGAGGCAAACTGCTGCCTTGTTAAAGTGAAGGTATTTGGGATCCGTACCTCCGAAGCTTTAAATCACTGGGACGGCTGTTACACTCCCGCAGCCCGGGCCGGAGCGGGATCTGCTGAGTCAGAACACACTGCTACAATGACAGCGAGGGGACCAGAGGGCCGAGGCAATCAGAGCCACTCTCACAGAGTCACACTGCCTTTCCATTAAACATTCATGGCACTCCACGGTGTTACTCATAAAACTAATTTTTCAATACACGCATCTGTTCATTTTATTTCGTTATTTATTTATATATTTTTTTTTGCAGAACGGGGTTGCCGGAGCAATAACAGAAGGTGAGCAAAGCTGCCCGGATTAATGTGCAGCTGAGAGCAGGATATGGCTGAGATGGGCACAGTAACAGAGGACAGAAAAGTTCCTTTTCCTGAGGTCTGGTGCGGTATGATAATTTTAGTTCCTGAAAGTAATATCCCGGTTAAGTTCATTTCTCAGTCTAATTAACTGTTTGCTATTCAAGTTTACCTCCTGCATAGATGCGACCATTGCATATCAGGGGAGATAATTTCATCAATGAAATACAGCAGAGCAGCAGAGGGAGGTGTGTACTGTATGGGTGTGCATGTGTGTGTACGTGTCTGTCTCTATTTGTGTGTATGTATTTGTGTTTGTATGTGTGGGTGAGTATGTGTATGTGTATGTGTATGTGTGTGTAGGTATGTTTGTGTGGGAATCTATTTGTATGTGCAGATGTGTGTGTGTGCTGGCGCGCATTGGTGAGACCCCCTGTAAGGGGGCGGAGCTTCTAACATTTAAAACAAACGCCTTCTGTGGCCTGACACTTCCCAATACAAACGACCTGTAAACTAAAGAGAGCATTCCTCAGTCTTGGGGCCATCTGTGGAGGTGGGCCAGGCCAGGCTGGGTGCTGTTGCTCTGTGACAAATCTACGACACTTCCAGCCGGCATAAATAACTGCCTGGTGTTGTTTTAACCTTCCCCTACTGCAGGCCTGCCACTCCCCCCCGCCCCGGGCCCATCTCTCCTTTCATGACCCATCAGGTCAGCTGCCTGCTATCTCAGCTAGTGTAGGAGGGTATGGGGTTTGTGTGTGTGTGTGTGTGTGTGTGGTGATGTGGGGGCGGGAACTAAAGGAGGTGTTTCTGATGCCTGAGGAGGTTCTCTTGTGAGGACAGAGCTGCTCCATCCAACACCAGGGCATGTGACAGAAGAGGTGGGGCCAGAGGCAGGCACAAGATTTCTCTCCAAATCCTACAGTCTCAATCAGAACTGGGATCTGTAAATCCTCCCTAGGACCCAGGTGGGCTACAGATGGCTTCAGTCGTGGCAGGAAGATGATCGGGACCCTGGGCTCAGTATCAAACAGCCCTCTGTTCAGCAGGAAGACTGAACACTTCCACAACTGTGGTCCACACAGATACTACACCGAGGCGGATTAAAAGTAATGGCTCTGGGAGAAATGTTTGACAACTGTTTAAAGCTGTCTATAAGGCCATTATGCTGATAGATGGCCATTCTGGTGAGAGAAGAGGGAGGAAAAGGGAGACAGAAGCACAGGAAAGACTGAAGCCAGGATCATGGGGTGTAACTTCTGATCAGCTGGTGAGCGCAGTTGCCTTGTATGGGAAAGGGTACATGTGCTGGGGGTGCAGTGAATTCGTTGGGGGTGGAGGGTTGTTTGAGGAAACCAGCCTGAGTCTGTAGATCTTTGTTAACAATCGTGTTAAGACGGGAATGAAAATGATTTCCTTTCTTAGTCCCACCCTCAAAATCACTGCCCCCCCACCCTAACACCCTGCCACAACAACCCCCCCCAGACAGTGACCCGCAATTGACCGCTTGAACTCAAGAGTGGGGGGTCAGAGGAGGTCCCACATAAAGAGGTCAAGAAGCGGTCACTCACTCCTCAAGCGGCGGAGGGCGAATGCGGCGGCGGTTTATTGCGGTGATTTATGTAATTAGCACAGACAGGTTATGGGGAACTTTTAAAGAATGCGCCGTCCGGTCCGGCTCCCACTCCTCTGCTCCCCTCGCCCCTGTGCCCGCCGCGCAGCCCGCTTCTGAAAATAAATTCTGATCGTCCGCCCGGCCCCCAAAAACCTCCAGTGGCTCAGTCTTGAAGTAATTTAGCCTCGGTTCTCGAAAAGATTCATTCCTGTACTCGACCCCGGAGGGGGCAAGGATAGCGTTTCCAGGTTTATTTAAACAATGTCGGCAGACCAAACGCTGGTCCTTAGAAGAAGAAAAAAAAAACAGGCAGGCTGATTAATTGTCAAGGCAAAATGTTCATCAGTAATGAATTATTTTAATGACAGGCAGCTCTTACAAAAACAAAGCGCTTAAATCACTTGGCGACTACGTCTGGGCATTGCTGAGGCAATTTTCGCCCCCTCATCTTTTTTTTCCTTTCACCATTTGAATTTGGTGAACCAAGATTCACAGGAAAATAAAGCATTCTGAAAAGAAACAAGTTTGGCTCCATGCTCTCTTTTAGCAAATTTCACGTTTATAGTTGAGCAATTTAGCGGTAATCTGAAAGCACATTTTTCCGACGAACTGTATAAATGTACAGTACATATGAGTGCGCAAGCATTTCATTTTATCAGGCGTCTGTCGTCAGTGTGGCAGCTTTAAGCTGTGCAGCAGGTGACCAGTAACGCTGGATATAGGCAATAGCCATAGTAATTCGGTGATACTTGTCCAGGTAGAGGCCTTCCCTCAGAGCCCACGACGGGCGCAGGCTCCATCTGCCCCACAGGACATCATGCAGAGGCCTGTTTTGTTGAGCAGGAGCAGGTGCAGGGCAGAAACAGCTCCACCATCCCTCTCCCAGTCTGGCCACTGTGCCCAGGAATGGAAAGGGAGGGATGCGAAACAGGCCTGCAAACTGGATCATTTTTCAGGAATTGATTTTTTGTTTCTTTCTTCGTAGAAACTTGTGCTTATACACAAATTAAAGAGTCCTCGATAAACTGCCAAGTGAGCTCCCTCCCCAACACACACAACATGCACACACACGCGCACACACACACACACACACACACACACACACACACACACACACCCTTATAAATTAGTGCTTAAGCCATTATCCCATGATATGAATAAACTCACCCCAGCAGGGAACATGGAGAGAGCTCTTTTGGGCGGCTTTGAAAGGACAGAGTCGGACATCGAGACCCATAAAGACAGAAACAAACAATGCACACAAAAAGAGTACAACTCAATGTGCTCAGACGTCACTTTGGTCCAGGAAATATCTTCACTCAAAAGGCTGGCTGTTTTCCAAGCCCTTCTGCAGTGAATGTGAGCCACTAATTTGGCTGAACCAGGAACAGCATGAGATGAGAGGCACTGACTCAAGGTTTTGTGTGCAAATAGTTATGAGTGTGTTTGAAGTATTCAGTCACACAGACACTCATACACACACACATACATACAGACCAAGTAATAATCATTTATGAATCAATATTCATAAATCCCCAAATTCCAAAGGAATTCCAAAGCAATGATGCTAACAAAAAGTGTTGCTAGACCATGTTGCCAGATTCTCTGTTTGTGTAAAAAAAAATGGATGCAATAAAATTAAACCACAAAAAGACTTTAAAAATCCCCCCAAAAAATCTGGGGTTAAAGAGCATTTTACATGACAATATGTTTGCTCAGCCAACAACCTCATATAAGGAAACAAACGGGCACACCATTTAACATCTTGCATGAAATAAGTTCAAACTGCTGGATAGACTATGGAGCTACTGAGGTAAAGAGTTTTGCTTAAGGACACAATCACAGCGTCCTACTTTGGTTTCAAAATTCAGACCTATAAGCTGCAGTGCTGGAATCCCAGGCTGTAATAATTACCACACCTGCTGTCATACTCACTTTACCTTTAGTGTTACATAAGTGGTGACAAACAAAGGTGTCAAATATGAACTACTCAAGTTCAGTTGAATTGGTCATATCCAACACACACACGCATGCACGCACGCATGCACGCACACACATACACACACACACACACACACACACATACCAGCATTCACATTGAACCCACACAGAAATGCATGGACACACACAGACAAATACACCTGGCCTGTGTACACTGATCTGTGCAGAGAGGAGTTTAGGATTGAAGGGTAGGGGGTCTGCGCGGAGAGCAAACCGTATACCCCTCTGACGAACACTTGTGGAGCGCTCGGCCCCCAGAGCACGCATGTGGCCCGCTTACGCGCATGCCGAGAGGGGTGACCCGCTAAAACCTGATAATCCAGAGACTACATCTGCCCCAGATACCATCTTGATGTCATTGTGGATAGCCTCTCGTTATTAACTGGTAGATAATCTAATCAATCCCCCCCCCGCCTCCCACCGAGGTGAACCAGCACCTGTCAATCAATCCGCGCTAATACGATCCATGTGGGGGGTGATGAGGGAGGAATGCTGGAAACCAAAGCCCCCCCGAAAACCCCGCGCTTACGCTGTCCATTTGCGACAAATTCCGCTACCGGCGAGCGCCGTGGGCCGCAAAGGCACGGGGAAGTTTATAAAGTGCGAAATCTCTCACTTTTTTCCCACCCTGCTGGTCGGAGCAAACCCGCGAAGCAGAGCGGGTCTCGAATGTTTCCATCCGTCGGGCGATCGGCAGACACCGTGGCCTTGATCCTGGGCAGGGGGGGAAAGCTACACCGGTGGGTGAAATGGAGCAGCTAATTGAAAAATCCAGAGTGCAATCCAAACTGAGTGGCCTCCGAGAGAGGGGGGTGAAAAAAAAACCCCAATATCTTCATACACAAAATTAATAAATAACTTATGGGCAGGCCGTCAAAGGAGCCCAATGTTTCCAGGGCCCGGCAGTTAAGCAGAGGTGTCACCAAATGTGTTGTGGAGCGTAAATCCCGAAGCAGAGGGGCAGCGAGATGGGTGTCCGTATATCAAAGCCCACAGTGACTCGGGGCTGCCATTTGATCTCTGCTCAGGAAATTCAGAATTCCAGGCAGATGAGAGGTGAAACGGAGAGCCCCTTAAACCGGGCTTGTGCAAGTGATTAGGGGCAGCTGTTTCGATTCACATTTCGGAGGACTTGAACTCTGCAACCTGCCACATTTTTACTTGGCGGGCTGTGACAGACGGAGCGGAGGGTGGGGTGGAGGGGTTGGGGGTAGGGGGCATTGGTAGGCATATGCGCGCGCATGAGTGTGTGTGTGTGTGTGTGTGTGTGCATGTGTGTGTATGTGTGTATGTGTGTTTGTATGTATGAATGTGTTTGTGTGTATGTGTGTGTTTGTGTGTGTGTGTGTGTGTGCGCGCATATGCCCTGGGTTATGTGTGTGCGTGTGTGTGTGTGTGACTGCATGTGTCTACGCATGTGTATTTGTACATATGGATGTGTTTGTGTGTGTGCTTGTTGTGTGTGTGTGTGTGTGTGTGTGTGTGTGCGCACACGTGTGTGCGCGTGTATGTGTGTGCGCATGGGTGTTGGTGTGTGTGTACTTGTGCGCATGTGTGCGTGTGTATATGTGTGTGGTGAGGTATGTGTGTAGCTGAATTAGACATGGACAGTGTGGTCAACTGGTGGTAAAGAATGCCACCCTGTGATTTTTCTGTGTGCGTGTGTGCGCTGATATCTAATGGTTTAGGGTATCATGCCCTGTAATCCTAAAATCCAACAGCTGACCAGCTGCCACCTACCCCCACAGTGTGTACTGTAAAAAAGAGAAATCAGGCCACAGTTTGGAGAGTACAGAAGTGTAGCTCCCATCTCTTTTTCAATCAAATCACATGATTATAAATGGTAAATATATGATTTATACACAGAACCTCTGCAATTTTGTATCTATTTCTAGCAAATTGCTTTGATGACTGAGTAATGTAACCCCCATAACACACACTAACATATGCCCCTGCCTTACTAGGATATTATTGTAATGCTATAATGTGCTTATTATCCTATCCAAACAGGAGAAGATTAGTAATACAGAATAAAATTCTGTAATTCAGGAACTTTGAGCAGAAGAGTATTACTACATACTGTTTGCGCACATTATAATGTTCTTGTGACCTGGAACAACTGACCTGGAAATGTGACTTCCAAAGGTCAATAAGTGTTCATATTATTACTGAAGTGATTGCAAGGTGCAGTGAACATACCTCTTCACATATAGAGGCCCAAAGGAAGCAGCTCTGCCCTTTAAATCAGAGACCGGGCCTAGCTCACAGAATGGCTGCCCTCTCCCTTCTATAGAAAGTAGGAGGGGATATGAGCCTGGCGGAATCGACTTTGGCAGCCGTTGCAGGAGTCATTTGTAAGTCGAAAATCAGTGGTACCTCCAAAGAGGTCCTTTTTCTTTTTCTTTTTTTTCTTTCTTTTTTTTGAAATGCTACTTTCAATTAACATGAACTCCTGTGGAAAAGCTAATGGATGTGACCAACTGGGAGATCCCATGAGGGAGGCAGAGTGGAGAACACACAGCAGAGCATGTAGAAGCATTCCAGAGGGAAGGTAGAGAGAGAGAGAGAAGGAAGGAGGGTGAGAGTGAGACGGAGGGATAAGGGAGAGACAGAAAGCGAGAGAAGGAAAAACGGTCTGCCCGAGACTGAGACGGGAAGAAGCGAGAGGGAGAGAAGGGTAAAGAGAGAGAGCGAGAGACTGTCAGACACAGACACATGGAGAGAGAACCACTGAGAGAGAGAGAGCATGGGGAGAAGCACTACGGAGACAGGAGATGAAGGAACGGATGGAGAATGGTGCAGGCACATAAAAGATTACTCCCAAACACGATCCGACAGCTGGATCCCCTGACCTTGCCGAGACTGAGCGAAGGCGAGGGCTCATTTACATTATTTCCACGCCGGGTAATTCAGACACAATTTTTATTCCGTCGAGGGAGAGGCTCTGGCCCCCCAAAGGCTTAAGCAGGCAAGTTTAGAGTAATTGCCTCCAATCAGGTGCTATCCGCATTACAGGCAACCTTTACACCATGCTGCGTCCCCACGGCCAGCCCCCCAAAAGTAGCCTAAGAGTCCAATTACACAGTGTCAACGATAACATGTTTGCTTTAGTTAAACTGGACTTGGAATCCTTTACTCTTAAAATTCCTCATTCCTCTGTTGACTGCTTGGTTAGACCTCACGTGTGCGGGTTACATGACACTATAAATCTCTATTAAAAAAGTCGTCCCTGCAAGGCATGCTCCATTCTCATGATTTGGGTGAGGAGGAATGAACAGTTGTTGTGTCAGTCATATTGCACCTCTAAAGCTGGCAACCGACATACATGTGCCACAGACAGAGAACATTAGAGAGGTAAACTAAACGTTTTCCACCATTATTCTGTGGTTCTATAATTTAATTTTTATGCTCCGAAAACAACGAAAAAGAATAATCAACGACCGTGTCCCTCTATATCCCTAAAGGCACCATTTGGGGGGAGGATGACAACACTGCGTTAAAAACTTGGAACAAAGCGCCACCGTGGTTGCACGGTGGGGCTACGTGAAGTGTTCATCTTCCCAGTTTCCCCTTTCCAACTCGCCGCAGATATCTCCATCTCAGCGCAACTGTTAGCCCGTGACAGCATTGCCAGTAATTAACAAGCAACGTGCCAAAACCTCTGCCTCGACTGGCTTCCTGATAACCACCCGCTAGTCAAGTGCGACTGACACATGCTTTTGTACGCAACCGGTTACAGTATTCGGAAAGCCGCAAGCATGTCCCGTGGCATATGGCTCAATCTGTATTGCACATATTAATCAGGAGCAGCCCCTCGTTTGGCGGCGCTACTTCGTCACCTCTCCACCAGAACGCGCCCCCGCCGTGGCGCTGGATTTATGTCGTATTTCACAGCCGAGCGCCGTGGCGGCGGTGGCGGGGGCGCTACCCCACGTACAGTTGCGTAGGTGTTAATTGGGCAGCCATCTGAAGTTTGGCAGGCGAGGAAACACAAATACGCCCTGGGTATCCAATGGTGGATGGCATCTCGGGGGGGCTTCACCGGCCAGGAAATGAGAAGCTAAGTGAGTTTCAGGTATTAATCCTCCCCCCCACCACCACCATAACAGGCGGTGCTGTGCAAGCCGAGGAGCTATAGCTCGGCACCTTTGCATGGGGAACCCCCAGCTGGGGGGGCGCTACCTAAACCAGCCTCCTTCGGATCTCCGGATCGAGCCTCAAATGAAAATCACATAGCAAATTCTGCAATTCTCACTGCTAGGCTCCTCCTCCTCAAAAAGAGTCAGAGTAACACTGTCAATTAGTTTCTAAACTGGCTGATCGTGACAGAGTTGTTCATAGCTGAGGATCATATCTAGACTCTCTGACTCTTTGAAAGAAAAAAGTCTCATCAGACACATAGGCTACAGATTTCTTCTCCAGCTATTCTGAGCACAAACAGATTCGTCGGACTTCACAGCTAATGAGCAGGTGTGTGTGTGTGTCTGTGTGTGCGCATGTATGTGAGTGTGTAGTGGTGGGAGGGGGGGCCTGACCTTGGCGAGTGGTCTGGAGGGTGTGTGTTTGGGGCAGGGGTACAAGGGGGTGGTCTGGGTGAAAGGGAAGGTTATTGATCTCTGTGTGAATATGTTCCATTTGCCTGTGGAACACTCCTTCCGGATGTGAAATACAAAACAGAGTTAATTATTGATGATGTTCATATTCATCTTGCATTCCAAGAAGCTTTACTCATCATTAATTCTCAAAGCTGCAGGCATTGGATCTGATGAACGCACTTTTTTTGAAGCAATCAGAAAAAGCTGTGTTAAGGTTGACCTCAGTTAGAGAATGCATCTTTCCATATCTTTCTTTTTTTATGTCTTTATCCTGATTTGCTAAATATCAGCTGTAATGATTTGTTTTTTCAGAGCAGGGGCAGCATATACTGTGATTGCACTAGGCATGGGGTTCATAAGTTTTGATTCCCAGGTGAGACAGTGCTGTTGTATGCTCAAACAAGACACTTTAACACCACAGTAACAGTCACTTTATAAGTTGGTTACAAAGGTATAATTAAAGTTGTAAGCACTGCAAGTTGCCCTTCATAAGAGTGTCTGGGCAAAATGAATAATGTAACATAAGCTGACATTATAAACGGTGAAGTCCAATGACACCTATGGCCGTGCGATCGGGGCCTCACTGCGCTGCACCGAGTACAGATGGGTCCATTGCGCGAGGTGATTACGCTCGGAGGAAGTTATGAGGTTTCCCTGTCACCCCGTCCTTGTTGTCTCACACATGCTGGGGTGGATGCACCCTGTTGGGTCTGCGTAAAGGGAGAGTGACAGTGACGACCAAAGAAGTAGACTCCGGGTCACAGCGCTGTCGTTTCCCTTAACAGCTAATCAATCAGAACACTCGAGTCCGCGCTTACGCCAGCCCTACGTCCTCACATCTCTGCTAGCAAGGCTGTGACTTGCAAAGAGGCAAAGAGATGTGTAGACCACTTTTTCTAAGACAGCAGTGGGTTGTGGCAAACAGCTTTATAGAAAAAAAAAAAAACTAATTATTTTTTAACTACTCCTTACCTTTAGTAGGTGTAAATATCTATATGGAAAACCTTTTCATTTCTCTTAGAATGTGAGAGAATTTGAAATCCTTGGCTCATTACCCATCTTCATGTTATCCCATCCAATGTCCACCTTTCCTTTTCTCTGTGAAAATTATTGCACGTTTTGAAATTGTGTTGTTTTTGCTTATTTAAAATCGATTCTTGATCACCTGCACACATAAACAGTCTAAAATGCTCTACTAAGCCAAGCCGTACATGGAGTTCACTCTCTTTGTTCTTGGCCAGTTTATGTTTTACTGTGTGAAATTTAACTACACTTTAGCACATTGCTAGCTACGCTAACAGGCACGGGGGAGGGCCTATGGCTAGAGTCGCAAGGTACTCTTTCATTTGTCACCAAACAGAAGCAAACTGATAAGACTTACACTGAGTTTCAACTACTTCAATTTCAGTGGAAAGCAAAAGGATTCATTCTTTGGAGACAGTCATCTTTGCATGCTCTAAAGGCTCTTACAGAGATTGGGAACAAAAATAAAGGACTTGTTTCAGGGAGTTTTCACTGTTCATACAGTAGAAACCAGGGATAGGACACATGGGTATCAAAGAGTGATATTCTTGTGGAAGGATACAGAGATATCTCCACTCTGAAAAAGATTCCTTTCTTCTCAATATGAAAAATATTAAACTCATTCGTGGAACAACGTATTCATTTTAAAATTTTCTCTCATGTTACCCTTGCTGGCTCGCAAACTTCAGTTGTTTACTTTTATCAGCACTGTACAAGAAAATGAGCGGACTGCATTATCGTAACACATTTCTGTATATCTATTATTATAGACTCAAGAAGGAAGAGAGAGAAATTATGACAATTCTGAGCATGGAAACCTCCCAAGAATTGTCCAACTGGAGCACAACTGACTGGAACTTCAGTGTAAAATGCCCCAGACTTGTCTAATTGTGAATGATAATGCTGGTATTAATTGCCAGCCTCCCCCCGGGGCTGTAGCAGGAATCCCCCATCAGCAAGCGGAGTGCCCACACCCTCAGCTCTGGGTCTGTAATCTGCGATTAGGGGGTGGATCGGAGTCTGAATTTAATCTGGGCCGGAGGGGCCTCTGTGGGACTGGGCTCGGGCCGGGGGAACGGTAACGCGAGGATTACGGCGCAGCGGGCCGCCTTTGCGTCACCAAATTTGGTCGCCGCCTTCAACCGGTGTTAAAAAAGAAAGGGCTTAACCGTGACAAGGCAAACAGCAACGCGGGCCCCGCATCCCGGGGTCTGGCCACAATCGCCGTGGAGACAGAATGTGGCCTCTGGGAGAGGTGGCTATCCGGAGGCCGCACGCTGGGATTACTGACGGAATGCTAACAAAGGAGAGAGGAGCAGCCGGATCCTCCGCCGTTCCCCTCCCCGCGTTAGGCCACCGCACCCAGCTTCCCTGCACATCCTGGCAGAGCAGAGGGAGGGAGGCTCTTTAAACAGTGATAGCCAACAAATTACCGCACCGCCGTAGCTCGGCATTAACTTTAACCGCCGTGTAATCCTGCCCCCATCCGCACTCGCCTCCAGTGCAGTTCCACTGTAAACAATTAAAAACCGTACATTTCCCACAATTCCTCCAAAGACGCTCGCACTCGCTTTTTTTTGTACATTCAGTCAAACTTGCTAATCAGCTTTTGCAACCAATTAACTTGATTGTAACGGTCTCAATTGGATAAATCTCCTTTGTAGGTTAAGCATGATCCTCTTGATATAGTGTGTAATCATTAATTGCCCCTGCATTCACAACAAACGCAAGGAGGGCAGAATAAACAAAACATTTCTTGAAGTAACGGATTATGTATTAGTGCTACACTGAGAAGAGAAGAGAGGCGATGTATGTGTGCGTGAAACCATATCGATCCCTAACGCATTAATTCTAGGAAAAGGGACGCCTACAGAGAAATCAAAGGGCAAATTCACAGAAATAATAATATGCTATAATGTGAAGAAATATTGACATTTTGTATGCTTTCTTTTGATTTTATGAGACTCCTCCATCTTCCTGGCTGAATTCTCTCCGCGGAGTAAATATAGAATCCTCTGAAGTGAAGTGGGGGTGGACAGACCTCACTATCCGCTTTGCCCTCATTCCCCTCGACTCCCCCTCTACCAGCTACCAACTGCTGGAACTCTTTAAAGATGCTTGGAGCTGATACAGTGGTAACTGTAACCCCATTCGCAAATGCACACACACACGCACACACACACACACACACACACACACACACACACAAATACATATGCAAGCACACACACATGCACACATAAATATACATGTAAGCACACACACACGGACACACACACACACGCTTTGCTGGTTTGTCTTGATTAAAGCAGTAGCATTCGGGGCTCAGGACCGGGCGGCCTGGGACAAAGAGCGATGTTGGTGGGGTCGCTCTCGCTCAAAGGCCCTCTTGTCAGGGGAGGCTTGGAGGGAGCGGTAGGAGAGCCGCGCAGAGCGAAAGGGCAGCCATTTATCATAGTCCCTCCAAATGAAAGCATTCTTTAGGCCCAAATGTCTCTCCCTCCTTTTTTTCCCCTTTCCTTTCCTTTCCTTTCCTTTCCTTTCCTTTCCTTTTCCGTCCTCCTCCTCCTTCTCCTTCTTCTTCTTCTCCTTCTTTATTTCCCTTTGTCCAATTACGGACCAGGGGGATGGGAAAAAAAAGCAGTGAGAAGCAAAGATCATAACAGGATAGCGTGGGTATGTATAGAAGCCTCTCACGCCGTGGTTCAGCTGGGCCTTTTGTAGTCGCCGGGGCGATTTGTCAAGCGGCCGTGGCAGAAGTCAAGCCCCCGAGGTTGAAAGGCTATGACCCCAGGAGTGCTGAGATCAGACGGTTGGAGTCTGAGGCCTGCTCGCAAGCTCCAGCCATAATAGCGGGGGCCAGGATAAAGCCGCCGGCCCCGGGCAGGCCACCACAATGGCCTCATCTGCATAGCTCAGGTAGGGCACTTTTATTGGAGCTGACAAGGGTGTGACAGGCTGAATGGCGAGCTGGGGCCCGCAGCCACCGGGAGCCCCCTCTCGCGCCCCCCCGCCCCGCGGCTGAGAAAATCAATAACAACTAATCTCTCCCGACGCAATAAACAAACCGGTAAACAATGCCATTGTTTACCCTCCGTTTCCCTGTGTCCCCCAACACACACACACACACACACCCCCTGCCCTCCCCGGACCTCTTTTGTACAGCCTGCGGCCTGCGGATGAATGCGGAGTTGGCCGACTGCTGCTATGGTGAGCCCGATGGCCGCCATCGCCACAACTGCCGCTGAGAGGGGACACGCTTCCTACCGAGTGCGCCTGTGCACTCGACCCCCCTCGCTTTTCTTGCAGGAGTAGAGAGAAAGAGAGCTGGAAGAGAAACATTTACAGGCGCTCGAGTGTGGTTTTGCATTTCCCCCGGCTTTTATCCTCTCTTCTTCTTTCTTCCTCCTCCCATCCCGGATGACCTGCCTGTTTTCTGGAAAAGGCTTAATGGGATGGGCACAAGTGGCAGAGCTTTCTGCTTTCTGCCCAGCTTTGCTGCTCATGTTGGTTTTCCCTCACTGTCTCACTTAGAGCTGGAGAGGAGGGGATATGTATCTGACACTGAAGGGGGTGGGGGTGGGGGTGAGTGGTGGGGGTGAGTGGTGGGGGGGGGGTACAGAGAGGTTTGGGGTGCTTATGTCCAGTTTCCAGGGGAGTGACATGAAGGCACAGGGAGAAGAATGAAACAGGGGTACACAATGCCACCAGGCTAATGAGGCTGAAAAAAGGATCCCTCCCCCAAAGCTGACACACCCCATTCCCATGAATCAACTGGTCAGTTAATAGAAACAACCACTCAGACGGGCTTCAGTTATCAACGTGAACCTTTCTCAGTCCTGTAAAATAGACATGCACAAGTAGAAGGGTCATTTCTCAGGAATACTGACAGTAATAGTGACATTATCATTCCAGAGGTGGGGATATTGCAATTACTGATTGTGGATGTTAATGAAATGAAAACAGACTTTGTTTAAATCACATATGGAAGAAGCGCGGTCATTTTTTCTCTGTTCCGCTGTTTTGCGAGAGTATCATCTCCGGATGGTCTGGTCGAGGGTGCGGCTTTGCCTTCGCCAACGGACAAGGGCTTTTTCCAATTTGAAAATGAAAAGGACAGAGGGGGGGAAAAAAGGAGCAGACATTAAAAGCAGATGCAGAGCCCCCCAAAAAAAAGACCAGTGCGAGATGTCTGAGGGTAGAGCCTTTTTCAACACCGCGTCCTTGTGTGGTGTCTGGAAGCATTTACGACCCTCCAAGGCTTTGCGTAGAAAAAACATGCATGGAGAATGCTTGAGGAATCAGAGAAGCTACTGACACAAGGCTCTCGTCGATGGTTACACACTGACACGCATAACTGCTCTGATGACAAAGCCGAAGCACGGCCGGGTGTTCGGTAAATTACCACTGTACATGGAGGTCATTTTGGAAGGCCCTTCAAAAAAATGAAGGATTTCTTTGTTTCAAAATAAAAGTAAAGAAATTAACAGGAAAATGGGAATCAAGTGAGAGAGAGAGAGAGAGAGAGAGAGAGAGAGAGAGAGAGAGAGAGAGAGAGAGAGAGAGAGGAGTAGTAAGGTGAAATGAGTCTCCAGCTATATGTCTGCCTGGTGCTCCCATAATGCTTTGCAGGGGGGGGGATCTGTAACTAGGCAGAGGAAGTGCTTTGGCATAGCGGCTCTTTTATCCTCTGTGTTTGGAGCTGGGGGAGAAGATGAATGGTAGCTAAGATGAATGCATGCAAGCCATTTTTCTTGGCCCCTAGTCTATGTTTCCTCACTACCATGACATCAGAACAGAAGGGGAAAACATCCCCTCTTTGTGGAGGGCTAATTTAATTTGTACCTTCCAACGAGGGGTAAATATGTTTGACTGTCTGTCTCGATCCTGTGTACCCATTTTGGGTTCTCACGGGAAACTCCAGATAGAGGACACAGGACAGGATATTGCTCACTGCATCGTAACATCGGTTTTAAAACAAATCTCTCACCCTCTCTCTCTTTCTCTCTCTCTCTCTCTCTCTCTCTCTCTCTCTCTCTCTCTCTCCCTCTCTCTCTCCCCCTTTTGCCCAAGCCTTATGCACACTAACTTCTGACATTCCCTGGGGAAGGTTCAGATGACCTTTGCATGTCTTGCTGGAATCTGACGTCAAAGGTCTTGTTGCTAGGAATGGTGTTTTGTTTGGCAACAAATATGACCCTCCCACCCCCTGTTGCCCTGGTTGTCAGATGTGTGTTCATGTATTACTTCAATTGCCAGGCACAGTAGGGAGAGCACAATGCTTCTCAGCCTCCCTGAATATTCATACTCTGCCTAATGCTAGGTATCTAGCCTCGGTTCGATATTTACGTATCCGCGCCGCCTTATTTACAGCTCTGGCCGGCTGACACTGCGAGGGTGACACTCTGACACCTAACCTTTCGCTCCCGGAGGTTCCTGCGCGTGACCTCTGACCCCCCTCCTCGGCTCTCCCTCGCCTGCCCTTTCAGTGGTCCGACCCCCGCGCCGCAGCTGCGACCGATCTCTCCTCTGGGGCCCGGAGCTGCCATTGTGGGCTTTGAACTATGGCACCTTTTCCCTTTGTGTTGCCCCCCCCCCGTGCATGCTCGGCGGAAGAGCGGTGAGATAAGATAGGTGTGAACCTGACCCACTCAGGCGGGCGACCTCTCTTTTATAAATACGCCATAAAATAAAGAGGGTCAGCGGACTGGGGCTATCAATCCGTCAGGGCTCGCAGGGGCTTTAATGGACTATGTCTGCTGCACATGCAAATGCTAACTCGCATTGGGAAAAAAAACCCCAAAAACAAAGCATTCGTAAGGGATACGTGCCTGAATAATATGAAATTATTAGGTTTTATTGTTATTGCAAAAGCATACGTATGTATGTTAACAGCAAGGAGACGGGATTACCTACTTATGTTTTGTGCATGCCGTTGATGTCAGCCTCCCCCCCCCACCCAAGTGGTATGTCTGTTCAATCTCTCAGGCTTCTCTGACCTGCAGCTGTATTTACAGGCAACCCTGACCGGTGACTGGCCAACTGCGAGATCAGGGCAGCCAGCTGAAGCACAAGACACAAGACAGGCACGCACACACACACACACACAGACACACACACACACACACACACACACACCACTGCTGGGGACGAAGCCCTTTTTTCAGAACCCATGGATGCACCTGGGATAAAGAGGATTTTCACCAGGAAACAGTTGTAAAATAAACGAACAGCTATATCCATACCATACTATGCTCTGTCTATTATTCACATTCTTGAATATTTCATATCTCATTGTGACTTAGACACTACCAAACAAAAAAAACATTTTTAGTTTTGTGAATGTGCACAATAGTTAGGATGGCCAGCTGTCCGCTTGTAAACAGAGGATGGCAAACCTGATGACATGTTATGAAGGTCACGTTACGAAGGTCACCTCCAGCTCTGTTAGTTTCCACCCTCACCGCTTGTGTGGACTAAGAGCTCAGTCGTC
The DNA here is from genome assembly GCA_019176425.1 of Megalops atlanticus. Lineage (NCBI taxonomy): Eukaryota > Metazoa > Chordata > Actinopteri > Elopiformes > Megalopidae > Megalops > Megalops atlanticus. Next base: position 32,617,484 of record CM032878.1, on the reverse strand, counting down.
CAGAAGGCAAAACATCCGCTGTCCTCAGTGCCATTGTCACGCTGTCTGTGTGAGTGACACCTAACCAGTGCCTCATCCCCCCGTATTAGACCCTACCGCATTTCACAGGGAGGCACTCTGTCCATCCCACTGTTCTCGGTGGAGTTTCGCCTCATGCTTCATTCTTGTGCAGTGATTTCCCTCACAGGCCACAGGAACAGAGTAACAGGAACTCCAACGTTTCCAAAACAAATCTTCCTGGTAGGTTTGAAGCAAATCAGTCAAATTAAGAGATTCTTTACATGAAACTTACAACGTACACTGTCTTTGTGCGATGTTTATACGTATTTTGTACAGTTTTTTAATATCAAAAGATTAGCACTAGAGAGATATATGTTTACAGTGATGTACTGTCTCTGGACTTTTATCTCAGGGATAACCAGTCTGCTTCCTCAGATGACATTGTGGCTAACTCAATCAGACTGAGACCTTTATTCTGATATAGGTATTGACACCCCCTCATTGATATTGACACAACTTATCTCGTATCAAGGGCATCATTGTAAACGAATATCGACATTCCGCTTCAGGCATCGACACCCTGTCGCATCTGTTGCGGACTTTGTCTGTTGGAGGCACGGATGCACGCCAACAGTTAAACGTTTTAAAAACAAAGCCGCCTTTTTTTTTCTTGATTCCACATTTATTATTATTTATTTTTTTTTTTTTGCAAATTCTGGTCATTTGTCTCTTAGAACGTTTCCATGGAAACCTTTGACTGTTTACACCCCAGCCCCCGTATAGGAGGCGGCCGGGGAGCTCGGCATGTTTGCGAAACTCCACACTGTACAATCAATATGATTAATCTGCTTGGCCGCGGTGCTCTCCTCATTACTGAACTCCGTGGAAATGAGAGACACCACAGGCTGTCACCATGTCTTTCACAAGCGCGTTTATTAAACTTCACACGCCTCGCAGACGCGTACAAATGAAACCACACAGAATGCCTGACGACAAAAAAAAAAAAAATAACATCCAGGGCTCCACGTCTGGAGTTTGTAACGGGCAGAAAGAGTTATTGCTGGCCCTGCCACACTGTGTTCCTGTCACCCGGAGCCTTCTCCCGATGCCCTCCAACGCCGTGGCGGTGCCAAAACAGCAACGGCTTCGGGAGCGCTCGCTTACGTCCAGCTTCGAGCAGACCCCGCGGAAGGGGGCGGCCCGCGGACAATGAGAACCAGCGGGCACATTCGCGGGCATTAATCAGACCATCTCACGCCGAACAATCAGCGGCGGCGGGGCATGATAAATAACTTCGGCAGATTGCCCGGAAAAAAAAGGACCGCCGGGGTGAAGCGGCTGCTCGGACGCCGGCGCTGGGACCGGGGCACTCAGACGAGGCGCGCGGGACGGAATCAAAGGCGCGAGAAGGGGCCGTCCCGGCTACCCGCGAGAGCGCCTTTGCTTTTTGTACGAGCGAGGGAAAGAAAACAAACGGTGACATGTTTAGAATAGCAGCTGGTAATATTGATGTCATTAATTACGGGGCCGCCTTGGCCCGGGACGGCGATCTGAGATGAAACAGCTGCTTTGGTGCGGCCGGATGGCTGTTCCTCCACACGGCGCTCTGGTGCGGGGACAGGGGGAGGGTCGCAGTGTGGCGTCCGGACATTCCCATCATTCTCCATGCTGGGGGGGTGTCAACGCCAGAGATACGGAGCAGGATGAATACCGCAGGGACTCTTCACCGGCCATTCACGAGGTGGACCCTTGCAGAACTTTTCACCTCCCGGCAGATTCTCATCCAGATCAGTACGAGTCGAAAGGGGGAAAAAAATCCCTTTTTTTCAAGGAACTCAATATGTTTAACATGATACATTTCACCCAGGAACGATGCGGCGACAATGAGTTCACACCACCTGCTCCTGACCTTTCGAGAAGAAAGAATCCAGCCTTTTTTTTTTTTTTTTTTTCGAAAGACAGAGTGTGCCCTGGATGACACTTTCTGCCGCTGAATACCTTTTCACATGGGATATTCATAATCACCGCGATGCTCTTCCTACATGGGAGCAGTCAGCTCGAAGAGCACGGACGGGGATGATAAAATATCAATATGGCTGAACACGATGGGGAGTGCTTCCTCTTACTCCCTCACTAATGGACGTTTCGCATTAAATCTCCTACCTTTAGGGGCTCTGGGTATTGAAAATAAGACACGAAAATACAATGACGTCACCTGAAATTAAGTTCTGCACTTACTTCCTGCAAATGATGACACTAGTGGCAACGCAAAACGCCATGAAACTTCACTACTGTGAAAGATTTAAGAATATGGCAAATGCAATGTAAAATGTGTTGATTTTGTACTAGTTTTAACGATTCTTAAAAAATAGAGTAGATTAGAATACAACAGATTAGTTCATCACAACATCCACCTATATTTGGATGTTTTCCCAGGTAATTTGGTAATATCTGGGTTCCTGGGTCCCCATACCTCTTATAAAGCGTTACATATTGTGTCACATATAAATTATTACAAAAAACACACAATGAATCATATCCATTATTAATCCTGCCGACACCTGTACCTATGGAGACCGCTGTAACATAAAGAGAAATAATGAGACTGGTCGCACATCCTGCCTTGCTCTACCTTACTGTATGTATTACCATTTGAGATTTTCCTTATCTTTACATCCTCGAGGAATAAATAAAGTTGACAGTTTATTCCTGTTTCAGAGGGAGCTATCTGAGCAGAAGGTTTAGGTTTACAGCGCTGTCATGCAGTTGTCAGCAGCCCCAGTTCTCGTTTTATTATTTATTTATCTATCTTTTCAAGTTGACAGGGTCCTTAAAATGATGATGGACTACTGGCACAGCACCACGGAGGTAGTCTTTGTTCCCGATCACGCGAAGTCCGCTCTGTTTTCTGTTCACAGCCTGTACATTTGAATAATACGAGAACATATGACATCCCGACGACCTCTCTCTGGAGTTCATAATCACCTCACTGAAAGACACACAGCTGATGAAGAGTGCAGAATATGTTTCAGATAAGATAGTGATTTTGAAGAGACATAAACTCTCTGCTACTAATTATTAGCTGGCCAGGAGCATAGCACTGGATGCTAAGGGCAGTGTGAGATTCCTTGAAAACGTGCCGGGAAGCAGTACATCGAGTGAGAGTCAGAGGCAGATCTGTGTCTTGTTTGTTTGTTTCCCGTGCGCGCGAGAGTGGCTCCTGTATTAATATTCAGCAGTTCATGCAGGGCCTCTCCGCTGAGCGCAAGGCCGATTATTTAAAGACTGATTGAGACGCCAACGTCAGCCGGATGGGAAGCGTGAAAGCAATCAGCCTGCAGATAAGGACCTGTTACCTGAAGACGTGTCTCCAACCTGCCTCGTCAGTGAATCCTCCCTGCACCGCCTGATAACACTGCGCTTTTAATGACCACTGAAAGCTGGCAGGAGACGGACACTAAACAGATCAACTCTCTCTACCCCGCCCCCCAGCACTGCTCCAGAACATGCATAAACACACACACACACACACACACACACACACACACACACACACACACACAAAAGCACAAGCAAATAATCACACACAAACACAGGCTGCATAGCGATTTCCTTCGCAGACAACACCCCCCCTCCCCCCCCCCACCCCACATTCCCTCTAAACCTCTCCACAGTATAGGTAGGCACCACTCAGGCTGGCTTCTTCCTGGCAGATTACAATTAACCAGGGATTCTCCTTGAGGGCAAAAATGTGTTGCTGTCAGATACTGTGATCCATTTGACTCTAATGTAATTATTCCAACAAGCCTCCCTGTGCCCTCGTCAAACGGAGATTAAGGGCGCTCTCACCCACCAGACACTTTCACCTTTGGCACCTCCACTGAAACTAACCTGAAAGCTCCGCACCGCATACATCCAGCCTCTAACAACAAGCATCGGCGCTCGGAGAGTCTGCCGATTTCGCGGGGAGCGTTCGGGCCGAGTCCGCGCCGCGGGTTTAATTTCGGAGGGCAGAGTCCCCCCCGTTTGGGGACCGCGGCTGCAACCGACAGAGGCCAGCGCCCGGCACGAGTCTCTCCGTTGACCCTCGCCGGGGAAAAGAAGGCAGTTGGCAGCCCCGGTCGCCCCGGATGACATGCTCGTGTCATCTGCACAAACGCAGCACCCAGAAAGAGGTGCCGCCGCTGCCGCACTTGGCAGGGAGGACGGAGCGCTCGCTTGTCTGTAAGATTATACATCTGGGCCCCGCTGCCAAATTAGAATCCGTCACATTCCTGCCACCTTTTCTCCCCCTCTTCTCTTTCTCTATTTTTTTCCTCTTTCTTCCTCTGTCTCTCTCCCCCCTTTTTTGTGATACATGGTTTTGACATCAAAGTGGCAGAGAATATTAATCCTGGCTGAACTATCTGCTCAGAGCACAGGGATCAGGAAGGGGCTAAGATCACGCTTTGTTCCCCTGAAGAAGAGCGAGGGGGAAAAAAAAAAAGATTGAAAAATGACTACAGAGCTGTCTGACTGCACTTGCTGAGTGAAAAAAAAAAATCAAAATTAGTCCAGAAACAAAATGTTTTAAAAGGTCAACTCCTTAAAAGGTCAACTGTAAACTAGTGACAGTCTTTACCTACCTTTTGACCTGTGTATTTGATTGAATAATTACATTTTTGGAAGTTCCGTAAACATTACAGTCTGTTCTCTGGCTTCTATGTTTTGGGACACTCTCCAAAACGCAGTTACACCTTTCCATCCGACCCTCAAAACATCAACCACTCTCCCTGTTTCCAGGCCCCGCAGATTGGCGGGTTTTGGTTTCCGCTAATAAAATTGGAGGGAAGGCGGACTCCTCGCCGCGTGACTCCCTATCCTCCTCTTTCATGGGGAAATGGCCCTGTCAGGGAAAGCTTTAATAAAATTCAGACAATCCCAAATTAATTTGGAGACGCCCGCAGACACACTCGCACGTGTGTCGGCCATGCTGCATGATAGTAGACCGGTATTGATGACAGTCCCAATCTGTCTTTTGACAAGCACAGCATGACAATTACATTATCACCGGGAGTCACGGAGATTCGTACGGGTTCTATTCAGAATATACACCCCAGCACTGATGACTGCTACAGCTTTCCCTCCATCCGTTGTTGAAAAATCTCATTACAATATATGGGGCAGTAGTTCCATGATAAGAATTTAGTAATGTATAATATATATTATTATACATAAAATACCAAATTCAAAGCGTATGGTACTCACAGAGTCAAAAGGCTAACAAGCAAAACTGAGTTCACCTGCATTTCAGAAACACGGGCGAAGAAAGTCTTAAAGATGAGTCAGTAAACCTCGACACAACCACACGGCCACACATCTGAGCTTCCCTCTGCGCGGGGTGGAGTCTGTGGTAGACCTGGCTCGCCTGCTCCTGTGGTTATGTTCCCAGCCACGATCTGCATCGGTCATCAATTACAGTTGACGAACATTAACCTAAACATCAAGCGAAGCAGCACTTAACCTCCCAAAAACACGGGGGAGTTGATGCTATACAGGAAGAAATTACATTGGGTGTCAGAATAATATTTGTCACTCCTTCCTCTCGGTCCAGACCTTGTGTAAACACTGCAGACTGCAGTAATGTGCATCAGATGTTGCGTAATTACGCTACTTAAAACATTCCTTTTTCGCCGAACGTGGGGTTACGCTGCACGGCCCGCGTTTAAAGGTGCTAATGTGCAAATATCAAGCAGGGGGTGACAGAGGCACTTTCCTGACAGCCAGTGAGGGGGAAACCAAAAAGGGCGAGCTTCTCCTCGACCCTCAGGCCAAAACGCACTCGCAGTGAATTTCCCTTCTGGCTCGCCGGATAACAGCCGTTATTCTTTTTACAAAGAACATCAACGGCCTACTCAAAATTTAATGAAATGTTTGTTATTCTGCTATAATGCATATGTATTAGTAAAAATAAAACTGAACTTTTCAAGTTGTAATGTCAGGGTCACTAAAATGAAATCTAAACCAAAAAGAGAACCGTATTTCATGAAATACGCAATACAATTGCAATGCCCCCTCCTGGTTCTGGAGATACACAGCCGTGATGGTTTAAGAGATGTCTCTCAACCAGTCAGTGACTGACACCTGAAACAACAGGTGATTCCAGTTTCCATTCATCAATGGTTCCATTTCAGTAATTAAGACCTGCGTTGGACACAGTGTGATACGGTAGTCTTCTTAGATGAATATTCGGAAGCTATGTGGTTACATGAACAGAGATGAGGAAAATAAATATGCTCATCATCACTCCCTGATGATGAGGTACATGTCTTAGTGATGCTGCCCCCAACAATCTGGAGAAGAACGGCGGCTCAGTGTTTAACTGCTTTTGGCAGAGTGCATTTCTCCAGCGCCCCTCTGACCGCAGACTAATAACAGAAAGGGAGGAGAGCAGAGTAAATCAAAATGAATTAAAAAAGAGGCATGGTGACACAAAAGAGCCCCACAAGGAAGGTTAACCAATGGCGCTGTGGATACTGCTTCTCACAGACTTCCCGTATCCGCGTATGAGGGATTTCTCCCATTAAGAGGCTTTCAGGCGAACACAAATAGACATATTAGCTCATCTTGTGTGTATGTGTGTGGTCATATAAATGCATGTGTGTGTGTTTGTTCGCACTTCTGCGTGTGTTTGTACATGCAGATGTAGGTTTGTGTGTGTGTGTGTTTGCGTGATTGTGTGGATTTGTAATTATATGTATGTGTTTTCGTGTGAGAGACTCCATTTTTAGATGTGCATGTGTGTTTATGTGTGCGTGTGTATTTTGTGTGTGTGCATGCATACACATTGTCCTCAGCAGGGGTATCCAGATCTGTGACGTTCCCTCTGTACGATCGCCTCTAAAGGAGCCGCGCAAATCCCCGCACACGCAGCCGGCCATTTCCCCTGGTCTGCGTGTAATTGACAAATCAGCCTACGTCTAGAGAGGGCTCTGCTCTGCATCTTTCAACTTTTAATAATGGGGAGTGAAGGAGGAGATAAAGCATCTGCTAAAGCCTTGTAAATATGCAGGCCGATAGATGGAATCAAGCAGGAATAACACAGGATTTCACCACCGGGGAGTCAGCTCGGTTGCCCGATCCCATGAGTTATGGAAACAGGATGAGGACCATCAGGTCTGTCCAAAAACTCGATACTTCTCCTCCCTTTTGCAGACCAGGCTCCCACCAACACTGCCCAACAGGAAATCTAGCCGAATCCAGATTAATGCGGAGTAGATGACCTGATAAGGATTTGTTTTAATGGTGAGAAGAGTGAGGTTGGCAAGTCCCCCCACTACGACTCGCTGGAACCGTCCAATCGGCTGCGGCGCGGTATGTTAGTTTAAAGGCACTGTCCAAGGCAGCGGGATATTATCTGTGAAATACCACCCGAGTTCGACCGTGACCCCCTTTCTCTATGTTTCATCCAGCTTTTTTTTGCACTCTCCTTCACAAATTTAGAGGACCACCAATAAAAGTTCGGGGATGACAAGGTCTGTCTGTGTAAAATCCTTTCAGCTGTGAAACCTTGTCTGGGTCGTGCCGGGGGAGGGCTGGGGCGCCCAGCCCTAAGTAAACACTCCCGTTTGTTTCTCTAGTCCTCCTTTTCAAAGCCTCCACTTTGTTCCTGATAACGCCTCAGAGATGAGATCTAGTTCTGCCGCCCCAGGTTTTTCAGAACAAACATTTAATGACAACAGACCCGCCCTCCCCTCACCCCTCCCAACAAAACTCTCCCTCAAACATTCTGCCTGTACGCCAGTACTCCTACAGAACCAATTTGTGAGAATGCAGTGTGACAGGATTTAAATGTGTAATCAATATTGTTACTACTAATACTATAATACGTATGGTGGTTACATGAGAAAATAAAACACAGGGTAAATGTTTGATTGGAGAAACTGAGCGGTGCTGTATAAATCTGCCCTGCAAGTCTGATTGATTTCATTGGTGCTTGGTTCCTTCATCTAAACACTTTTCCCTGCATTCGTTTTCAAAGACTTATTATCTTGTGACTTTTTCTTTCAGAAAACCAAAAAAAAAATTAATTTCTATTTCCAATTACACAGAAAATGATGGTTGTAAGGTGATCCGCTGATAATGTAAAAGCTTAGCCCTGGGTCCCCTCAGCCTGCTGAGCAGCGAATACCTTTTATCATCATAGACGGGTAAGAGTTGACAACCTCCGCTTGGCAGAGCGTGCGGAGCCCCGAGAATTATGTGGGGACTTGTGCTCCGCTATGCGACCGCAGCGCAGGTGCGGAGGCCCCGCGTGGGGACGGGAACATCTCTCCCCCCACTCTGTTCCTGGGTGATGTTTATTCCAGTCGCGCAGCGCGTCGGGGACGCCTGATTCTGCATTGGTTACGGAGAGCGGCGGGGATCGAGGAGACACAGCCCAGTGCACGCAGGACCGCGGGGGCAGCGCGAGGATGTGACCGCGTCGATGCGAGGGGGCTTAGGCCAGCACGGTCAGCGCGGGGTTAAATGAGGTGGATTACATCATGCAGGGCTGGGAAGGGGGAAAAAAAAAATCCTTTTGGCTACAAAGTCAGAGGGCAAACTCCATATGGCTCAGCGGCTTGGTAATCATGAAAAGGAAAAAAAAAACGATTACAAACAGGTTGAGGACATTTATCAGTCTAAAGGTGAGTTCTCCTCATCGCTTGTTTCTTTGTCAAAGGCTGTCACTGGAGTGGCCGAACACGTCACATGGAGAGAGTCTCCACTGAACATGAGCAGCGGTCTCAGGGCAATATTCCAAGGCTGTCGCAGCCAACATTGCAGGGCTGGAACTGTCAAAGGACACATTAGGGGCAGCTTCCATCATTTATTGTGGTGCAACAACCATCGTTTATTACACAGCATTACTGGCACCCTGTTTCATTTCTCCTTCCTCTCTGCCTGAAATGCCATTCAAATACTAGCGGATGAGAAAATCAAGTGCCCGCGGTATCAGAGGTCTGCACCCATCATGCAACGCTCTTTTAAGTGCCCTGTGACATTTAAGAGAGCCACATTACAGGAAACGTGGAAAATACACAGAACACAGCCACGCAAGATTTGTGGCGTAGTTTATGTAGAATCACGTCAGGGGACTAAACAGGGAGGGGAAAAAAAAATACTGTACATATACAGAGACTTATAACGCGCCCACGATGTTGTAAATTTCATTCCAAAATGAGTTATGGACTGGGCTCCGGTGTGTGTGGTTAATATGGCCATATCAAATGCATGGGAATATACTCCTACTGAGAAATGGGACACAACAGGAAATAGCTTTACAGTTTTCTCCGGGCGTGAGGGGGCTATAACTGTCACTTCAGTTTAGCCCCGGCGTTCGCTGCGCTCCGCCGTCTGCTTAACAGTTTGGGCCAGGCCGAGTAATTAAATGGCGTCCCGCTCAGGAGATGCACTTCCCAGACCCAGCGCTGGCGCGTCCCCAAGACTCCCTGGGCCCCGGAGCACCTGCGTGCGCACGGCCGCGGGGGCGCGCACCTCGGCCCGCTCCGCGCGTCGCCCCCGTCCCGTTAAAGGCGCTGCGGTCGCCGCTGTTTCTCTCGGCGCTGCTGGAGCTCAGACAGGCCGCCACTGTGCAACGCCTGCGGCTGCCTCACTTTCTCTCTGTAACCTCGAAGGCTCTGACATGAGAAGACTCAATGTCAGAGCTCAAATCCAAGCAACACATTTTAACCATGCTATTTCTAGTGTTCGCTTTTTTATTTTTGTTTTTTTATGCTACGGAACTTTCTGAAATCAGTCAAAAAACACATGAGAAACAAACATAAAAAGTAACATTGTGGATTGATTCAACAGAGGCCTCTATCCTCTTACTGCTCCAGAGTCAAAATGTCAGTGAGAAAAACAAGAGAAGTCTTGTTTCATTTTTAAAACAATTAAAAATAAAATCGTAAAGCCCATAAACCACTTACCGATGTCAATGCTTTCAGAGTCACTAAGCAGAGCTGCAAAAGTTCAAGAGGAGGTTTTGCCTATTGTGTTAAGGAAATAAACCAAACTTTAAACTACAAGACAATCTGGACGCGTGCCGCTGGAGGTTGCGCAACTACAGCAGCCAATGCCAAGCAGCGATCACCTCAAGCCTGGCGTTTTGCTGCTCTTCACCAAACCCCCAGCTGGACTTCCCGCTGAGTGAGCTATGGTGGAGGGTTTGCGTATGCTGTGTTTATTACATGGGGACTTGCAAAACACAAGCAGCCAAACTCTCTGCAAAGTCACTGCGCCTATAAGTGTACACCATTCGGTCGCTCCACTATTTAAGAGTTAACTCCAGCAGCAGCGAACAACTTATTTCCTAAACAAGGGGGGGTAAAGCCCGACAAACACCCTCTGGAGACGTCTGTGAGGGAAGAGAGGGGACGAGACGGTGCGAGATACAAACGAGCCCGAGCGCGGGACAAGACCACCTACAGACGCGGCGCTGGAGCCTTCGAGTGCCGCCAGCTCGACGGCATAAATAACCGGGACGAGCGCCGTTCATCATTACTTATTGGTGTATGTACATGCTCCGCTTTGCTGGAACATGATTGGTCGGTGCATTCATCAATCTGATAGGGATCGGTCCCATACGGGGGAGATAAATCATTAGTCTGGCCCAGCCCAATGCGTCTCTCCACAGATAGTGATTATTGATGGCCTAATCCCACTGGCGCACTGTAGACAGCGTTCATGGGAAAATAGTCATGTTAATGCTAATAACTATAATAAAGGCGCCAACAATGGCCACAACAAAAATCACTGTCATCTTCTTTCTTCTTCTCAGTCTTGTTATTAAATACAATAGTTTATACAGTTCTGATTTAATGTTGTTTTCCCATATTCTCGTTTACTCAGGAGGAAGGTGTGCCACTTATACATAAATGAACCGCTAAATTTGCATTTCAGCATACTATTCAAAATATGCACGGTGTCACTGTGAGAGCTCCATATGAAAAGGGAATTAATCATACGGTGCTTGTGAAACTGAATCATATGGCACAAGGTTGGATCGTTCTGACATCCCTTACATGCTAATATCATCAGAGACAATAATATCCCCTTGAACACGGGTCAATTTGCAAACAATGTGTATACCTTGTGAACCAGAAAACAGATCTCATAACAACAATAAGGTGTTTTCCTTGGGTCACTGCAATTTACAGCTGATGCAACATTCTTAACGTTCTTTATGGAAAGTAATAAACTGATATAAAACATAGCAATGTGGTGAGCATATTCTTCATATAACATTCCTACATTCATTGAAAATAAAGCTTCATACCAATATAAGTAATGGAACCATAGTAACATGATCCATATTGAAAAAACTTGACACAAAGGTGTCCCGTTTCATGGTTTAAAAACACACACACACACACACACACACACACACTCATACTCTTTCAGCTCCGGCATTTATGAAACCCATCTTGTTTATGCTACACATTTTCTCTGCATGTTTTTCTTTCTTCTTTTGGTGATGTTTTGCAGAAATGCTTTTAAAAGCCCCAGAGGGTAAATACTGTTCTAAAAGTAAACAGAAGAGGGGTGACCTTGCCAGAGTTGGCTGCTGACAGCAAAGCTGTTTTAAGACTTTGAGCAGCAAGGGTCAGGGTTATAAACAAGCCCATTCCAACGCTGGGAATAAAAAAATGCTCAGAAAGTTTTGGCAATGAACATAATTAATGAAACTCCTCAAAAAGAAAGAAGGTTTTGCAAGCATACTAATATTTAAGAAAAGGATATAAGTCAACCAAGGAGGAAGAAAGAATAATACTGTGGACAACACGGTGAAAAATTCCTCACCAGCTTATTTAAGGCCGGATATGAGTCACTTCAGTGGCATCTGTTTTTGGTTTAACAAAGAGGGCAAAGGTCGGCCCTTCTTGGCTTTAAGCGGGCTGGTCAGTTCTTCAGACGTGCAACTTGATAAGCTCCACATACCTTCACGAAGCTTCCAGCCTCGCCGATCGCCCAGATGGGAGATACTCCCGGCCCGGGGTCGAAAAACAGCACAGTCCAGAGGGTGTATCAAACCACAGCCACCCAACCCATGAGTGACTTTTTTGCCTGACCTTCAGAGTCTCCTTATTGCTGAGGCCATGTTTTTCCACGACAACAGTTGCCAGCCACTACCCCCCCCACCCTCCAACACACACACACACACACACACACACACACACACACACACACACACACACACAAAAAAACGTCAGGCCCTCAGGTTACTAACATTGGGGTTTCAGTGACATAAAAGACTCATTACAGGGCTTTCAAATCCCTGACGGCGATGCATCTCAATCCCTTAAGCAGCAACTCTTCCTAAAAGAGTCTTCAAGGGAGGCTTCAACCTTTAATCGGAGCATGATTTTAGAAAAGTGCGATGGAGCCTTGTGGGAGTTTTTTGTCGAGCCCCGCGGAATACCTGAGGGAGGCCAAACGGCATGCGATTATACCTTTCCCGCATTGTGTCTTTAAACTGTTTAACCCCTTCCTGCACCGAAATCCCCATCCCACAGTGCTGCATAAGAACAGGCGACAAATAAGAGAAAGAGGACTCTTTTGGTGCTCAGAGACACTCACTTTGGCTAAAGGTGGCATTTCATGTAATTCAACCAGCTGTGGGACATCCAAGAAAATTTTCTCACACCAGACGTCGCATCACATTTACCCAGCTGTACGTATGTCTTTGTGACACATTCGTAGCATTTTGTATGCCTGCGAATGTGTGTACCACATACTTTACAGTAACAGTACAGTACATTACATTATAGTACTCGCCCTATGAATTCCATAAAGACATGATATTTCAAATAAAGAAAGGCTCCCTGAGGACATTAACACGGTGCTTTCCAAGGACCTTTCTATCCAGTGCCCACCTCCAGTGTTTTCTGCCCTGGGTTGGAGAGCTCCTTTGGTGCGGCTCCTTTGGGTGGCGTTTGTCATGTTGGGGAAATCTTGCTATATACTCTGCGCTCTCTGTGAAGGTGATAAGTCATCGTTATGGCTTTGCTACCTGGCAAGCCAGTGATAAGAGAGAGATGTTCAATCACACAACTCGCTAATATTTCAAATTCCATATTGTCTGCCCCCCAGGAAGGTACCCCCATCTTCAGGAGACATGAGGGTGTGGAGCTCATTGAACACTCACTATGAAGGGTTAACTTTCACAATAGGAAGGGACTAATGCTCTCATTCAGGGTAGTAACAATCATATATTTACAAAAATGAGGATGATTCGATATTCTCTACTCAACAGAATGGGTTCTTTGTTATTTTCTTTCCGTCACATAATGGTTCAAAAGGAAGAAGCTCAGGTTTTGGAAAAACTATATAGCATCCCTGCAAATTGCAGCTTTCATTGCAAAAAAATTATTTTGCAAACGGCATTTTCCCAATGGATGAGTTTAAAGTGAAAGGTTACATTTCACCCACTCTAGGAGAGATGTTCCTGGACACAGAAGCCGTGCACCTTCATTAGTGAATTCCCGTGAACGACAGAAACGCTGTGCTTTCACCATTGTGCTGAACTCTACGGCTCGGCCTTCTGTCGAGGCTGGGCGGCCACTCGTTGGAAAACAGAGGGCACGGGGGCCTCCGCCTGGGCGCGATCTGATTGGCTGCAGGGGCAGCGGAACCACGCAGGGCGTTCTCTTCAGTGTCCTCGCGCAGTTTCAAAGGGACCGAAGAGACGCGGCCCGCCGAGCTCCAGTCCTCTCACTGTGTTTGTACGGCTTTAAGAGAAGGCAGTTTAGCAGGTGCCTGCTGCTGTAAGTACAACCAAAATCCATGGCTAAGCGGATTAAGCAAGGATGATATCTTTCTAGTAAATAACGCTTTGCAAAAAAAAAAAAAAAAAAAAACTAAATAATGGGCTCTCGTTCCGATGTGCTTCATCCTCTTTGCGTTGGAAGACAAAAGGTGTTTATATATTGCAAATAAATAAATAAATAATGCCAGGTGTTGCGCTCTGCGCACTAGCCCGTTAAATAGGTTTCCATTCAGAGGGGGGCGCATTCAAAGATAAACACCAAAGTGCTCAGAAGTTTCTCCTTCAATCCACCTGCAATCCACTTGTAGAACCGGAATACGGAACAAAATCAAACCATTTTTTCCACCTTGTGGCAGCTAGCTTTTCTCAGCAAACGCAATACAGTGCAGGATCTGGACAGATTGTTTTCCGGAAAGTGTATGGAAATTAGCAAAAAGTTAAATTTGCACTGACATTTAGATTTTTTTTTTTTTTAACCCAGCAAATTATTAATGCATAAAATGGCTCATACTGCTATTTCACTGCCTTGAAAACTTTCATGTCAAAAAGAAAAAAAAGTCAATGGTTGACTATGTAGGGATGATTAAAAGTGGCGGTCATGGGCTTCCAACAGGACTCTGAGCACAACTCACATTGTTCAAATTACAAAGCGGAGCATCTGGAATACATGCTGGTCGTTGCAATATTCATTTCTTTTTTCTTCCTTCAATTTTCATTCCTCGATTCCTCCGGAGTGCTCTGCATGAGTACCTGGAGCCCGCTGCTTGCTCATGGAGAGAGAAGTGCCGAATGTTTACACCTGCTAGGCCCCACTCAATGCCTGGGGGTGGAGTGAGAGCCGGCCCACTCACGCCTCCCCTCTCCTCCCTCTGCTAAAGGAAAGAATTGGCCCATTCCGGGGATCAATGGCTCTCCCAGCTGGGGTCCCCTCTCATTCAGTCGAGAGCTGATTGTAAGTAGTGTTGTGATGGACGCTGTTCAGCTGAGACTCTAAAACACACTCCAACGCCCCAGTGCTGAGATGGAGCATTAGACCTTAACCATTGCCTCTCAGACAATGAGACATGGATGCCACTGCACCATAAGTGGAGTAGAAGATACTTTGCCTACTGTTTTGAATAGAAAAAAAGAACATTCCTGTCCATGGACAGACTATCAAATCAGCACCCAAAATAGATGGATTAATCTCTGATCTAAAATACAGAAATATGAAAAGATCTACATATTTAGCTTTATACAAATCATGCCATATTTGACACAATGCAGTAAAATTCACAAATATTCTGTGTGCAAAAATTTCAGTCACTGAAGCGCACCAGAACTATGTGTTAATCCAAAGCAAAGTTTTCCTATGTGCATTTTCCTAGAAAATTTGTATAAAAGGTGGCCAGGGCTTCTTTGCAGTAAAATCCCTTACAGAACAATAAAAAGCATGACTGTGCTATTGAACAAAACCAACGCCAGTAAAGACTGAAGTTTATTAAATGCATGCCTGGAACTGATGACAAAACTTCTTCTGGGTCAATGTTTCTGGTGCTAGTCTTGTCAAATTACCCCGGAAAAGTCAACATCCCAGGATCCTTGGCCTGCCAGTCCTTTGAGTTGCATAGCGAGTATAAAGAGCGCCTCTGACGGCATTCCTGCACTTCAGCAGTTCCTTTGTCATACAAAATACGTCCCGTGACGAAAAATGTTACGGGTGTCATCTTAATGCGACATATTTCAATCATTCTTAAAGCATATTTTCCGTCAAGCAACAACATGCTTTTTTTTTGCTAGTAACTTTGGTAGTTGGCTATGAGACTATTCACAAGAATCTCAAGATTTCTATTGAGGAGTTAGCTTGCTATTTAGCTACTGCATTTTTTGGTTGGTTTTGTTGTCATTAAATTATTAGATCTTATATCTGTAAATGCCACAGGGACAGTCTGCAGTCACAAGACTTGGCTGAGAGAGGGAACAACAGAGACAGAGACTGGGCATTTTGAGCCATTTTGCATGTTGTTCACATTGATTATTGTATTATCGCATCAAAATGTTTTATTCAAAAGCATGAAAACCATGGACATTCTTCACAGCCTTCATTTTCAAATGGCGGAATGGCCCATCAGCCTTATCTGTCTTTGACATTATCAGAGCTGTAATTAAAACAAAGTGAGGTGCTATAAATCTCGTTTTGCAAAGCCACTACCTTCTATATGCAAGCCAACAGAAGCATTTACTAATAGCCAAATGCCCATAATTCTGTATGCCACCAGCTGCAACACACTGAATGAATATTTTTCAAGATAAATTAACCTGATAGACAAAAGCAGAATCCACTGAAGCACTCACTCATCCTTCAGTTTAAAACATCACCATTATTATTATTATTATTAGTAGTAGTAGTAGCAGCAGCAGCAGTAGTAGTAGTAACAGTAGTAGTATTAGAAATCATTAGTAGTGTGACTAATATTACTATTAGAGTAGGGTATTTTCAAATTACTTGGCAGGCAACCTTATCTAGTGCGACTCATATAGCTTACAATTGATCTAGTGATCTACATTTGATCTACTACTTGCCTTTCTGTCTTTTGAACCTGCAACCTACTGGATACAAAGTCAAGCACGCTCCACTACTGCATATGTGTACCGAGGTGTGCATCTCGGCTTACTCGGAGACAGGTTTATGATTCATCCACATGAACAATTTAGTCACAGCTTGTTAGAGAACTTCCCCATAACTCTTTCATCGCCATACTGGTTCCCGTCCAAACGCCGCACCAGAGAAGCATGCTCCTCTGTAATAATCCCAGCCCTCTGCAGCGGGCTCTGATTGTTATCCTCATCCGCCGCGCGGCCCTTTAATCCGGCGCGTCTCTCCGCCACAAATAAAACACACGGGTTCCTGAACTTTTGATCTGAGTCGGAAAAAATCAGGCGCACTGCTAAATAGATTCTGTCGGAATCCGAGTTCAGGTGCAGTTCACGCAGGTCTTTGGTGTCTGCGCAAACATATTGTTATTTGTCTCTCTCCTTCTGTAGAGGTGCACGCACGCACGCACGCACGCACGCATGCACGCACGCACGCACGCACACACACACTTGAACTGATATTAGTGCATTTACGTAATTAGAAATATATAACTATTTATAACTATATAACTGTAGAATGCCCCAAAAGGCTTGAGGTTAGAGAAGTTTTGCCACGAAGGCGGTGGAGCTCATCAGGCTGGTATGTGTCCTCGGAGAGTGAAAAGCCAGAGGACTCTCAGTATCCACTGCTGTCTTCATCTTCTCATCCATCAAACACTCCCACCAGTCCCACCAAGCCCTGAGAACTGGATGACTACACGGCCTGCTGATTGTCTCAGAACGACAAAAATAATCAGCTTTGATCCATATGCTAATGTAACTGTGTACTGATCGTGTAACAAGGGACTTGATTGGGGTCAAAAAGGAAGCAGGAGGGGGTGGTGCATCTATACCTGACTTAACCGACTCTACCAAATCTATGCTGAGTCGTCCGTTTCATGGGAGTATAGTTACCGCGCTGATGGAGAGGCCTCTACACTCCTTTATTTAGCTCTTCCTCCCCTCCGTTCTTGTTTATTTTTCCTCCTTCTTGCCAAAGCTGGTCATGTCCATCTCCTCCCTGGCTCTGAAGCTTTTTTCCCTCTCTCTCCCCAATCGTTCTTCCTCCCCGGGTCCGTGAGAATATTTGGAAAAATGACACACCAGCACCCACAGCCTGGTATGTGGAAGCGGAGTGAACACAGTGTGCTGTTGCTGTGCTTTTTTTTTTTTTTTTTACCGTGGGACGAGGTTTTATTCTAGTGATCTAAGCCCTGTGGAAACTGCTGCTGTTGAGCAACTTTCAGACTAATGAGATTACTCACTTTCCCACTCTCCCCCTTGTCCCCCACTTACTCACTATAGCATTCGTGTGACAATGAGCAAATTGCCTAAGAAGGACTTTCAGATAAAAACGTTCACTCTAAAACTTGAATGCACATGAACATTCTCCTCTTTATGTTGTTTCTTGTTCATATGTTCTTCCCTTTGCAATATGCGTCAATAACAACTAAAGGATGGGAGATTAGCAAAATATTTCAGTGTTATGGTAATGTGAAAGGGCACCAGCTCTTGTTTTGTTTTATTTTATATGTTTAATGATGCTTTTTCTTACATCTTCATTCATAGTCACTTTTTATCTCATAGTAAATAAAAAATGAATTAACTAATCATCAGAGGAATGCTCCACCAAATTTGGAGAGAAAAATATCCAGGGAGGGTTGAAGCTAGACAGCTAGAAAAGGATAATCAGGCCCACAGTGCTAACACTTCTTTCTCAGAAGTTCACATTACCACAGGTAGTTTAAATGTTGACAAAATACAACAAAATTAACATATTGAAGAATATCTAAGAACATTAGCCATATCCCTGTAATATTAGAGTTTGCCATCATGTAGTATCTGAGGCCTCAGATCACCAGGGCAGTGGAGAAAGAGCAGTCCTCATGCTATACAGTAACAATCAGCAACAGTAACTCAACAGTGCAAAGACCTCTGGGTTGATATCCATCCCTTTTTTCCCCCTCGCAAATGATCGTGATTAGCACTAACACTTCAAAGATTAAACGAGGAGAAAACGAAACCACCGTCCTGAAGGAAACACCCTTGATAAAACACAGAGAGGCATACTTGGGTGTTTTTCAGGCGAGGGCCTCTGAAAGAATGTTTATTAAGGGGGTGTCGAGGAGGTGTTGAAAAGTTAGCGGGCGCACGGTCAGGAGGGAGAGAGCAGGGGTTGAGAAATCTCTCGTCCTCTGACTGCGGCACATGTGGGCAGAGCTATCGGTTATTTGCAGATGTTAACAGGTCACGACTTGTGTGAAACGTTGCCTCCCTAAGGACGCACAAATGTGCAGATGTTAAAAACATTAGATGGAGAATATTAAACCACAAGCATATGTATATGTATGTGTGTGTATATATATATATATATATATATATATATATATAGAGAGAGAGAGAGAGACACACACGTAAAAAAAAATTGTTTTGTGTGCTTAGCTTTCCTTTTTTCCAAGAAAGAGTAGGATCTGGAAACGTAACCATGCTCCTGTTAAGAGATGTGAGCATTTGGAACTGAGACCCTTTTAACCCCTGAGAAACCTGCTCGGACAAAACTGGCCCTGTGCAGCTCTGCTTCCCTTCACCGCCGGAGGAGAGACAGCCAGGCCGACGATTTGCATAACAGCAAAGGGCAATCAATGGCAAGCCGGCCTTTGTCTGGCCTGTCAGAGGGACCTGGCCACAGTCTGGGAGCCAGCGTGTCAAAAGTTGTTATTTGGGCTGCCATTTGGACATGACGGGGGCTTCAGGGGAGCAAGGCTAAGGGTTAAACCGGTAACGACATTAGACGTCACCCAGGTCCCCAGCCCTTATTAAAGAGCGGTTGAATGGACTGTTCGGCCACACTGTTGCTTTCAGCCACCTCACTGATGACTACAGATTTAGCTCTGCGGACCTTTTTCACTCTGGATTGCACATACACTCCTTGTTTATTTTATGTGAACATACATTGGCTAGGGGAAGAGCGGTGAGCACGACTTTTGGACATTGCTTTTATAATTGCATGCATTATGTCTGTTTCCTGGCATATATTGCTGCTTTGATGTACAGTAGGAGGCGAAAGGACCGCCTTCGTTTAGACTAGCACGGAGGCCAGTTCTGCCTCCTCTTCATGTTAGACAACAGAACGGGTGACTGAATAAACTGAAACTTTTTTCTTTTTTTTAATAGCTGATGGATGTTTACAAACAGAAATCCCTTTTAATTCCCTTGATTTCTTTAATTCAGATTCTCTCTGAAGCAGGAGGTATCATTCATAATGAATAAGGAGCAGATTTCATTTAATGCGCTCTGCGCTGAGTGTCAGTGTGTACAAGTCAAAGGGAAAACGCCCTTTGTCTTTTGGCGTGTCAGTAAACATGGCGCTGAATATTTCATTTCACGCAGAGACGCGGCAGGCCTCTGAGACCCCTCCGCCAGAGCGTTCAACACTGGGAATCCACAAATGCTCTCTTTCTTCCTCTGTTTGTTCACGTACAGAGTTCAGGGGATGATTTTTTTTGGTCTTATTTACGAGGGTGCATCCTCTTGAAATCTGTGTCACCTCGAGGATAGTCATTAGACCCAACTGTGTGTATGGCTATTAATTTTTTAAACTGTTCTGTCAAAATGTGACGAAGTTAAACACAAAGCAAAGATTCAGTTATCCACTGATAGTGATGCGTAATTCACCCAACTACATTTTAAGAAAGCCATGAATAATTTCAATTTCAATCATTTCAGCTTCGTAGTATCTTTTAACTCTGGATAATTAAAGCCATAAATCTAAAAATCATAAATCTGTAACACCCCTATTGGTTGTTAGCGTAGGTTTGGTACTTAAAAGGCCTGAGAATATTTGACATACAAAACATTGTTTGTTTGTGTAAAATGTATAAAATGACACTGTAGATATTAAGAAACAATTTTATGCCCTTGTAAATCATGCACTATTCTTCTTCTCTGGGATGAAATATGTCTCTTTTATGAAACTAATAGCGAGTGAGAGCATTCCTGCATTAAGGTTTCCCACACCCCTGTGAGAAAGTTCGCTGTTCCCATGCTAACCAGCAATTTCGGCATACGGCATTCATCTCAGTGCTCTCAGAACTACAGATAAAAAGGAAGATACACAACTCAACCACTGGTGACTGGCTGGTGCTCCTCTGCCATATGGTTCATCTGAAACAAAATCATTTCTGTTTTCAGTTTCACCCAGCCGCCTCTAACCCAATTAACTGAGAGCCGGGCTGTGCCAGGTCAGTTAAATAGTGCCCCCTCTTGCTCCGCGGTGCTCTCTGCTGCCCCCGGTGACCTCTTTCTCTCTCTCACATACACACATCCAAACACACCACTCCATCTCTCTCTCTCTCTCTCTCTCACATACACACACCCAAACACCCCCCCATCTCTCTCCTTTTCTCTCTCACAAACACACATCCAAACAACACTCCCCACCCCCATCTCTCCCTCTCTCTTTCTCACACATACACACAGAAACGCACCCCCCCATCTCTCTCACATACGCACACACACACACACACACACACACACACACCCAGACCCTGCAGACCCCACAGCCCCCTCATGTCCCTGGTGTCAAGCAGTCAGGCCTCTGCTCTCCAACACGCCCTGAAGCTGCCTGCACTACCAGAGTGGAAGTGTAGGGCTTGAAAAAACAGGATGACTTTTGAGGGCACAAACACATCAATCTCACTCACTCTCTTCTCCCTCTCACACACACACTCACACACACACACACACACACACACACACTCACACACACACATACACACTTCCATTCCACCCCGGCTGTCTCAATTAACCCGTGGTTAATCTTGGACCTCCCGTAGCAACTTTCAAAAAGGAGCCAGGGAGAACGGGAGATGGTATCTGCCAGGAAGATTACGAGGCGACGGGCAGATCAAAGACCATTGGACTTTGGGCCCCAGTGATTAGCCGTAATTAAATAAAGTATGTCTGTTTAAACTTCATTAGCGGCTGGGCGTTTGCTCCACCAGAGTGAGCACAACTCAACCATCCTTAATTAAAAGATAATCCACGGGATCGAGCATAATCTTCTTCCAAAATACGCTATTTTCCCCGTGAAGAATTTTAAGTCCAAACTGAGTGTACAGTGGAAGGAGGACCTGGTGGCCATGCTGGGGCATTGAAGGTAGCGGGACTGTGGCTCTTTTGCCTGGCTGAACAGCTCCTGATAACATCAATTTAGCATGCTATTATCTAAAATGGTTGAAAACTACACTTCTGCAAAAGTCTGACATAAATCTTGAAGACCAGGGGGACATTGAATATGTATGAGCTGAAACAGATATGACAGTGTTGGCACATTAATATTCCTGTCGCTGGAGGTTTTCAAACTTTCAAGTAGATGACTTGAATGAATCCAGTCTGGAGTTTCTGTAAAACAGGGCAAAAGAATATTATACATAATTAAAGATCTACAAGCCTCTGAACCCAGCAAAATATCACTGTAGAATCCACAGAATTTAGATGAATCTACTACCAACAACAAAAAAAAAATGGAAGGACAAAAAAAAAAGTAAAATCGAGCAATAACCATCCACATTTTTAAATTTTAAAGAATACATTGTAATATTTCCAGAGCCGATACAGACGATGATTTTTAGAGAGCAGCGGGTAGCCGTTCTGCCATTTCGTATCAAAGCCGTTGGTGCAGACTCTGAATCTAAGCCCTTATGTGGCAGCACAGGCAGGGGGATTTGGTTGTGCCCGAGCTGAAGAATGACTAAGGGGCAAAAAGAGCAAGGCCTTTCATTGCAAACGAACACATTGACGCACAAGTTACAATAAGTACATGTGCATACCCTTAAGCCCCATAAACCGTCATTTACGTCACTCATTATACAGCCGAGGCCCACGTCTGCTCCTGCTCTCCGGCCCCTGTTTTCCGCCGACTTCGTTTCGGTTATTGCTGAGCATTACGGTTATATGCCTTGCCAATCAATTTTATGCTAGCCCTGTTATTAAGGGAAGTCTTGGAACAAATTTATGTCTTAATCTCGCATTTTCAGGATTAGTTGTTCCTGCTTAGTGTTTATATTTGTGTCTATAAAATGTGGGCCTGAAGCAGCCAAAACAAACTAGCCAAGTCTGTGTCCTGCAGTAGGTTTTCCATAACTGTTTACTCAACTCGCACCCCCATCCCCCCAGCGGCCCCCGTCCTTTTTGTCCCCTTCGGTTCATTTAAGGGGAGACACTGTGTTTGACCCATCTGGGTCACCAGAACGGAGCTGGGTGTTTGGCAGGGACGTTATTAAAGTCAGCTGTAGAGCAGCGCTCTCGAACAACACGCCGGTCGCGGGGACGAACCCCGCAGAACCGTATCTCCACGCGGATCGCCTTGGCTCTTAATTCCGCCCAAGGTTTGCGAGCACTCGCTTTTAAATGGGAGCAAGAATAATAAAACTTAATACTCCGTCTGTCCTCTGACCGAGCACCGCAGGGGCCTGGCGGGTGGGCCGTCTTCCAGTCCGCAAAGCAGGTCTGAGGTCTGAACACGAGACCATTTGGAATTCGGGGAGAGTCACACCAAATGGAAGTAGCCTGTTGGCTAATGTTTCAAAGCCTACGATATAAAAAATAAAATAAAAAGTAAAAAAAATAAATAAGAAAAAAAACAAGAAGATAAATTCGTATGTATGGGTAAATTACATTACATTCTTAGTAAGCATGACTAACACAAACTGACAGAATGCATTCCTGCTGCTAAAAACAGAAATATATTGTCAAGCACAAAACAAAAGAAGTGGCTTAGATGTAACAGCAACAGTTTATGTAGTCATTATACCACTCAGAGTTTACCCCCTTTTCCACTGGAAAGCTGGATCCAGGCTAGCATGAAGCATGAGCTGGGGCCAAAGCTAGCTAAGCTGGTCAGGCACAATTGCTTTTCCACTGCATTTCCTGCAAGCAGAGGCATGGCTTACACTTGACTTACACTGAATAGATCCGTGTGCACAGATTGAGGTGACTGTATGAACTTCATCTGAAATGAAAGGTAGAGGTTACCCTGAGAAAGAAAAAAACTAGGCCCCATGTTATTTCAGTCTAAGTCTAGATGTTCCATGACTAACAAGCCACTGCACACATAATCAGAAGGTCCGATCTCTATCAAATTTTACAGTGATATCACACTGTACAAATTCTATATGCATAGACAGACAGCAAACTGTGCCCCAGAGGGTTTTTACACTTGAATGTTGATATTCTGCTGATCTGAGGTCAGCAACATGAGTACCTGCAGTACATGTGGCATTGGAACAGGAATATAAATGTGAGACCAGTGAAAACACAGTATGGGATACAAACAGGGGTGCATAAAGACACACACATGCGCATATTCTTCAAATCTGCTGCTAACAATAACAGATGTTGGTAAGTAACTGGCAAGTAACAGCAAAAAATGTGTATGCTCCAGGTAGTTGCTGTAGTATGTTCAGATCTTTCCTAGGAGAAGTTGTTCAATATTTCATTGTGCTGTTTGTAAACCCATACTATGGAGCACTGTGTTTAGAGCAATAGCTGATAAGAAAATTAGTTAGTTAAAAAGACTAAAACATGTACAGACAAGCTCCTGTTAAATGATGCTAAAAGTCAATGGATTACAAAGATCGAATGACGCTGGACAAATGTGATCCTTACAGACAGAGTAGACTGTAATGTTATATTCACAGTAAACATATGTGCCGATTCTATCCCTGTGCCTGTTATGGGTGTTGGGTGAATTCTAACAGCTATTTAAGCCGCGTTTCATAAATTGATCGGGCTCACACAGCATAGCAAGAGCACAGATATATACCCTGACCTTGACCATCTCTTAAGCACACGAGCGATAAATAAATAAAGCTATGCTCGCCTGACAGTTGGTGTCCATAACCTGAGGCCCATGGCTCCCCGCTGTCTTTGCGTGGTGTGTTTGTGAGCCGGGCAGTTATTCATCATTTACTGTCATTTCCTTTTTTTCCTGCCTCTAGAAATGGATTTTGGCCTTGACGCGAGCGGCCTAAGTTGTGACACAGGAAACCGAATAACCTCGGGCGCAGTCGCGGGCAGGCTCAGGGCACCGCGGATTCCTCGCGACAGGCAGAGGGGAAGACCGTGACCGACACAGGCCTACGTAAACACCAGCGATGACAACTCGGCATTTCAGCAGCTGCATACCTAAGGGCGTTTTTAGCCCCCCTGTAACGAAACTACGTGGCTGGGAGCTGAGGTCAAGGCCTTCGGGAGCAGAAAGGGACGTGTCCTGAGTTTGGCGTTACTTCCCTCATTTCAGGACAGTCCTTTCTGTGACGGCACGCCCAGGTGACAGGCGTGTGTTACAATTTCGAAGGAATCTGAAACGTGTCCTGTACTTTATGTGGCAATTAGAACAGAAGCAGCATGGCATAGTGGTCAACAGTAGGGCTCATTCCCAGTTGGGACACTGCTATTGTACTCTTGAGCAAGGTACTCAACCCAAATTGCATCAATACGTATCCCGCTGTATGAAAGGGATGGTATGTATGTAGCTACGTAAGTCACTCTGGATTCCATCAGTGCTAGATCCCTACAAAAATGGCATAGCATGTTCTGTGTTGTTGTCTTGTTAAGTGGATGAGATGGGGGACCCCTTTGAGTGGTGTGGGGTGAGAGGTATGGCGTGGGCACAAGGTTGCACAGCAGTCTGAGGCCCCTGACATCACTGAACGGGAAGCAGCGGTAGGTCACCCCACCACTAATAACAGGAGCCGTGGTGCTGGGGCCTGCTTTCACTCTGCGACAACGGCCGCCGCCAGTGACTGACTGTGCGCGGCCATATAAAAAATACTGTGCACTAGGGATGCGGATTTGTAGTTCAAGGAACTGCCATTATGGTTTCTCTGTGTCTCCCGGTCAGGCAATATATTATAAGGCAACAGGTAATTGCTCCAGCATTACGTGCACAGATGTTACAGACGTGAATTAGTGGAATGGAGCATATCTCCTGTGGTATGAAATTGTGCAGAGGAGGAACTGTTTAGAGTGGAAGCACAACTCCCCCTCCCTCTAAAAAACAGGAGTTGTGGGAGGACACTCTTACAATAAGGGATGTTTCCACAACAACATGTTGATCAAACACGTGTGTCTGATGTAGTGTCACCCCTTCTGGGCCGTCGGACTTAATTTGCTGTGGAGAAGCTGGAGATATGACAACCATTCAGTCTCACTGTAGCGCAATGCTTTCTCACTTCAGCTACAAATGTAAGCGAGCTTTGTTTTTTTTCCTCTTTCTTTTTTTTGTGCTTGGTGGTCGCTGTAATTAGCAAAAATGTTGAACAAGAAAGAAAAAAAAAATACTTGCTGAAATCCCTTAATGTTGCACACAAAGCACATGGCGGTTGGTTGGAATTCTGGCCAAAGTATTCTCCGCTGGGCACATTACAGAGTGCTGTTCCAGCCACACTGCGGAGTCAATCTGCACTTCAATAGAATCCATTCATTCTTTTATAAAGAAATGATATTTGAAAGCCTCCAAAGTTTTGACTCCATCACAAAGGGGGAGAACAAAGGCCGTGCATTGTTTCACCCGATTGAGACGTAGACCCAAACAGTGCATTATTATGGGGCAACACGGCTCATTATGGTTTTCTCAAAAATGATTCGCATAGTTAGCATTGCCGATCCTGGCGCTTGCGATGAAACAGACGTCCTGAATTCCTTCCCTCCTACAGCAGAATGGCACAACGGCCAGGGCGATTTGCATCCGTGATGTCATCAATCCATATAAAGGCAGGGGACGTTGGCTGCCTTGTTTGTGATCACCACTGGCATTTTGTTCAGCAAATCCCATGCATTTTAACAAACCAGAAGACAAAATAGGATTGGGGAGGATAGCTACTGAGAACACTGGATGCTTAAGAACCTTTAAGTAAGAAGTCTGCCGTCACTTGAATGGAATATTTAACTTGGAAGTTTGTCTCTGCAAAGAATGAAAAAAAAAAACATATGATATAATACAGTCAATAATTTCAGGAGGAATGACCCAAACTCATTAAAGATGGATTACCACATCACTCCAGCACCTCTGTAAAGACATCCCAAGCACTTTCTTGCCGCTTCAGCGGAGTCCTTCTTCCCAGTTTGCGTCTGAATGCTAACTAGCCAGTCCGTGGAGAGCAAGGGCCTGCATGAGGGGCACCCAGCAATTGACACAGTCAGGGGGAAGAAGAAAGAGCAAAACAAAAGTCTTTTCACGGCTGAATCCTCTTATAGACTCACCCATCCCCCTCTTAAAACAAGAAAAAAAAGGAGGGAAGAGAGAAAGAAAGAAAGGAAAAATGTATAAAGATGGGGGTGAACGCCCCGTGCTTTGTGAAATAATGGACAGTGAATGACAGCTGACTGTCATTGGTTGTGTCCCTTTTGTTTTTTTTTTTTTAGGATTTTTTTTTCTTTTATTCAGTTTGATTTGTGCGACCGTTCCTTTGCCCGACCTCCACACTGCAGGACCCCCGTGAGGGCCCTGGTGTGCTTGTTGTTGTTGCTTCTGGAGGGGCGACGGGGTAGAGAACTTGGCGCTGCTGCAGTCAGGACAGAATAAGAGAGCGCTCGCGTTCTGCCACAGTCGCCTTTTCTATTGACGGCTCCAAAAAAAAAAAAAAAAGCGAATCGCATTCGAGGAAAACCCCCCCGGGCCCGTTTACTCTCCCTCTCTAACGGAAATCTGGCAGAGCTGAGCCCCACAGAGACCCTGAGCAACAACTTCCCCTGCCCTGCTGACAGCTCCCTGATTCTGTTGGTCCACGACTGCAAACTTCAGAGAGCCGCCAGGCGGCTACCAAGACATCTGCACCTCACAGCCTGTTACACTAAGGGTTAATCAAATATTAGGATTTGTCCTTATAAAATAATAAGTATCCAGGCTGAGCAGTTGCATGTATTCTGAGGATCAAAGCCAGAACCAGTCAAACGTTCCCATAATGTCAGTTGCAGAGCCTTTTTATTTATCTTTTACACGACACACATTACTCTCTTCTAATTTATTCATTTGTGATTATAATTATTTATTTGCTCAGTCCCTCATTTAGTCCTTCGTCAGTGCACTTCCCTTCCATGATGCATCCGAATTCACCTGTGTTTTTGCTTTGGCTGTACATCTCCGGTGGAGCGGGCTGTTATTGTTCCTTAGCAGCCCATAAATCTGTACGGAAATGTTTGCGAAAAGACGAATCTGTGTCAAAGGTCACGGTGCACTGTCCTCTGGCCCCTTCACCAGATGGAACCTTTTAGTTTCCCAGGCTGTCAAAGACCAATCTCGCAGACAGCCCAAGAGCAGCCGGTCGACCACCTCGCCACTTCACGCTGCTAAACAGATCCCTCACGCTCCGCAGCCTAAACAAAGATTTGTCTCTTTTTTTTCTGGCATTAAGAAATTCCAACACAAGTAAACAGGAAAGGGAACGTGACCCCGGGTGGGAAACGGCAATAAAATACCTTCAGCGTCGAATCCTCTTTCCATGTCACAGGCGGGGGTTATAAACAATGTGGGACAGGCGTTATCCCCGACTGTTAGAAACTGTCTTTCCTACCAACTGACTGTATCCTTTCCTCCTATTTTTTCTTCTGTGTTATATTTGCTTCATAAATAGATTTTTGCTTCTTCAATTCAATTATCTTTTTTGTCTGTGAAACAAAATGAGCATTTTTTTCTTAACAAGCAAACATTCACTGTAAAGCCTAATGGATTAATCCTGGTGAATTGTACAGTGCAGAAATTGGCACCAGCTACTCCCACTCGACACAAATGTGTTCTATTCACATTTACATGCCTGTTAATCTATTTCTGTATAATACTATTAATATTTTCCATCTTGAAATGAGAGGGTGATGAAAGTGAAGGGAAACTAGTGGGTTGACTGCATGTTTTGTCACTTGAAGCAGGCATCTACAAATGGACTCCGCGTCTGATTCTCAGTACAGACTTGGCCAAGGATGTGGAAAATTAATGATGCATGTTCCTGTACCGGAAACATGACATTATCTGCAGGAAAATCCCACCTGAAATCAATTAAAACGGACAATCGCAGCTCCTGACACTCAAGAGCTGCAATAACAAAGGTTGACAGGGATTCGGATCATAAAACGATTGCGTTTTTTTTCCCTCTTTGTCTTTGCTGAATTTATTCTGGGTGATGACACCAGGGCATATCCGCAGGCCCACTCCAAAGCCTCGGAAAACTGCTCAGACACATGGACTCAGAGCTGCACATACACTTGCATGGCCTGTGAAAATGCTCTCGTCCCTGTCCCAGTGCCACCTCTCCTGCAGTCGCCACCAAAGCTTTTAACAGCTAATTCAGCCCATCCCCATGTGGTTAACTATGTTCTCCTTTGACCATATCCTCAGTGTGCATATGTGTCTGTACTGAGTAGGAGAGGGTCTTACATTGCCATTGAGACATGCTGTGAAAAAAATCCCAAATTTCCTCCATGTTGAACTGATAAGGAAAAAAAAGCCAGTGATAATTACATGTAGCGTATTGAAGTCAGTGTCACCCTCCATCCTGGGGAACACAATAGCTTGGCTTTGATTCACCACTTCCCCAAGACAGCCATTTGCAGTAATATGCTCCTCAAACACCTCCCAATCTTTTCCAGCCGGTGCTATCAAAGCCGTGTTTTGGGTAAACTGTGTGCATTTTAAGCCCACCCGTTCTGAAAGGGATACTTGCCTTTTTTTGATTAACTCTCCCGAAAAGCTGCTTTTCCACTTCTAATGCCAAGACAGACTGTTTTACATTTCTAATTTGTCATTTCCAGGGTGAAAAGACTCGAATCGACTTCTCCAGGTTAAGCTCCTTATACTCGTTTATACGTTTTTAAGGATTTTGTAAGACTGAACTTAGCAGCCCAGGTAGAGCAGTCCCCTCGCTGTGCTGATAACAGCACTGTAAACAAAGGATATGAGAGGCCCGGGCCCGACAACTGCACCCTGCATGGGGGCTGCGGTCTAATACCGGCTTCCTTAAGACCCGCGGACAGCAAATTAACTTTCGCCGCGTGACTCGGGAGCCGAGACAGTCGACACGATCGCGCTCTCCAACGGGTTCGCCGCCTCGGCGCCGGCGCATCGCGGCGCAAACGCGCGCCTCTTGGCCTGCCATCAGCGGAGGAGGGCAGGCATTCGCGGACGCGTTCGGAGGTAACTGTGTCGCTCCCCCGCGGCGGCCGGGGCAGGCTCACGCAGAGGGACGGCCCCTTCGCTCGCTCTCGCCAGAACCTCAATCCTAAACCAGGGCGAGCCCCCAGTGAACACAGGAATAAGCAGCGCTCACAAAAAAAAAAAAATATGGAAGGACAAAAAAAAATGGGTTGATTTAAAAAAAAATGTAACATAAAATAAAACTGTAACCCACAAAAACTTCTGCATAGAGCTGTGTTTGAGGCTGCCTGACTCTTTATCCGCTTTAAATGAAGGGTTTTGACATTGGCAGGAAATGTGCTGGCACATACTGACACACTGGGGATTGGTCATATAGGAGACACTGTATAGTACAGTGAGATTTTTGTAGGCTGTTCTCCAGAACCTGCAAAGGCCACTGTACACAAAGACATGTACAGACAAAGCAAAATTCATCAACAAAAATCAAAGTTATTTCATGAAATTTCATGAAATTTTGCTGAAACTAAAACAATGGCATGCTAATCCAATTCAATGTCATTTCATTATCATATGTAATATGTAATAACATGTGTAATATCATAATGATATTGAGTTAATGCAGAAATAACACATGGTGGGTGCTTTCACTCTGATCTGAAACATGTTAGATTTGTAAGTAAATGTGTTGATGTTGCAGTCAAGCTGGAATGCTATTTGAAATTCCTACATAATACAGATCTGCAGTTCAAGGGACCAACAGCGACAGTCAAATTACAATCGGTGGGTGTAAGTTTGTGATAGAGTACACATGTGCACTAGCAGGGGAAAAAAACACATTTGTTCCATTCTTCCTGTTGAAGCCCTTGATGGAAAAACATTCAGGAAATGAATATGCTGTAATCTCCCCATGGGAAAACTGGCCCGAGGGTTTTCAATAAAATGCTTATTTGACAGCTTGCATATCTTTGCTGGCCCGATCTCTTGACCAAATGCAACATGTTTAAAGCGCTGTTACAGGGTTTCCCACCAGCTGCCACACAGAGGGACACAAATGGTAATAATGATGCCATTGCCACCAGTGGTACCTGCATTTAATGCTGTCTTCTGCAAAGTTTGCAGTAGTTCTGTTTATAATATATTCGTTTAAGATGGGTTTATTCATTTTTACAGTGTCACAGCATCCAGATCAAGTGAGAATGTTGCTTAAAGTCAAAACAGCTGATAGAAAACATTCTCATAAGTTGAAGCTCTTACTCAGAACAACTGAAAACCACTGAACAGAAAAGCAGGATGAAACAAAACAGGAAAAGAGTCAGATTCCTCACTGCATTGGATTAGTGGCGCAAGATGAAAATTGTGAATTTTTAAAGGGATCTCGCTGGTCGAGTAATGTTTGGTGCTGTTTTTGTTGTTGCTGTTGCTCTCTGTTCATTCCCCAGATTACAAGCAATATGCTTTGTCTGGTAATGAATGAGGGGGGAGAGAAAAGATGAAACCAAATTTATGGAGTGCAACATTACCCCTTCCAATTTTACATATTAAAAAAGGAACCTGAGCTTGATGAAGGAATAATAAATGTAAGATGTGGCTTGTTGGCAGCCTGCTTGCCATTTATAAATATGGAAACTCTGTCAAGATGTGATGTTGAGAAATTAGTGGAGCCCTGAATTTAATCAATATCTTGGCTGCGTTACGCCAATTCACTGCCAGAGGGACTGGCACCGGCGATGCGTCTTCCTCAACCTCCCCCCAGACGGGAACGAGGAGATGGAGGTCGCCTCTGGAGCTCGGGAGAAACCACACGGTCGCTGCTGTTTGTGTTTCCTGACCGCGCCTCGCATGCTTGACCAAGCTCTGGCTTTTCGGAATATAAAACAACAAAAATGGCTTTGTCTGAGCAGGGAGCGTTACATAAACCAAAACACAGATAATAAACTTTGTAAGATGTTTAGTTATGAGTTATAAAGATGAAACACTCTGTCATAATGCTGTTTGTCTCACAGCTCACTGCTGCATAGTTTAACACACAAAATGTGATGTATGAAAATGCAGTTATTGTAACTGTTATTTGAATTGTCACAAATAAAGTGCAATAGATAGTTACCCTTCAGGCCTTCCACATATGCCAATAGCCCTGCCCCTCCATCCCCAACAGTCCCCTCTCCCTTGCCCTCCCTTCCAGGAGCGCAGAAATCCTAAATCTGGCCATATCAATGCGGAAGTGTGACAGAGTGAAATACTCCAGGCAGGCAGAGAGCTCTGTTTCAGCCATGCTAAAACCCTGGCTAAAACACTGTCACATTGTGTGTCTAAAGGGGGCTTCAGCCTTTGGCTTTCCATGCATTTTAACACACAATAAATCACTCTCCCAGCCTTCTGTGCATTACATGAATGATATATTTTATTTACACTACAGAGGAAAACACACATGGTTGTTATTAATCATTTCCCACCTTTAATAATGATTCAACCTCCACTCATTCATCACGACTTCCAACCTTATGGCTGGGTTTAAAAGAAGAAAAGGGAGAGGAGAGAATGGGGGGAATAAAAAGCTCTCCTGGCTAACTAGTACAGAGAATAAATGCGACGTGAGATTAAACGGTTGCGTTTTTCAATTATTGGAACAGTCAACCCAGCACACTACCTGCTGAAATCTGTATTACTGTGTATCTCTGTGAGTCTGTGCTCTCATCCAGTGAAGGCGTGCAAAATTGCCTAAAGATGTGCAACCTTTCCCTCTTGCCCATGTGGTTAAAACAGCAAATATCACAGCCATTACTCACTCCTCTACCCCCCTGATTAGCATTTTTGTTCTCATTGATGACAGATTAATAAAACCAAGGGTCCGGAAATGTGTCATAAGCTCCTTTCAAAAAACATATAAGTAACTGAGAGCTTGTATATTTCACAGCGTAGCTCTGTTGTCGTGCAAACTTCTCAAGTGACATTATACTAGTAATCTCACTCATAAATACCTAATATTTTTGATGAAATTTAATAAAATGGCACATTCATGGGTGAAAGACAACTAAAACATTTGCAGTGTATAATATACTAAAACAATGTGGTTTGAGTGAGAACCTCCTTCTTAGGTTTATGCGAATTCTTAAGTCAATGCGCTAAAAAAGAAAAATTTGCACAAGGGGAACTCTTTATGCAACAGACTGTAATCTTCCCCTTACTGAAAAAAGAAAGAAATCCTTTGCTGAACATAATATCTGTGAGACTTCCTTTCTGTAAAGACAAATAAAGGAAAACAAAGAGTTTGCCGGCAGGTTCTAAGCTCACTATTAATATCACATACGGTAGTACCTCTCTGTTCAGTCCACAAGGATTCTCCATGTTAAAGCTGATTTAAAAACAGATCTGTCTTACATGTGCACTGTAAATAACACTGCTTAGGGCTGTCTGATGGAACTTTTCCAGATCAAAATGGAATAAAAAACACTTCTCCACCACATATTTGAGGTTTATGTTATGGGAAAGTCAATGAGACATTTAAACAATGAATGAGGGTAGGTGAACTTATCCAAATATTGTCTGAGGACTAGCCTGCTGGGGAAAAAATTCTCCACCTCTGATTGGCTGAGGACAGTCCTATGACCAGGAAGCAGCAGCCATTCCTTGTGTATTGATGAGGCACTTGGCACTGTGTAAATCACAGCTAAACAGAACCCCAGCCCTGGGTTCCGTCATGGAAGCCCTCTTAATTGCACCCAAGGCACTGGTGAGAAAACAACAAAACAATCTTACTCTCTGACAAGGACAGCTTGAGCTCCTCCTTAGCCCATTTAAGAGGAATTCTCCCACGATGAAGTCCCACGTAACAGCTAAAAGATGTGTGTGGGTTTTTTTGCCTTTTAAATGTGCTGAGAAAAAAAAAGGTCTGTTGGGTTTTATTATGTGGTTTGCAATAGCATTACACTGCAGTTTAAAAAACATAAAAATGCCACAAACCAAAGAAAACATTACATAGTCATTACTTTCATCGACGAAAGAGATTCTGAGACAGGGAAAAATGAGGGAACGGACAGAGGTGGAGCGGAGTTTGATTTTGTTGTGGACACGCTCTTTGTCACGCCATAATGGCAGGTTCACACAGGCCGTATGAACCGACAGAGGCAAGAGTGGTTAATGAACCAAAGAAAGGTCATTATGAAACAGTAATATCAATATTCCAGGATGGTATTGCAACCATAAAGCAGGCTAGAAGGAATGGAAATAAGATTTAAAGAGATGTTGATAATGTGTCCAAACGAGGTTAACTGCAGCATTCGGTAAAAGCTCTGGCTACCCCTCCTACATTAGCAGTAGTGCTATTGCTATTACAGCAGTGATGCTACGGCATGATTGCTGCAATGCTTGTGGTAGTTAATCTGTATCTTCCGTAGCAAATCTGTGTTTTCTTTTACAAATTTAGTTTGGATTGATGCACACATCCTGCTTTTTTCAAGGTTTACTGCTGTCTCCAAATAAAATTCAGACCTTTTTTATCCTGATATGAGATCTCTTTTCTCGTGTGCATTTTATTTTGCCTGAAATTCAATCTGCGTATGGCATTTTACAGTAGAGTAAAGTAAAGTGGACAATATCTGCTTGAATGAGCTTTCTGTGTACAGATATGACCTCCTATAATTTAGGCGAGTCAAAGGCCTTACAAACAGGAGAGAGTAGAACCCCCATTGTGTACTCATAACCGTGTCCTAAATTACGCGGCTGGAACATATCCGTGACATTTCGTGCACCCTGGCGTCGTCTTTTTCCAAAGGTTCTCTCTGTGTTTACGAGGGTGCGGAGTCATGCACCCCTCTGTGACTCAGAGTCAGCACCGTCGCTCCCCGCTACTCTCACAGCTCGGAGGAGCCCACTGGTGAAAGTCAGACATACATCTTCCCCCATCCTCTGTCGAGAGGGCCCTTGCAGTTAAAACTCACCGTGAGTGCCTGACAGACACAATAAATAACCATTAACTTTTTTCCTCCTATCCTTCTTTTGTGTTTTATTATTTTTTTTTCTTTTTGCACAGATGATATATTGAAATCTGTGAGCCGATAATCCTATTAATATAGTTCTTGTCCATGTTACATTTATTTTCTTCTAATCTCCTTCTCTGACTTCCCCCTCCTCTGTCCCTTGGCTGACCCCAGCCCACATTCTCTCCTTCAGAGGCTCAGAGAAATTCAGATTGATACAAACTATAATGGCCATTGTGAGTTTCATAACAAGCGGCTTGATGGTGTGATCAAGGGCGGTTTAGCCTGAGAGACTTCACGGGTGATTTTCACCAGAGCAGGCAGGAGTTCACACAGCATATGCAGGTGTGTGTGTGTGTGTGCGCGCGCATAGGTGTTCACTAAAAGGGTGCTTAGGGTTTCTCTTGCAAATTAATACAATTTTGACCTTACCTGAAAATACTTATAAATACTTACATATACTGTATGCCTTATAAATAAATGTATTTTATGTACTATATATAAGAGCTAAGGAGTATATGGCTAATTAGTGCCAAATGTGACTGTAGTTTTGGAGACCCCCGGAGAGGAACAAAAACACATAAACTGCCTGACTGCAGTAAGCTGAAAGCACTTTGAAGCACTTAAAAAAAAAAATAGGTAAAATGATTAATTACAGCAGAAATCCTCTGAAGCAGTACCCTCCTCATTTCTCAGTTAGGCTACTGGACCACAGTACGCTGCATGTCTGCATTTCTGACAAGACACAGAGAAGGAGTGCTCCACACATGCCTAATCCTGGTGGAAATCCTTGTCATACATGGTTCAGCAACGGTTTTACGACGCTGACCATGAGCGCCAACCATACGTTGACACATATCCGGACACATGGGGCCTGACGCTCCTAAGACCATTAGTTCCACGACCAAATCCAAATGAATCAATCCCCATTCCAAGAGCCCACCGCCGCCGTCGTCTCCAGCACCACCAGCAGACGGGACCGACAGAAAGGGAATTTCACCAAGCCTAAAGCCGCGCGGATTCCGGATACAACAAGTGTAAGTTTGCGAGGATTGATCACCAATCCTCTTTGCATGCTGTAGGAATGAGGGAAGACTTGTTACAAAAGCCACCAGGATGTGCTGGTTTCCAGAGCACAGGGGCGTAAGTTGAAGAACGGAAAATGTGGATGACAGACAGACACAGAGACAGACACAGAGACAACACACTGATGCAGAGGTTGCATCATCATTTCAGGTAAAGGAATCCTTAGTTGATAAAAAGCTTCAGAAATGGTCTCTGTTAACTGTGTTCAGAACTGAAAAGTACCGTAATTTCAGGTGCAGTGTAATGTTTTCTGAGCTCTGCACATTGTTTTTTATTCCCAATGATGGGTTTATTTTAGAAAAGTTGCAGGCTTCTCACGTTTAATGTCACATTGTGGGTGAATAACTATTCTTAGCATATAGTGTTTATCAATTTTTAAATACAGACACTGATGCATTCTTGATTCCAAATGAATCTTTAATGAAAACGAGGTGCTGTTGACAACATAGTCAGCATGACAAATGAAAAATGAGATCCAGTTAATGTTTGTTTTTCTCCATAATTAAATAGAAGAAAAATAGTAAGCGGGCTTAAAAATGTATACAATATGTAGCGTAGAGTAAGAATGCACATCTGTACCAATCCAAGACACACAGTGATTTATTTTCCTATCTCCGAAATGCTGTGGCATTTTATAAATTGAAGGAAACATTTCCACTTGTTAAATCCTCCGATAGGGCGGGAATGGAAATTTGTCAGCAGTGAGCCGAACAATAAAAGTGAGGCATTGACAGAGTTAGTGAAAACTTTAATGTGGCTTTCATTCTGGTGTATAATACGTTTTGACCGATGGAAAATTTCCCATGATTCCCTCAGCTCTCTGTCAGCAGTAAGGTGAAGTCCCTAGGGCCTGTGACCTAGGCTTGCCTTTAACAGGCGCCTCGAATCTTTAATTTGGTCTCCCACAAAAAACAGAACAACAGGGGTAGCAAAAAAATGTTGCTGAAGTTGTAATGCACCCTGATAAATGATGGAAAAAGAATGCTTCAAAAAGTATGTTTAAAACACATTAATCATAATGAGCTCAAATACACACTGAAAGTGTTTTTTTTTAACTATGCCCTTATCTGCTGCACTGTATATGTGAATGTTTCATAACCTGTTGACAATAAAGATAGGATTGTATGAAACTGTTTTCCTTTTGTTTTTAAATTCCTACGAACTGATGTTTCAAATTAGACATAGTTTGTACATGATTGTGGTGTATGACTTCTAGTTTGCAATAACAAAACAGAACAAAAATTTGGGAAAATAATGGCCAGAAATAATACAAATACAGCTATATATTGCAAATATGTACAAATTTCATACAAGGATCTTAGTGTACATTCTAAAGGTTGCAGATTTGATTTCCAAATGGATCACTACCATACAATGAGACAACTGTTGCAGTAACCATCCATCTGTTTGTGTGAAAATGTAAATTAAGTAATTCAACTTGGATAAGGAATGTATGGAGCTTATACGCATTGTAAATTTATAAGAGCTATTAACTTATAATAATTCAGATGTTCATTTCAGACATAAAGACATCCTGGTCAGATGAAAATGTTATCCATTAGTTAAATTTCATGAGAATAGAAGACTCTCATCCATTGATACATGCTTGCCTTGTCCATCTGTGGGATAACAATAAGTTGACAGATCTATGTTTTCTAGCATTCCTTTTTTTCAATGTCTTTAAGCAGATGGGGTCTTATGGTAATGATGAGAGAGGCAGACCTTCACAAAAAAGCCCCCGTTCCGATCTTTCCTCATTAATCCAAAGAAGACTTCAGACTTCTCAGGGTCAAATAATACTTTTAATACCTCATTTCCATTTCCGAATCCACCACACATATTGTCCTGCTTTGTTTTTAGCCTCTCTCTCAGTCTATGTATCTGTCCATTTCACCTTGACTGTGCTCACCATCAGCATACAGTAGGCATTCATAATGAGGAGAGGCTACGAGAGCCGTGTATTTACTTTGAAATGTAGAGCCGTAAAGTGCACATTCCGTGGATCATAATATCGTAATACCCGCCCTCGCGAGCAGACATTGTCCGATAAAAGCCACAAAAGGGGATGCCGTGGCTTCACGTGAAAACTTAATAGGCAATTTACATATAAATTTCCTTCTGTGTGTGTTAGGGGAGGATTTAAAAGAGCAGGCCTACTTAAAAAAAAAAAAAAAAAGCTCACACCGTTCCTCTAGAATCTTCCCACAGAGCACTCTTCTGTAGCCAATCAGAGCTGTTAACAACAGTGAGACTGTCCTGGCCCCAAACAAAGGCCTTCATTAAAATATCTCCGGCGGAACACGGAAAAAAAGGCCTCATCCGTCACTTGTATGATATGTGTGCAAAGATCAGAGATGAGCGAAAGCAAAGAGGAACCTGGATGTAAGTTGAAAGCGCTCGGCGACTGGGCGTCAGAAGGCAGCCATTTCAGGTCAGGGCACTGATGAGGATCTGAGGGGAGCGCGGCAGGGACGGGGAATGATGGGATTGAAACACAAGGGGCACTCGACAGGGAAGAAGCCCTCCAGAGTTTGTCTTTGAAGGGTCACAGTCCGAACAAAGAGACACCAAACTCTTTGTGCTTTGTGTTTTGAATATTGGTCAGAACGTATTTATATCTGCTTGGCAAGCTCTTACACAGCCAGAGATTTTAAAAGGGAGGACATAGTCCAGAGAACAGACTCAGTAATAATACCAATAATATAAATACCCCTACTACTGCTAACATTGTAATCGTTAAAATTATTACTCATATGAATACAAATAAACACAGCACATAGTGTTATATCTGATAGTTCATGAGAAACATTAACTAGCATCCTAAACTACTAATCCAGTCCACACAGCCTGAAATGTGAAATCTACGTCCAACTGCAAAGACTTACAGCAAATCTAAGTTAAGGGCACAGAGGTACAGTCATAAGAGGCGATTCTCACGACGGAAACGGGCGGGTAGCATGACTCAACTGATCTGGGGACAGCGGGCAGCTCATTCCAACACTAGGGGGCCGGAGGGGAAAATAAGCCGGTCCTAGCCGTGGGGGGGAGGAGAGAGGCAGCGCTGGTTGATAAGGAAGGAAATCGAGTTTGAAGGCTTTCTCGTGATCAAATGCAAATGCGGACCTCTTCGGGGTTCCTGCAAGTCTCCGTGGGAGAAGGCAAACGCACACGACATAAGCGGACCCAGACCACTGACCCACGCTCCATGTGTCCTTGCTCAGGAGCGGGGATCACGTTGAGAATTTCATAGGAGGAGACAAAAGGGAAAAATGATTATCTGATTCCTATGTCCTAATGTTTCTCCCCACCCCCCTGACCCTTTTCTCTTTGTATTAGATGTCTGCCAGAGCTCTGTGTTCCTGCCAGGATGACAGAAAATCGACACTGTGGTTCAGGAAAGCCTTCTGTGCTTTGGGGCCTCTGTTTCTAAATACTGGGTCAGGTGTCAGTAATCTGTAGCATGCTGGGCGATTGCACAGCAATGCGGAGAGACCCAAGCATTGTTTTCCTGTCAGTGCCAATCCCATTATGTCACACACAAACACTGGCAAAACAAGGGGAGTATCGATCCAAACATTTCCTCACCTGTGGTTAAACTTGTGCAGGGGGGCCAAGGGGAGAGGGGTTCATGCTAAGTACGTATTTGGTGCACACACCACGGCAATCCAATGAAAGCCATAGCGTGACTGTTTACTACATTACTGAAGCTTAAGGTATTAAGAAGGCTGTTAATGAAATTTTAATGACTTCTGTCTGTCTGTGCTGTAGCGGTGTCAGCCGAGCTGTAAGGGATGTTGCCTGGATGGCTCACGTCTTGTTTCTACCCTTCTTTGAAAGAAATGATAAATAAATGAAATCCAGCGAGTCCAAACATCTCCACTTTATATGTAGCTGTCAATGAATTTTGTATCTGCGATGCATCCATGTTATGACAAACGGCGTGATGATTTTCAGTGTTGGACAGCGCTTAGGACAGATAGAAATGTGTCTATATCAGAGAATTGTGTTGCCCATGAATATTTGTAAAATTAAAATATAACAACTGCCACATTCTCAATTTTTCAGGATATAAACACACACGTGTGTACACACACACACACACACACAAAACACATACTAAATATATATCTGAACACACACACACACACACACACACACACACACATATATAACAACACATGCTAAATATATAACTGAACACACACACACACACACACACACACACACACACACACATTAATGACATCATTCAGCAGTCTCTGGGGTCGTCTTGCTTTTTACACACTTGTCCAACATCAGCTCTTATCAGATTCCCATCTCACAGAGACTGCATTAAAGCTGACTAACATACTTATGCTGATGATACCGAAGTTTGCTCATGAACGATTTCACATCAGAGGAAATCCCATTTGGAGGAAATCCTCATCGCAATGGCACGCAGTGGTGCCATTTTAAATACACCTCAATTTCTGAGGACGAGTGACTCAACTTAATACAGCAAGGAAATGATGCAATAACATCTCAAATTAATCTCTAATACTGCCGGCTCCAGTCTGAATAAAGGCGAAAAGCTACAATGCTTCCATAAAAGAAGACTTTACTGCATATGGAATTATACACCTTATGTGCATCATAAATAGTGAGTAATTCATCTATAGGAGCAATAAAGCACAAAATATGGATCGCATATATCCTATATAACAATACACCTCACCGGGATAAATTAGAAATGACGGCATGATTTACAAAGTACACCTATAAATTATTGGAATATTTAATGAGTAAAATATTGCTGGGCGGCAAAGCTACGATCCTGCAGCACAATGCCGGCGCAGAAATGTAATGAATGTACAATGTAGAGCTAACAGCGCTGCCACGAAGAAACACAATGCACTGTATCATTCCAGTATTAATAAAGAGGATGAAGGCTTTTGAACATAAGGAAAGTTATGGAAAATATTTCTCACCCAAGGATATAGCACCAGATGTGCTAAGACTTATGGGAGCAATCATAGGTGGCCAGGGCTTGGCTGTGGGCCTTATTAAGTTAGGCTGTGATCCAGCACCTTCAACTTATTAAGCTGTCAAGAGTTTCAATGATTAAAACCAAGGAAAGGTCAGCCGTGGACCTTCAGTGTTCTGCAGGCCTGATATTTTCTTTTTGGCCTCAGACCTAATGAAGACTTTTTTTTTGCTTGATACATGTAGGTGGAATTTGGTGAAATTGGTCTTTTGAGATGGCCTTTTGCGAAGGGGGGTTTGAGAGAATCGAAAATCCTTGAAAAGTTTCCTTTACCTCTCCTTCATTCCCGCCTCCAACCCCCCCCCCCCACTTCGTCTCTACAGAATTCTAAGGAATTCTTTTATTAAACGAGAGAGGAAAAATATATATATAATTCCCAGCCAATGCTCTGTGACTAGACCCCCTTTTTTGTTGGTTTTGCATATCATCAACGGCGGGAGATCAAAGAAAACAGGTTAATGGGAATGGGCATAATTACCGCCTAGGTACAGATCCAGGAACAGTGCGTCAGGGTGGGGCTCTCTCATAATATGCGCTTGTTCCGCCGACGGCCGGATTTCATCGTTTGCCGCCTCAACATCAATGTGGCGGTTCAAGATTAAGAAGGAGAAAAAAAAAAAAACCGGGAAATAACAGTTGGGTTTTAATAAGACCTGTCACGGTCAGGGCTCAGGGGTTCACCGTCAGTCCATTCCGGTGGCCTTGTGATGTATTCACCTGTCACGGGAGGTGATGTCATCCCGAGACAGGGCGGGGATTAAGGGCTGGTCGAGGGGACCGTCTACCTGGTCAGGTTCAGGGATTACTGCCGGTGGTCTCGAATCCATCACACGTGTGGCTTCCATTTATTTCCCAGGTGCGCGGTGATGGTGACACCGGCGTCACCCTGCCAGCCGGAACACCTTCTGACATCTTTCAGCCCGGCTCATATTCATGACAGACACTCAGGTGACAACACCATGCGGTTAGCAAACGGCTAACTGAATCAGCTGTGACCAATGCCCCAACTTGTTGAGGAGAGAAATAAAAGATTTTGTTTTAACAAAGTTGGAGATCCTCTCTGATATCTCACAAAAAGAAAAAAAAACAGACACATGACCTCAAAGCTTGTTTTTTGATGTAGAACCAGAATCTACTTTTCTTCAAGATAGCTCAGGACAAACTAAAAGCTGCAAACTGAATGACTGATGTGCAAAAGGGGCTTCTCAGTGATTTTGATAGGTGGGGCAGATATTTGAACATGAGGGAGGTGGCAGAGGGTGTATATTTCTTTAGAAATAATTTTCTGTCTGTTAAAATGAATTGTTCAATACAATATACAGTATATTGTCAGCAGGAACACATTAGTAGCTGTAGTTAACTAAGCCAATGGAAAGATGTTAATGTATGAGACATTCACATTGTCAGGGAGCATGGGTGAATATAGATGATGTTGTGCCTGGACTGAATTCTTCATTACCCATGAGTCCATATGTCCTGCAAGCACTTTTCCTGCAATACATCACTATTGACTGCCAGGCTCCACACTGTGCACCTGTAGCTGTGGATACAATAGGCTGTGAAAACACAGAAACACTAAACTTTGGACAGACCCCGTTAAAAAATAACACAGTTTGTGATTTATTGCACACTTCTACAATGTATTTGTTTTGTGTGATTTCCATTGATCATGCTGAATGTTTTCTTTTTTCCTGCCTTTGGCAATTTGGGTTGTATGTTGCAATTGTTTACTAAGTGCTGTCTGTTTACTTCAGTGATGTCTCCAGAAAGGAGAAAAAAAAAAGTTTTCTTGACCAGCTTCACCATGACTGCAAAGCTGAATCACACAGCTTTAAAGAACACCTTGACTATATCATGATTTGCCTGTATTGTACCCACACAGACATTCTCTCTGATTAGCATTGTACTCATCTATTTTATAATAACAATATCATTAGTAACATATTTTAATTTGCCCTACATTATCACTGATGAATAGGCACACTTATAAATGTATATCTTGGCTTACTGCTATAAAGTGGGTCCATCTTTTTCTCAATGTTGTGCAGTATAAAGTTGCAACAAACTGGGTGCTTCAGACTTCAGCCCTGAATCCCAATACTGTGTTACCATCCATCCCCAAACAGGACATTTCTGGTAAAATTTGATAAGCCCTAACAATTCTTCTTCTTCATAATACCACTTATTATATATTATATATATTATATATATATATATATATATATATATATATATATATATATATGTATATATATATATATATATATATATATATATATATTATATATATATATATACTATATATAATTATTATTGTTTATTATTTTAAAGCTAAAATATTTTGTGTGTGTGTATGTTTTTACCAGCATGTGTCCATGCTGTCCTTTATCACCACAACACGGCCTGATTTTACCTCTGATCCAGGCACAGGCTTGTCTCTTTGTGCTGGAGACAGTGACACACCTTAATGCACAGAACTCACAGAGGTAAAGTTCTGCACTGATGGGGCCCCTGTGACCTCTCCTGAAAGTATTTGGGTCACACCCTTGCGGTGGTGGCAACCGGAGCCTTCTCCAGTGTCCGTACTACCCGGTGCCCTTCAAACTACACCATACCTCGTCTCCTTGTAGTGCAGCCGACTCCACTAACCCTTGTGGCCCGTCCCTGAACGCCATCCCCCAGCGCGGTTGTCCTACAGACGGCCCCGCTCCATTGTCTCAGAGTAGCCTAATTAGCAATGTACAGTCTACATTGCAATGTAGACCAGGACAGTGAGTGCGGGCACAAGACTCGTGGCAAAATGAAAGTGTTTTCAAGTCATCACTGAATTGTGCCTAAAATGTTCCTGCCTCTTTTTTTTCCACTCCTCCATGGATTGCATGGCCTATATAAACTGTTTTTACCTTAGGCTCACTTTTTTCCTTTATTCTGTGCTCATTTCCCTACAGAAAATAATGTGGGGGTAAAAAAAATGTAGAAATGAAGCTAAACTTACACCGGGGGGAGAACAAAAAAAAAAACAATGGCGTAGAAAGTTTTTCTGAAAATTTGGAAATTGTAGCCTATTGAGTGAGTTTGGGAACACAGGGCCATGTAAAGGTTTGATTAGGCCCGTCCACACCACCCCAAGGGAAAACAGAGGCAAAATGGCCTTTGTAGACCCGGCCTTGTTTTACATAATTGTCGCTTTGCACTTGATACAAGAGTAGACTGCATTACAGTCGCACCAGCTAATATCGAGTGGTAGAAAATTCTCTCTCAGCTCCGAAGTACCCCGATAGGAGCAGCCGGCATGTAACAACACACAGCTGAAAGGCTTTTAAAGTTACTAACAACTCTTCTGGCTACACCGCGCTCGTCTTATTTTCCTTTGTGAGCTATTGTTCCGCGCCTCCGTAAACTCTATCCGTCTGTCTCTGTGATCAGTTACATGTTCATTATGCGAGGTTCCATCAACATTTTGAAATGCTTGAACACCGTTTTTCTAATAGTTCCCAGGACACTTTCGTCTGGTACGGAGGAAAAAAAATCCCTTTGCTTGAAAGCTCTAGTTACCTGAAACAAATTGCCTGAAGAAATCCGAACTGTGACTAGTCTGGAAATGGTAAAGAGCCACATCGCTGCTCACATGAAAGCACAATACTCTTGTGTTTCAGCTTTTAAATTGTCCGCTTTACAAAAAGCAACTTTGTACTCAGTGTGTGTACTCACATTTTGTGCTTTGGGCTAAAATGTTGCCTTTTACTACATTTTCATCGTATAAAAGAGTTTCATCACAGAGATAAGGTACTGTATCACAGCATGTTTAAGCGAATGCAGTACAGCGTGCCAAGAAGTTACCGTTGCAGTTTTCACTACAATGGAATAACAGATCCTCACCCACTGCAACAAAGGGAGATGGGGAGTGCAGTGCACAATCTACTGAGTGAATT
Organism: Megalops atlanticus; assembly: GCA_019176425.1. NCBI lineage: Eukaryota > Metazoa > Chordata > Actinopteri > Elopiformes > Megalopidae > Megalops > Megalops atlanticus. The sequence goes on along the minus strand of CM032878.1, from coordinate 32,572,912 downwards.
TTTATTCACACCAGCTATTTATACCTTTTAAATTTACTGCCTGGCTTGCATTACACAGTAATACAGAGGATCAATTGAGCGCTAATAAAGCTGCATGTTGGCAGCTACCTTATACAGGGTCATGTTATGGAATCAGAGTGGAACTGGCGCACAGGACAGGGTGCAACACGCCTGCACCACAGGCAATCCTAGAAGACTTGGACACAGTGAAGTGGGACAGTCTCAAGGGCGTGTATTTAACTGCTCTTTTTCCACTTCTGCTCATCCCCCTCCTCCACAGACCGGGAAGGAGAGCTTTTAGCCTCTTTCTCTAGCCGTTTCTCTCTCTCCCTCTCTCTGGACTTTATTTTGTTCATGTCTTTTTGCTCCTTGCTTGTGTTGTGACTTTAGAATTTTTTATTTATGTTTTTTTTTTTTTTAATCCAGAGATTCTGTGCTCACTCCTGGTCTTCCCATCAGCCTATATCCTTCTGTCTGTCACCATGTCCCTCTGTCTCTCTCTACCTCAAGCCTATTCCCCTGCTTGCTTTATGCTGTATGGAGCCGGGATTCAGTGTAGACCCGAGGAAGCCTTCCTCACATTCCTGTACCGGCAGCCACAGGAGTCCCGCAGAAACAGGAGAGGGGAGCGAGGGCCTATCGACTGCTGGGAGAAGCGAGGAGGGAGCCTGCCGATCCGCACGCCTCGTGCAGCCCGGACGACGGGCAGGTGAGATGGCTTAATCCGAGCAGACAGCTCTCATCCTCCGACAACCCGCAGCCACGTTTGGGTGAGCTCACAGACACCCCGGGACCCGTCTCACCCCGGTTCACGTCCTCCCCCCCCCCCCAGCCCTTGAACTCATCGACGGCCATTTTAATGAACTTGCCTCAGATGAAGGAGAATCAGTAATGGGCCTCGCTCACAGCTCAGAGTCTCTTCATCTTTTCACCTCAAACATTTTAAAAGCATTTCTCACGTAGAAAAGGATTCATATTGACTGTCAACCTGATAACATAATCATTATATACATATGAAAACCATTGTTGAGTTCATTGCAAGTTCAATCAGGGATGGCCAGAGGAAGAAAAAAAAATCATCTTTAAAGCTTTCCTTTCTACCCTGCCCATAGGTGTTGCTAAAATGATTAGCTGCAAGCAATCAGTTCCTCCCTATATCAGAGCTGAACCCGTCAGCGTACACGGGCCTGTCACGTGACCTCCTGCTCGCTGTCGCTGGGCGCTGTCAGGTGAGACCTGCCCAATGCCGGTTGCATAATTCCCTGGTTGGGTGCGATGAGTTCAGAGAAGCTTTAGCAGGGACCACATTGTGGGGATTGCTGACACATAATCGTTTTTAGGAAGAGCGCCTCTGCCAGATGCTGCAGTCTGACACACACGCACAGGCGTGCATGCACACACACACACACACACACACACACACAATGCAAAAAAAAAAAAAAAAAAAAACTCAGAAGGTGAGAAAGACAGAACGAGGTCAAATTCAGAAGCAAACCCCTTGTTTCCGACTATCGCCTCAAACCAGGTTCATCACTTAAAAAGGCAACGGCGGGATTTGGCACTGCGCTGAGCGCTTCCCCAATTAGGATGAGTCATGAAGGTCTCGGGGGCTTCGCGTTTGGGAGAATACATTAACCGGGAGAGGTGAGCGAGCTCGGGAAGCGAGGTGTTGCGTTCCTCCTTCCGCGGGCGCTCTTTTGGGGTTTGACGCGCCCGGGGCTCTCAGACACGCCGTCCCGGCGGGGCCACTGAACTGCGCGGTGACCCCACAGCCTGGACCGACGCGAGGACCGTTCCCTCCTCCAGGACCCCGGCGTCACTTTTCAACCCCCCTTCCCCCCCCCTGGCAAAAGGGACTGTCTGCCATCACTGGTTCTACAGGGGCTCCTGCTGAACCAGGTGACCGCAGCCACTGAGCACAGGGAGAGGGAGAGGGCAGGGTGCTACTCAACCCATACATCTCTAGTACTTGAACCTTGTTTGTTTGTGGGAACAGTTTGTTGTATGCTACTCAAGCTACAATGCCTGGAAATTACCCTCTGACTGCTATGATGACAAATTCAACATACATATTTTCTTTTGTTATATATTTGTGGGAGGTAGATAGTTGAGGGGGCACCAATCAGTGTCACAATCTACAAAGATTGTTTCCTCATTAAAGGGGCTTTAATTTTTCATTCAGTTTCAACTACCACATTGTGAGGGATTAACTAATATCTATAAATGGGGGAAAATCAAATTTTAGTAATTAGCTGTGTTTACAAAAACATCTGGACACTGGCCATGAGCAAAAGTAATGAGCTTATAAGCTTAATTGATTCTACTTATGTTATGTATTGATGAAGTCCTGTCACATTCTGAGGTACCTCGGCGTGCTGTGTCTGGGTTTAGGTTTAGACGCTCCTCTGCTCGCTGCTCCGGTCAGTGCCAATCAGCCCCGCGCAGGGCAGATGTGGCTTGGCAGGGCGTTAGGCCCCGGGGCACTGGCAGACGGGAAGTCCACTTCGCCGAGCGCCGCCACTCTCTCACAGCGAGTCAGTCCCCCCGACAATCAGCTTGCCAAAACCGTTACCCGCACGGAGGAGGACGTCGCGGACTGACAGCTGTCACGTCGGCCCTGACTGATCGGCATGGGAGGGAGCAAAAGACAAACAAACGTACGAATTAGGGAGGTGTGTGCTGAGGCAGGAAACAGGGTGACCCCCTGCTGCATGCGGGAAGACTCCTCGGGTTTAAAGCGGACCCTCTGCAGCTCTCTCATTTCCTCTCGTGTCTCTCTCGCCTGTGTCGGCGCAGCAGGAAAATTATAACCTTTCAGCAAACTTCTTACTTCATCGACATATAAGAACTGAGAACGGCAAGCTGAAGACCCACCTCTAGGCTGCATCTCATCTTCCTTATATAGCTGTTGTTGCACTTAAGCCTTGCCTTTATGACACAAAATGTTGTGGTTGTTAAGATTTTCTTTATTGTGGCACTTGATCTGTATGTTCACCAGAGTGCCAGTTATTGTAGCACAGTGTGAAGTGTTGCCGCTTGTTCAGATGTGGTTTTGTAAGCACTGTTATTCACACAGCCTTACTAAATGCACTTATGCACATCTGCTTTGTAAGTCACCCTGAATAAGAGTATCTGTGAAATGACTAAATGTAAAACGCAATGATGGCAACATCATGGAACACCATGGAAAAAAAGACTTCTGCTAATAACAATCTCAAGGAAAGTTTAGCATTCGGTTTCCTGCTGAAAAAACAATTACAATTACAAAATAACAATTAAAGCAATAATAATCATCAGACAGCGAGCAGAGAAGGTCCTGCTCCGCCCGCTCTGTACCGCGGACCCCGTCCCTTTGGTATTCACACTTGCGCTCCGCGGCCCTGCGGTTTCCTCGGCCCCGCCTCCCCCTGTTGCAACACCTCGCTCCGTCCTAAAAGCCCTCTCTCCGGTTTACATGTGTTCCACTCCATTTAGCATGCGACGCGGGCACAGTGCCATGCTGACTTCTAACCCCCGGACGGGGAGGGTGGGGGGCTGGTGCACAGAGGCGGCTGCGAGCCTCCAGGGAGCGCGGGGCTCTAATGGTAATTTGAGTGTAAAATCTGGTCTCTGGAAGAAAGGTCAGGGTATCTGCATAAGCCCCTTGAGCCAGGCTTAGGGCCCTGTCGGCCCCCTGGTAAAGAGCCATTTTCCCCTGTCTTAAGGCTGCTTTAGTCCCTGCCACAAGATCCTCCTGTCAGAACTGGGGGGGATGGGGAGATGATGTTTGTGCATGTCTAACCGCTCTCCACATCCTAAGAGGGGACCCGGGGACGAGCGTGATCGATACCGCCTCTGCCGCATCCCGGCTCACCGCGCGACGGAAACGCCTCGTTCCGCTGGAGAAGCGGATCGGAGCGCGCCGGCGGCAGATGTGGGACAAGTGCTCCCGAACCTGGGGATGCTGCTCAGCCGCGATGCCAAGTATTAGAGGGGAACCGCCGCTCAAATCATATGTGTATGAGCATATGTTGTTTGCGCTGCTGCGGTTTGTTTGGTTTGGCTTTAATTTACTTTATTGCCGCTCGTTCGCAGACGCTGGAGCCGATCAGAGATAGCTGGGGCTCAGACAGCTGGCTACTGCGGAGATGAAACTTATACTGCCGTATGATGTTAACTCCCCGTTCAAAATGTGACACTTCACACTCTGGCACACATAGGGGGGCACATATGCACATGTGTGAACACACACATACACACACACAGACAGACATACACACAGATACGCACGCGCACAATTATATAATAAAAATAGCTATTCATTTCCCTCAGATCACTGCATTGCTTAATCATTCATACTTGAGAGGCAGAGCTGTATAACAAGGGCTTGGTTAATTACAGAGAAACATATGTGCTCCTATTTGGCAAAAGCCACTTAGAAGAAGGAGGGGGAAAAAAAATCCTAGATACACAGAGTTTCCGTCAAAGAGAGCGACAGATTTAAGAGTTCTGGTAATGGAAGGGGCTGGGCACATCTAAACTGTGTTTTCATAATAAAAATAGTGTCAAGCTTAATTTCCCCCTCTGAAGCCATTTAACAATGAAGTGTTTTGAAGTTGCGCAGACCCGCCACGAAATACGATCCCCGGAGTATTAGCAATATTTTTAAACATGTGGGAATGCTTTCGCTCGCACATAAAAGAGACCTTATTCCCGATGGGAAGCCGGAGCGCTCCAAATAATGTTCATTTTGACAACTTTCCTCGCCGTTTTGTATGGCATTAACCTTCGGAGAACCTCCTTTTCTCTGAAGGTTTCACCCCTCTGCCAGAGCAGGGCCCCCGACAGAAAGGTCAGAAACACAGCTGATTACGGCATCATTAATTAAAAGTGGCCCGTCGCGCTCCAAACTTGACCCGTACGTCCAAACAAGAGAGGCTGGCGAGAAATGTAAACGAGGTGACTCTTTCCACTGCTGTGGACACATCGCTTTCCTGGTAGTAAGAGGGATCTCCTATGGTTCTGAGTCAGGCATTTGGATCCAAAAAAAGAGGAAAAGAAAAGGGAGCATGCCCCTCCTGTCATACGATGCCAAGCCCAGAACGTGACAGGCTAGTGCCTTCCTGGACAGGATGCTAGCTTTACCTATTAGAGTACTGACTAGCCCCAGTGATGGAATTCAGTAAAGTTGGTTATGTTAAGCGAAAATGTCTTACTTGTTACTTTGGTGACAAAAAATACCACTTCAGGAAAACAGGTAGGAAGTGTGAGTCCCCATCTTGTGGTTTCCCGGATGTGATGGGTGCATAAGGCTGAGCAAGATGCTAAAGTGGTGGAACCTGATGAACTCATAATGTTTTGCAAGGACAGCAGTCATCTGAGGTCAGTCATTGACAACACAAGACTGCCTCACACACGACACTCATTATGGGGTCTATAAATCCTCTCCCATCACTAATTTTGGGGAATACGGCAGATAATACAATGTAGAACATGAATGTATTGGATGGGACATCCTTGGTAGACTATTTTACATATTAACCTGGAACAAGATAAGCTACAAACTACTCTACCATTACAGCTTTTTCTGCTTCTGCTCACCGGTTTTTTCTCTGAGAACAAATTATGTGCACCAAACAGTCTCACCCGAGCTTCAGTCAAAAAATTAGCATGCCTTGCAACCTGCTTCAAGACATTCCTGCAATTTGTTTAAACTGGTGACATGATACAGAAATATCTTTCAGATCTCTGCTGTAAAATTAGATGTTTCCTCAGCCTTAGGAGTTCATCTGAACCATTTAGAGAACTGCAGTGCATAAACAAAGCACCCGTGCAATCCATTTTTTAACTTTCTAATTTCCTGATCTTCCTGAATAAACACTGATTCAATCTAACTACAAAGTGCTTAGTCTATATCTTTGAGAAGAAATTCAAATTCCTACACATTTTTTCATTGATTTCAGTGCCCATCACACGTGTGCTCCTCCGTACGCGCTGAAAGCCGACGCGCCTGCTCAAGTTCGTTAATCAAAATTAACGGCAAAGCATGCAGCCATTACGCTGAACCTGGGCTGTAATATCCTTAAACCCTTGGACCTGGCGGAGGTACAGAAGAGTGCAGGAACCCGAACACACTTCACAAGAACAAATAAGCGATACAGCGAACACGGTACAATGAAACATTCCTCGGAAAGTCGATGGGCGCAAGATCAATGGGACACGTATAATGGATGGCGATGGATTGCTGGTTTAATATTATACCACTCGCCAAAGCATTACAATATCTACACTGAATAAATGTTAACCTATAATCCCTTTACTAAGAACACTGGCATTGTTTGTCCTCCCTTACAGGGACCGACATTGATTTTCTTTTATTGAATGCTCAAACACAGCGCTCCGAGATTGATTACTTCCAATTAAATGTGCATAGAATGTTTCCTTTTATACTGGTGATTCTTAATATTTAATAGATCTGGGCAGCAAAAAAAGGGCAAGCGTTTCGATTTAATTTGGACTTTGTCTTCTTCTCCTCCCTCCCCCAATAGCTGCAGAGCTGCTGTTGGGCTGACCTCTGATCTCGACCCCTGACCCCTGACCCTGCGACATCTGACCAGTCACCACTCTGGGGGCAGCAAATTAATAGAAGTGCTGCTTGTTAATTGCATAAGAGAACAGCTAAAGGATTCATCACCTCAGTCATGGCCATTGCTTCCCTTTGACCCCCCTCCTGCTCCCAGAAGGCATTTCCCTGTGGTCACATCTGTGGTTTTCCTATATCCAGCCATGTTTGAGGAATAATTATTCAGCATCAAACCTTATTAATCAAGTCGATGCCACGTTTTAAATGGAAATTGTGGGATTAATACAAGCATTCATTTTGTCTGGGAAATCTTGATGGCTTTAGCTTGCTAATCGAATTGGAATATATAAGAAGGCAAAGGGGGGACCTGATTGAATTAGGGAAAGGCTTGCCGCACATTAAATTACATCTGCCAGCAGGGTCCAGGTTTAATGCTAACACACAGGTTTCACCGCCTGGCCCATGATGACATTCTGATGAGGAGCACACAATCAGCAGGAGTTTATCACCACATATACATGCATTTGAAGGCAAGATGGCTATTTGTGTACTCACTGATCCCAATCTTGATTTGCATCACGAATTACAATTATGATGGAGCTCACACTCTCAACACTCAACCACACACACATACACATACACACGCACACACGCACACACACACACACACACACACAACAAGCATGCACACAAACTCACCCGGTGAAAGACATGGTGCATTTCTCCCCCAAATCTCTCCGAGAGACGGATTATTTTATTCCATTTCTCTCCCAGCGAGTCCTTTTAGGTCAGTGACAAGCGAGCGCATGGCCTAGCCAATTATTTCCAAACATTACTTGTGGTTGCATGACACATGAGGCTGCAGAAAGAGCCTCCTCAAGTGCAATGCGGCTCTACCCGGTCTGCGAACACCCTGTGCGGCTCGGTGTACTCAGACAACACAGGACCCATGACACTGACAATGCCGACCTTCCTTCTAAGCTGCAATATTGACCAATATTCGAAATACAAAATATTGACAAACTTCAAATTCACTCTGACGCGGAAGTACTGTCTCCGCTGGGAGTTAAACAGACAGTAAATTACACACCAGGAAGTAACATGACAAAGGAGACGCATTTCAGAATAAACACAAAGAAGCCCGAGCAACACATCCACACTGTTTTGTATTCTCTTCTCTGCTTGATGGTTGGTGATATCCCTTCCGCAGATTGATGGACGGATTAGATCGGACAGCTGATGGCGGTGAAGGCAATTGTATCTGCTTGTCTGAGGTGTTGTTTGTTTTAAATGACAAGGCAGAAGCCTCCCCTTTATAAGAGTCGCCTTCAGTGTTGGTGGATGCAAGGCAGCCACCGGCACAATCTCGCATGGCGATTAAAATCAGTCAGGGCGAAGGTGTTCCCTCACAATCTTGTCACTTCCTGTCATCTGTCTGGCGACTGACAGCAGCTTACAACCGTCCTACAAGTGTCTATTTTGTGGGAAATGTACAGTATTTCATCTTTTCTCTTCCACAGCCTCCTTCAGGGAAATGTTTCCTATGTTTGATATGACACCATGCAGATATGACAGCATGCAGATAGGTATGATTTGCGGTCCACATAAACCGCGCTAGGATAAAAATATGCTGTTGTGAATGCAGTCTGGATCCGCTTCAGATGGCAAAATGCAAAAATGCGCTCTCATGATTTACTTTTTCATAAAGAGCTGCATCCGCCAAGAAAAGACACAAAACAAATCTTCCTTATCTTGCCGTATTTCTCCAGACAGTTGAGTGAGTTCATAACAGGACTTAAATAATTTAATTTGGTCTGTGAGCAACTATTGAATAGTTGTTTCAAAGAAATGATTTACATATCCTGTACAGCGGCCAGAATCAATTCTAGGAGTTCACTTATTTATTTATTTTTATGTGTGATACCACATGTCATGAGATGTTAAAAAAAAATCCATGGAGCTGAAGGTTTGACCATTTGTAAAGGGGACATATCACAACTGAACACTTTAAAGCCATGACAACGCAACTGTAACAAATCATTACAGATGACCCAGAATGCAGCCTGCGAAAGTTTACGCTGACACACAAGGAAACAGCATATTTCACAGACAGGAATCGTGCTAAGCACTCCCTTAGATATACTAAACTGGACAACAACAAATCTTCAAAGGGTTCTTTTGAGTAACTGCAGCCTTGATGTGTTTGGCTTTGGTCAGACATGGAGAAAGACAAGCAAGCTTTTCATATATATTTTGGCAAATAATCCATAATGTCACCGCAGCCCTATCAGTCATGTCTTGTTTGTGTTTGGAGAACCAAACGTGGCACTTTGAGGCTGTGCGTTACGGGGAGAGCGGAAGGGTCTCAGCGTGCGCATTTGCACTGGCGAGTGTGATTTATGCTTTTTCTGGCCTGTGTTACATCGGCCTCTGTTTCCTCGCATCTCGCAGGAGTCTTGCAGTCTTGCAGTCGCTGTGTGTTTATGGGGAGTGTGCGATCTGACAGTAAACAGCAAACAAGGGCTGATCAAGAGGACGTGCCTCCAGACCGAACGCTCTGCACCACACAGTCTTTCCTGGAAACAGACATGAAAGATTAGACTGATCCCCCAAGACAGCCGGCACTTACCACAAGCAACAAGACATTTGTATGAGGCACAAAGGCAGCTTGCTGCAAAATCTGTTTTTCCTTCATACGAGGAGTGCTTTCTCAAATTTGAAATTATGCTCACAACCAGAGTGTAAATGGATTGATTGTTTTTTTCGCATTAGCTGCATGAATCCACATGTAGGTGAACAGCCTCTGAGAGACTAGTTAGCCCCTATGTAATTCGTCAGCATTCCACAGCACGTCAGACATCTTGCACAACCTTAGACATCGCCAAAAAACCAAAGCGCCTCCTCGTGTGATTTATGATGTCATTAATGTCAAAGCTATCAGTGGACAAGAGCGCAGAGACAACAGCAAAGCTGACTAAAAACAAATAGTTTTGATTAAACTCAAGGACATTCCGTACAGCTTTCCGTCGAAAGGCATTTATCACTTTCGAAGTTGACCCCGTCCCACCCTACCGCCCTCCCCCCCCCCACCCCCGCTGTTATCCTCCAGAATGCTAACAGCAGCCTGAGCTAACACAGATGCACAGCTTGTGTTGTAATCTGCACGTCCCGAAGTTCTGAAGAGTTTTATCAATTAATTTCATTCCAAACAGATTATCAGGTGACGGGCTTTAAACAAACGATGTTGACACGCGGGGGATTAACACACACAGTTTTTTCCGAAGCGTGCTTGACACCGCAAGGAATGCGGCCGCGCCGCACTAGAGGATGCCTCACGGTGCTATCAGACACGTGCTACAACGGCTGCCAGCACAAGGATCTTTACCGCTTGTTTGATGTTACTCAATTGTAATTACTTGTAATTACCACAGTCTAAAAGCGTAACTATTTTAAACACACAAGCAGCTGTCTTAATTATGCATTTTTTTAGTATTTCTTGAATATTATGTTTTGTGCAGTCAGTAGCACAGCAACAGTGTTCATGTCATGTGACGAGGTCATGTGACTGGTAGAGGAAAGTGAGTATACAAGTGCCCTGCAAGCCACAGGGGGTCACTCAGTCTGCCATGAGCTTAGAGCCGAGGAGCCCCAACAACTTTTGCAATTCCACTCCAGCCTCACGAAAAAAAACACAATGAGTTTGGAGTTTGGAGCCTGAAACTGATACACTCGACGGCAAATGAGTTTTCATTCAGATGTACTCATGGGAAATAAAACACATTTTGAACACTTACGTGAAGCAACTGGGTCGAGTTTGGATTGGATGAACCCCTGCCTACATGGAAGCCCCGCATTCCTGAGAGCACTCGTCTGATTCACAGTGGAGTACCCGGATGAAATGCATCTCCCTGAGCCCACTCCATCGCCACTGAAAACAAGTAGGTGTGCTTAGCGGTACATTCCCAGAAAAATCAGCCTGGGGCTGAGTTATATGGGCAAGTGCTTCCCACATCAGCAATGTCTCAAAGGCAAAAAAAAAAAAAAATCAAAAAGGAGAAAGGGACAACCTCCAAATTGCAAAGACAGACATCCACTGACTAAATTTCGTGCAAAAGCATCAATTGAACTCCAAGTGCTCAAATTTGACAAATTTAAAATCAATATAACTTTTTTTTTAATCTTTGCCTCTAGGCCTACCTAATTGAACATCAACCTCTACGTCTGAGCAGAAGTGCAAGTGAATGTGCAATCCTCTGACATACGTGCAAACCAATGTGACTAATTTTTACACTACAAGTCCCAGAGCGCACCAGGGGGCAGGACTGGTGCATACCCGGACGCTATCCCAGTAACACGTGGATGCCCAAGTGAATTACAGTGTGGTAGTGGTTGAATGAGAGAAGCTTTACTGACCTAACAACCCTCTTATCCAACAGAACAAATGCATTTTGTGTACTGCTCCCAATCATCATTGATGGGTAAGATGGCTGGATCCCAGCCAAAGGGCTCAGCCTGCCCTGTGAAACAACACCTTTACTGACTGCATTACCTAGGAACGAGTCAAGAACTTTTTACTGCAATATAGAGGTTGCTCTTTCTTTTTGGATACCTATTGTTGAATTCACAAATGCATCTGCACTATCTGCATTTTACATGCACAAATGCACGCACTTCGACTCCAAGGATCATGTGAGCCAGTATCTCTATATGACAACATTTGTAATTTCACCCTTAGAGGATAATAAACAGATAGCAAATATTGCAATTCTGACATAGTTTTCAGAGCCCTAATCCAAACATCTGTTGGAATGACAGGGGAGTTGACGAGGATCGCAGAGTCCATGGGAAATGCATGCAGCTTCAGCTCTGTTTCAGACTTTCATCAGATAGCTGAACATTCCTGTTAGAGTACTTTTAGGCAGTCCCCTCTCGAATGGAATGAGAGTACTTTGGAGTGCATTTCACTATCGGTGGTAAAGAGGAAAGAACAATGTTATTAAAAATGAACACAAGTAGGCCTACGTGAAGATGAGGGGAAAAAAATGCTGGTTACAGGTACAAGGGCTCATGTACGGCACCGTGCTACCTAAACAAACGTCTAAGCTCCTGTTAAACCTGAAACGTGTTATCTCCGAGTGCTTTACTCTTATCTAATAAAGAGAGATTAAGGTGCTATTATTCTAATGCGCTTGTTATTCCTAGGCAAGATGTTTTAAATGTCATTTAGTCACAGACTCACCGAAAGTGTGATTTTAATCACGCTGGCTTTAGGTGTTTCCCCTTAATATCATGCTCTCCAGATGTGCAGGACTCGCTAGCTTGCTTTTATTCACCATACTATTTTCACTGAGAGTCAAGTGGGAAATATATTACCACATTCCATTCTGTGTTTCTGTTGAACACCTTACTGTTTAAATATTGTGACAGTCACATGGGGGAAAATGTATCAGTCAACACTAAATAAAGAAAATGAATCTCCACGTCTGTGATTCATATTGTGCACGCTACAGCTCAATTACAGCGATGAACTTGAACGCACACTCAGTAATGTTTATATAAACAGGCAAATATATAAGCAGTCAGAGAGGCTGAAGCAGGCTTTGTGCTCACGTGCTGCTGAAACGCAATAGAAAGCAGAAGTCAAAGAGTTACAGCGTGCCTCGGTTCCGTTTTGTCACAATAGCTGTGTCTTAAGTAACTTGAAGAGAGACAGTGTGGGTGATGTCACTGCCTGTGAGGGCATTCTAGTGAAGCACATAACATGCTGGGTGATGTAGTGAGGCGCTCGCACATGAGAACGATGCAGGGAGGAACACTCTGCTAGCCCCTGCTGAGAGCTGGGACGCACACTGCATTTAGTTATGATGTGTGCAACACAGTGAAGAAAGACAGGACAAAATGTATATGTAACAAAAATAGATATATATGTTATATGTTATAGACATATGTATGTTATGTAATATATGTTTTAAACATATAGTATATATAATTATAGTAGCATACAAATACATGTTTTGGAAATATATATGCTTATGTACTATATGTATATACAAATATATATGTCCAAAATACATATACATGTTTGTTAAAAACACAGGGTTAGGCAACTATTCATTCCATGCCATGTTTCACTGGCCATTTTGTGCAATGAAAAGATTGTAGTGAAACCTGATGTTTTGCAGTTAACCTGTGTAATGAAATTAATTCAAGGCAAGAACCGGTGACTTTGAAGACAGTCCCTCTGTTGATGGAAATGTCTAAGTGCATGTTGAATATTCATGCAAAGTTTTATTTGTGTTTATTTATTGATTTATTTTGCACTGAATAATCTGTTATTCAGATCTATTAGGATATTGCACCTTTGAATTAAAAGGAATCCACATGCATCTAATATTATAGATATACAGGTCAGGAGTGCAGCAACAAACCAATTATCTCCAATTATTGCAAAATTATTTTTTCCATAAAAAGTATGGCAGGTGTTTTGGTTTCATCTGCATCACTGAGAAACCACTTTCTGAAGCTAATAATCATGTTGAGCTAAATCTCTGCATATTATTCATGTAAAGCAATATTACAAGAGAAACAGCTGGCCGTGGTTTAAGGATGTATAAACATGAGTCATATTGGACATATAGTCGTTTATTACAAAGTGTCTCAACCAGATGTTCAAATTCAACACATATTCCTGCTAAGATTATGAACAATGATCTCAAAGAATGATGATCTCTAAAAATGGTCAATTGAGCAATTAGCACACAATTCCAAGACTTGTGAAGGATGTCCAGTGATATGTGGTCAACAGAAAGCAGCAAAGAAATATTCTAGTCACTCCTTTCTTCATTTTGCAGTATCCTGCCATAAGGAATACATCACCCACTAGAATATGTTCCATATCTTGAGCAGTGTGACAAACTGCCATTTAAGAGAACTCATCACAATGCTGACATCTCCAGAACCACTGTAGCCACCAAGACATAGAATTAATCTTCAGATTGGGGAATATCGATAGGGTTTTGGCCAACGATTTGGTAACACATATGCGTATCCATTTGTTTGACAAGGACTAATTACAGAGGGGTCTGGGAAATAATAGAGTTGTCTTTAAATGCTGGGATACCATTTATTATAGGAACACAACACACTGGGGAAAGTGGGTTATGTGGTGAGAGCAAGCACACCATTTTCATCCTGACCTCTATTTTTTTTTTTTTGTATCATTGACTGAATTTGAGCCAGGTGCGAAAATACACAAACCAGGAAGTCACAGCGCAGAGAATTTCTTCACAAAGGTCAGTGAGCAAAAGGCAATTGGCAACAAAATAAATTATAATGGGAAAAAAACAGAACTAATATCCTGTATGGTATTCAACAAACAGCTAACGGTATGAAAGGTGGTATTATACAGAATTTGTGTGTATGTGTGTTTGTGTGTACAGAATGTATAGTTAAATTATGATCTATGATCAGGTCTTTACATACAAATTGTGGTCATATAATTTGACAGGAATATTGTGCAAAATATTTTGAGCTTGCATTGCAGAAATGCTGCTGCAGTTACAGCACAGATATTCACAGCCCAAGGCTAATAAGATCCTGCACGCAAGACAGAGATATAGTCAGATGTTATCAGATACAGTATTCCAATTTGCACAGCTTTGGTAGTGATTTGATTATTAAGGCAAAACCAGAGCTCTAGTGTTGTTTTGCTGTTTTCAAACAATATTTTAACTACAATGGTATGTTATTTTAACTACAATGGTATGGTGTTTTTTTTTTTAATCTACATGGTTAATTCAGACAACAAAAACATGAATTCATTCATGAATACCTAAAAATATTTACTTGATTTGTTGAAATGATTAATTCTTGAATGCATGATGATGTGCAATTCACATTGCTATCTGATCCTTATGCACAAAGGCACAGACACCATAACTGAGTGAGCTAAGCTCCATTACTGTAGTAATGTAATCAAATATAGCTATGCACATATGGTAAATGCACTTCACTACATTTCTATTGTGTGGAGGTGCTTAATCTCTTATTTTTCATTTACAAGTTCAGTTTAAGCTGTATAATCATCTTTACTCAAGAAATTACACCAAAGTACAGTGCGGCTCACCGCTGCACTGGTGCTGCTTGACATCCCAAAGGGGTCAAATCGAACTCCGCAGCAGTCACCTTGTGGCGGCCACTGTAACCAAATCCCTGGTTTGTTTGTAAACCACCATAAGCCCATCCGCAATATGAAAGCAGGGCCTTTTAACAAATAAAGCTGATCAAAACGCTTAATCCCATTGATCTTGCCATCAAAACTGTAGTAACTCCTTCCCCGCCCCTGCGTGTGTGCACGCGTGCATGTGTGTGTGTGTGTGTGTGTGTGTGTGTGTGTGTGTGCGCACATGAAGGTATTAGAACGGGGAGTTGGGGAGTTTAACGTGAATTTAACGGGGGCTTTGCCGCCCTTCCTCCCTCCACACACCACTCAAATCGGCGGCGCTCAGGATGCAAATCCAGGTAAATCTTCCGCTTTATTTGATGTTCCTCGCAGTGTACTTACATTATCGCGAGGAGAACTTGCGCATTTCTGACACCCTCTCCAGGTACTTAAATCAACATCTTACAGCCTATTAGCCAAAGCTTTTGGGGGACAATAGCTTCCGCTGACAATCCTTGTATTTCCAACGCATAGGTAAAAATTTGATGTTCGCCTGCCGAAAAGAAGAATCTAATCAAAGGGAATATGAATCAGGACTCCTGACAGTGTACAGGTCACACTTCCTTCTGACAGTTGGAAGAATTGCTTTAAAAAAGCGAGCTTATATTTCACCCAAATAACAGATGTTTGAAAGTCTCCGCATTAATATTCATACACCTCAGGGAGAATAAATGTCTTGTGTCTTCAAAACGCAAGAGGAGAACTAATTCCACAAACAGGGAGGCATCAGTCCTGATTTCGGTGAGATTCAGGACAGTTTGGCTGGAAAAACATGAGCAGCTCTCTGAAATCAGCGCTAGTCCATCTTTATCCGATGACAATTTAAAAAGTGGATAAAGTAGCTGAAAAGAATGGAAAATTAAATTATGCGTTCGTCATCAGTTTGCCATCAGCGGCCACTTGGAAGGCGAGGCAGCCGCTTTTGGGAAGCCTTGTCAAAACGCATTCACACTGTTAGCTAATACACGCTACGCCTGCGATGTATGCGGTCCCCAGTCACTGCTTCCACTGATTTCAACAGGGGAATGCAGGAACAGGAGGAACTATGGAATGAATAACTACTCAAAGGGAGTTTATCAGAAAATGATCTCAGGCAATTGACCACACTGTTCTCCATTCAGCACTACAATGCCAACTTGATTACAAACACAGCCAGACTACGGAAACATGACCTCAAATCTGAAATGGCAGGAAAACATAAGCTTTAAAACAAATGTTAGTATAAGTCTTTAAATCAAATTAATCAATAAAAATTATATAGCCAAAACAATGTTTCCATAGTGATTCGTAATAAGACAAACATTTATAAAAGCTTATAACTGCTTCTTAAATCAGGCTTTTTGGGTAGCAGAAGAGTCTTTAAAGGAAGAGCCTTCTTCATAAAAGTGCCTAGTGTTCTTTTCTTTCCTACGTACAGTAGCCCTGTACAAATTAATAAAGACTACTTATATGTCTATGGGAAATTCAGTCACCTGATGGAAGAGAGGGCCATTCAGCAATGATGAGAAAGGTCAGTATGGCCTCAGCTTTGTCACCTACTGATGACGTTTACTGTTAGGAACAAATATGAATGAAACACAATAATGAACCAAGCTTAATGCTCAAAACACAAGCACACAAGTATTATGCCACATTTTCTATGAGTCCAACAGAGGTAGCAGTGCAGACAGTTGACTCCTAATGGCTTTTTTGTTTGCGTTGTAGTCTGCCGCATTTGTAAGTCACTTTGGATAAAAGCTTCTCCCAAATGAATAAATGTAAATGTAAATGTGTAAACTGTACATGTGTGTGTCAGAAATGCACGGTTGATCCCAGATCGTAGAGAACTGTGAGGAAAACATCCAATCCAACAACAGGATTCACTGTCTTAAGCGTGTCTTGGTCTCTAGAGCACGTACATCTGTTTGGAATCAGAAAAAACAAAGGACAATGGGGCAACAGAATGGACACAGGTGAAGATCAAAGTGCTTTTTCAAGCCTTGAGGGAGGAATGGAGGGCCTGGAGGCAGTGGGAAGGCCTTAGCCACCTCTGACTATGTGTACATATATGGGTCCATTCATTTCAAAGACTAAAACAGCTGGCCATAGATACTGGTGGTGGATGCTAGGCTCCTGACCCTCACAACAACCTCCTATTGTCCTTCCATTGACTATAAAGACAACTCATTAAGTACATTACAGGTATCGAAGGTAAGGTAAAAAAAGAAAAGAAAAAAAAAAAAATCCACAGAATTTCTGTTATTATTCCCATTCTGTCTTGCCACGGTGATAGGAAACGCTCAGACCTGACAGCCACCGTGTTAATTCTCTAATCCATGCAGACATGTGGTGATAAAAAAAACAGGGAAGAAAGCGCCCGCTTAATCGTGCACTAATGGTTATGACAAATACCTGTCTCTGTCACACGGTGAAGGCACAGCCAGGTATCAAGGAACCAACTTCAATAAACTCAGCCCATTTGTTGAAACGTAGAAGAAAGAAAAAGAATTCTTCAGGTAGGGCAAATTCATTTATTTGCCAGTTGTTGTCGAGAATGTAAACGAGTGGTAGTTTGGTCAAGTTGAGAGAAAGGACGATGTCACAGTTTCATAGCGGATGACACGGCAAAGTGACTTACGTCTCGTGGTCCATCCATATTCTGCTGGGCACTAAGGCACACAAATCACAATCGCGTGTATGTCATTTAGCAAGGGTAGTCTTGGGAGAGGCTTATTTGGCGAGGTCTCTGGGCAGGGCAGTCACTTTGTATCCCTGTAATTGTGATTTATACCCTGGCCTTCCCAGCTATAGTCCTGTTTCAAAGTCCTTGTACCGCATCGACAACTGACATATTTTCAGCACAGCTAGCGTACACAGAGTGACCCGCGCGTTAATGACAATCTACTTTACCCTTTTTTATCATGAACACCATGAAGAGGTATTGCCTGGGTCCTGTGCGAAGTTAGGAGTCCTGCTAACCCACAAACAAAGTCTACACAGCTTGCCAGTCTTTACAGCGGTACCTCATTGTGATCGGCATCTTCAGTGATAGAACACGGGACATAGGATTGTTTGGTTATCCCTGCTCTGATATTGACAATGTTCACACTTGCATTGATTTTTTTTTCTCCAAGAGTAATGCTGGGGTTTAACTCTGGCTTGTGCACTTCACAATCACTTTCCCAGACCGATTTTCAGCCAGCTGCAGTGTTTTAGCCTCCAGCAAATGCCCACTCAGTCTCTCCCCGGCACTGCGCTAGAAACGCTAGAAAGTAAGACTAGCCTAATTTTGCAGGCAGCCGAACACATCTGCAAGACGGAAGAGTTGAGGTGACTTTATGGCAGCAAATGCAAATTGAACCCGGGCCAGGAGAGGCAATATTAATAATATCCAGGTAATGCATAATACTGGCGGCGATATCGGGCTAAATATGATGTAGATTCGATCTTGTCAATCTATCTGCTGCCCTGCAGTAATTCCACTGCGCTTGCACAGAGCGGGGCTGGAATGAATCAATTCTCCTCTCTGAAGTGTATCATTCAGGTCACCCGTATCCAGTAAACAGTATAGCTACATGGGTGCTTTCTTTTCAGACAGGAGCATTATTTAAGCATTTATTATTTTTTTTACCATGCCAGTTTTATTGTGCACAAATTCCACTATGTGGTGTTCATTACATAGCGAAGATTTCAGAAGTGCAGAAACATTAACAATTAATTACATTCTTTTTCTTGATCACAATTAAACATAAGTAATAATTGCTTTTATGGTTTTTAAAATGCACTGTTATAACACTGCCAAACAAGATCTCCCTTTGAAATGTTTTTGGAATAAACTATGCTTAAGATCAGGCAAATGTGGTCAAGAGTTTTGCATCAATCAAGCCAGTTTAAAGTTCCTTTTCAACCTTTGAAACCCGAAGTACCCCAAGCACAGTTTGAAAAGACGACACCTTTCATACTCAAAGACTTCTCCAGCATAAACAGCTTACTGAAAAAAACGTGGGGAAAAAGGTAGGCGAAAATTGAGAGTGACGCACAGGTCTTTGTAGATCTTATTGAATAAAGAATCAAAACAAGCCCTGCAAAATTACACCCTTTCACACAGGACTTTTGTACATCACAGGAAGAGAGCACACTGGAGAGGAAGTGAGTTAACATAGTCCAAGGTCAGGTTAGCTCTCTGCACATAAAGCATATATTTCTTTAAAAAAAAAAGAAAAGAAAAAACAACAACTTAAAAAGAAACAACCTTGCCGTGACCCGCACTTAGTGAGTGGAACGATGGTTTCCTGTAAAAGTTTATCTGAGGGTACGGAAGATTAACGAGGATATTTTCATTGGGCACTTTTCCCACATCTCACATATTCAGACGCGATAAGATCGTAATATTTATCAGGCCTCACTTCAGGTCATTTGCTATGTTAATTTTATGAGCTTGATGTTGCTTTTGTCTCTCGGTTGTGTGTTATTCTTCAAGAACCGGTGGGGGGGCGGAGGGGGAGGATTTATATACTTTGCATACGCTTTCCCCAAATTATGCACTCAGGCGTAATTATTTTTGGCATTCAGGTTGCTTTGGAACATCTAATTTAACTTGCACTCTGTGAAATTAAGTCTATTATTTCACCATCAAATCAGCATCTGTTTAGTATACCTCCACTTGTTTGTTTGTGATAACACATCGTTATACGTGACAGATCTCTTCTATTACACTCCTTGAGGCAAAAGAAACCTTTTTTTTGGTCTGAGGTGAGAAGCACTGAATTTCCACAGCATTGAGATAAATATTCAGTACAATAACAAATACCTTTTCTGTTTAACTCAGAAATCTAGTTTCTGTATAAACTGTTTACAAGTGGAGCATATGCATATAATTGGGTAAAATCAGTCAAAAAATATACCTTTAATATCTAGAATGTTTATGTGGTTTTACTGTGTAATGTGTACTGCATTTGCTTATACTTGCTTTAAGGCAACCTAGGTAAAATCAGCCAAAAAATATCATACTTCTATTATGAAAGGTACTGTATGTTGAATTAGCGTGACAATAACAGCAGAGCCCCACCAGATACATTGTTCCAGCTTTCCAAAATTCTACTTCTATTACTTATGGCTCAAAGTCAATGCGAGGTTTAAAGCCATAAGCCAAATAAAATTTGAGCCAACTCAAATTCAGAGAATCTTCCTCTTAGTGACACAACTATGCTCTGCTGAAAACCAACCCTGAACTTTAATCCTGTCCTTAGGTTCTGAGCACGCTGAATCACCATCTACTTCATAGCTCTTTTTTCCTGCACCTTCAGGGAGGATCAAAATGAGGATCAAACCACAAGGAACAATGTTGTTTAAGCAAATGCTACCTTACCAAGAGATGCGATGGAGAGCCCTCTGTAGTTTTAGAAAGTTTCTAACTGCTGAAGCTTTTTCTCTTGTTACTGCACCAAGCGTAACGAACAAATGAAAGGCAAGCTTCCAGCAACAGTCACACACAGGGAACCCTCGCTGGAAGATTTCAGAACTGAGGTGGATGTATTAGGTAGTGTCTTACACTGCCAGTTATGAAAACGGCGTGGATGCCCATTCATGCACAGACCTTCTCTGGGAGTTCACATCTGACCTTCCTCCTTCTCCTCATCATCTTCCAAATCAAGTTCATCAGGTACACGAACCAGTGGTGAAAGTGCTATACTCCCCAACTCTCTCTCTCAACCTGATTCATTTTTAAGGAGATGGGAATAAGGACTAAAAACTGGCAATCCATGCCCTTGAAAGGATCCCCTTTTAGCTTTTAGCAGGACCCCGGAAAATGAATGAAGTTAGCATGCAAAATCACCCCCCACCCACCACCACCAATGCCATTATAGGCCATAACGTCTGGAACCACACTTGTCGCGGGAAGCTTTAAGTGCAGAGTGCGATCAATACTGATAAACGCTAAAAATTTAGTTTGAGGGAGCGTGATCCATAAATCTAAGCAGGACCGTTTCAGGGGAGCAGCTGCTGGGGTCCCGGAATGTGTCCCCCTTCCTAGGATCCCTGTCTAATTTTGTTTCGTTATATTAAGGAAGAGGTGGAGGAACATTAGATTTTTGTGTTTGATTGGGGAGAGTTAGGGGGCTTGAAGTGATTTACATGAACTGAGAGAGAGAGAGAGAGAGAGAGAGAGGGAGAGAGAGAGAGTGGGAGAGATGGAGACGGAGAGAGAAGGTGAGAGAGAGAGAGAGATAATGGGTGAGGGTGAGAGAGGGAGTGAGAGAGAGAGAAATGGGAGGCCCCTCTCAAGGTCAACTCCAGGTGAACGAGGGGTCAGGCAGAGGTCACGCCGGCTCCCAGGCAGGTCGATAACGCCCCCGGACTGGCGCAGAAGAGGGGGTCGCACCCCGCACATCAACCTGCCCCGGCGCGGAGCCCGGCGGATAAAGAATGTTGGGGATGATTGCAAAACAGCTCTGCTTTCAACCGCTAACTCCTTTTCGTGTAAACGTCTCGGCCTGACACTTCTTACATACTCATTTCCCCCTTTTTTCCCCTCTCTCCCGCTCTCTCTCCTCCTCTCCTGTACATTCTCGGCGCGTCGACAGCAGAAGAATAAGAGACAGCGAGAGAAAACAGTGAGAGATCAGACTCTTGTTGGGGTTGGCAAAAGGTCAGTGCTGACAGGCATGGGGGTTAAACTGCCGTCTTAAAATACTGTTCATTACCCTCTGCTGCCTCACAATAAATTCACTTCTTTGTGTCAGAGTCAGCGCTGTACATCAATATTCCCCACCTTCTAATTTATTAGCTATTGTTGAGTTGTATAGGAGACCTTTTATATGAAAGGAGCATTGATCTTAAGGATATTCCAAAACTGCTGCCAGAATAATCACAGGGAGGGTAATAGCTAGTTACCATAGGGGTAAAAAGTCAGTGGTGAGTTCACCATTTCTCACCAATGGATCTACATGAAATTTATATTAATCCACTCCCTGCACGGTAAAGATCTGATGGATGCTAGGCACAATAAATGAACTATGTCGTCACATACAATTCCGTGTTATGAAAAGTGCATGGAATGAATCATAACGCATGTTTTAACAAAGACCTTCACTGCATTATTAATAGGAAAAAAAATAGATGACATGTTCTAACAGAACCCAGCTTACACTGAACAAATTAAAACACTAGTAAGTAATTAATGCTCCTCATAACATGTTCTAAGTTTATTACTTGATTTATATTTGTTCTAGTTTATAGGGGCATTGTGGTTAAGTGATTAATCTTTTACTTGCATATGTAAGATTCGGTATGTGTTTATATAATTTATTAAATAAATAAACAAATAAATCACCCCTCAGCTAATTTGCCTAATGATATTAGAGATGAGTAACTGTACAAATTGTGCAAAATAGAAGCTACTATTAACCTAACCCACCTTTCATTTCTGGAGTTCAAAATGTCCATCCATTTTCATTTGTGGAAAACAAAAACATAATTAAAGATTTGACACTTGACACGGATTCCACAAATAAAACACTTTGCTTCCCTCACATAATAAAAGAGGGTCAGAAATTCAAGTTCGCTGGTGATATGTCAAAGTGGGGGGCTTGGGTTAGGGTGGCAAGGGGGTGGAACCATTCAGGCCAGAGTGTAGTTCAGAGAGACAAAGCGGCTTTTGTACAAAACCAAAAAAAAAAAAAAAAAAACAATGCTATTAATTATCACAGTGGAAATGGCAAAGGCTTGTTACTTTTTACAAAACATATTATTTTCCTCCTTCGGTCCTGGCTCCCTCGGGGGGACGGAAAATAAATGCTGCGACTTAAATAACAAGAGACTAACATCATTTTCACAAGGAGGTCTGCATAATTCTGTGAGCATGAGTGAGCTGCTGACTTCAACTAAAATGTTTCAGTTCCGTGCGCATATAGGGGCATAAATAATTCAGAATTAATCCCTGCAGAGGGGACAATGGGAATCGTAAATTATCCACACGCAATCCTTAACATTAGAGGCAATGAACCTATAGTAACCAACTAGAAGAGTTACTCATTACATGCGTTTCTCAGACACCTTAACCTTTGAATATTAATTTTCCCAGAGCCGCTCTCGGGGAGCCAGTGGGACGCTTCGCTGTTTTGCCTGCGAAGGCGTGATGCATAAAGTGTATTTACAGCCCGCTCAGTGTGCGCACCGTCTGAACGTGTCACTCGTTCCGGATCTGGAAATACCATAATCCCAGCATGCAGACTTGTTTTGCGCCCAACACATATCAAAGACAAATGGACACGGAGGCGCAAGTAAACCTTTTGATATAGAAAGTATTAGGATATAAATCTTCCTTTAAAGATCCTGCGAGCAAAAAAAACCTGAACCCTGTTGAGCAGGTGTAGATATTTATGGAAATACTCAAAAAAGGTGAATATTGTCATCCTCACCATGGTCAGGATTTACAAGTACCCCACCTATCTTTGAACGATTTTACAAACAGAAATTGTTGATGTAAAACAACAGCTTTCTTCCCACCAAGATTATTTTGATTTATTTTTAAACCACAGAAATAGGCAAGATCATTACTGTTGTTAAAATGAAAAGGCTTATTTTTTTCAACCAACATAAATGATGTTCAGTCTCTAAGAGGGCACATATTTCAATAGTGGTTCTCAAACTGTGTCCCCATAGGTTAAGGACTGACATGTTCCTTCCTGACATGCAAAGGAAGGGACATGTCTGAGTAAAACCGAGGAAAAAAGGTTTGTTCCCAAACCCAAGGTTTGTTCCCAGCACAAAAGCATGGATAGATATTATAGACGTATAGTCTTGGCCCTAATGATATATGGAAGGCCTAATATGCAGCCTCTAGTGCCAATGACATCAGAGCCCCTGCTGTCACTGTTTCCTCTCTGGATTATGAGTGATACCTATGGACTTGGAGGAAGACTGCACTGGCTCCCCCCTGTCCTCACTGGACTCAGCTGGACAGTCTGGGCAAGCATTTAACAACAAGACAAGACACATTTCTGGGTCTTCACACACGACATTGCAATGGTTGTGAGGACTGCTTGCTTGTGTGCCTTTCTGTGTTTTCCCACACTTTAACACTCAATCTGCTGCACGTGCATGGATACAGGGTGGGTGAAGGGTGGGGGTGGGAGTGGGGATATGTTGGACTGCGCCAAAAGCGAACATGATGAAATTCATGATGAACAAATATCCCCATCATCTCAGGAGCTTTACATAAAATACAGGTAACTGACAGCTCGACCAATAAAACGTTTATTTGAAAACTCTGAAAACGTCTACATACCTCTGCAGAAATTCGAGATGAAAATGCCAGGCGGTATCAAAGCTACATTAGATGAGACTCAATATTTCAGCAAGAAAGGAAGACATGAATTCACAACAGATCCCAGATAAAAGCACGGAATGCTGGAAAAAGCGAGTGGCATTTAGAGAAAGGAAAAAAACATCCGATTTAAAAACTACTTTGAAATATACATATAAAAGAGGAGGCATGGAGATTTCCTTTGAAATGCACTTCAAGTCCACACTTCTCTCCATCCAGATACATCTTTTTAAGGTGTTAAATAAAAAAAGGCTTACATATTCAATAGATCAAATACTCTTCTTATTAAACTCAGTGTGCATAATCCAGTAGGTTTTTAAGGTATCCCAGGGAGTAAAATGATGAACCAAGAAGTAATTTAGCAAGGAGCTAAACAAGAATATAGCCATATTAAAATGTATGTAATGATTTGCATGTAATGTTCATATATATTCATAGTTTTTCCCAAATCACTGTGCATACTTTAACATTTATTATTATTATTATTTTTTTTTACAATTTCCTTCCTTATATATGCATCTGTCTTCCAAAGTGTGTTATTTCTCTGAAGTATATTAAGGTCCAACAAAGTCTCAAAATTTGTGTCCATTGCTCTGTTCGCATTTCCCTACAAACATTTCTTCCATATCTACACTTCAGTTTTTACAACTTCAGCATAATATTGGGTGTGCTGTCAAACAGATATGGGTGTTCCCTTACTGGAGTAACCATAAATTTAACGTAACTCGGCGCACTTATATTGTGAAGTTACTAGTTTCTGGACTTTCTCGCCTTGTTGGTGTAGGGCAATACATTCGTCACACGGATTTTCCCATTACAGACAGAACAGCAGCGCTTCACCTTTTAATTTTCAAGAGGAGCGCGGGATTATCAGGGGAGACAGGAGGTTGTTTTATTGCGCAGAATTTCATCACAATAAAAGCTTGTGGGAAAGGTGGAATAATTGACGCCCTATAAATGTCTCAATGTAGATTACATGCTTCTTGCCTGGCTAATCCTGGTAATTGATGAACTCCTATGCTGATGATTTTTATATGTAATTTGTTTATTAATTAAGATAACACTTATTTTGGGACCTCAACCAAGTAAACCCGATTATCTGCTCTGCAGGGTGAAAGCACACATTTTGCTAGACGCATGCCAGACACTGGCAGTGAATATGTAATAGTCTTCTGCAAAGTTACATTCATACTCTTCAATGCTAAAAATAAACCCTGTCACACTTGATTATGTCTGCAATAGAGTGTTATTGACTAATATGCGCACACATACACAAACACACACACACAAACAAGGGTATAATTTGATTGCTGGGGATAAACGTGTGTGTGTGTGTGTGTGTGTGTGTGTGTGTGTGTGTGTGTGTGTGTGTGTGTGTGTGTGTGTGTGTGTGTGTTTACATCTTAATTTCTTAATTTTAATATATTCCTCTGTGTTTTTTGTGACATTTTTAATAGAAACTATGCTAAGGGAAGGAAAAAACTACTTCATAACTGTTAGCACCTCATAGTAAATGGTCATCCATTATTTCCTAATATTTATAAAAGTAAACAATCCATCTGCAGATGATGTACACTGAGGTGATGTGCACGCTGTTGTGGAAACAAATGCTATTTGGTCAGGTGGTCAGAGAATAAGGTACTACTGTCATTAGTTACACCATTAGTGCAGACACTTGAAACACAAGTGCCTAGTATATCTGTCTCTCACAAAATGTCTTTTCATATAGTATATGTCCACACTCTGTACGTAACAAAGAGTTTCAAGAGATTGTTCTCTGTGAGAAATTTTTTTTTGGGGGGGATGATCAAGCTGTTTTCAGGTTACAAAAACTAGGAGATTACAAGTGAACATTTCCTAAACTATCCCATCAACAGTTATTCCTTCAGATCAAAAAGGTTTGTCGAGCACTTTAGTTTACAACTCTGAAGGGGGAATTGGGAGGAGGAAGAAAAAGCATAAGTAAGAAAAAAAATCAAACGATTTCCATAAAAAGTGGAATAAATAACCCCTTGAAATACAAAGATTGGGGATTTGCATGCATTAGGCTGTCATATCTCTTTGGGATATTTTAACATTTCCGATATATGTGAGGAACAGTATTAAATCGGTAAATTTGACCCTTCTGCTATTCTGGCGCGTTAGAGATGTGCGAGTGCCGGGAAAACTTTAAAGGGAAACCGAGGAAGAAGGAGAAAGGGGAGGAAGAAGTAGAAGAAGAAGAAAGAGAGGAGAGATAAAATGACATTAAAAGCCATCCTGGAACTGATTGATGCACTATAATATTTGAAGTCCGCTGATAGCCCTGTGCTTGCCGCCCTGGAGGTCATAGCTGGGAGCACGCTAATGAGAGCTTTTATAGCACTCGCTCTAATCGCACAGAGAGCTGGAAAGCTCTCCTGACTGGTAGCCTCCAAAATCAGATCTAAACAGAAAATAACATGCTCGATTTGGCCTGTGAAAGGTGGGTTGAACAAATCTTTGTGATGTATTGGAGCGTTTGCCAAGCGACACAGACACGTGGTGGCGGCCCTCTCTCTGTTGTCAGCAAATACACATTTTTCACTTGGTGGGCCTGGTGGGGGCTATGTGTCTGGGGGTGGGGGTTGGATAGATGTGGCGGGAGGTTGTTTTGTGGTGGAAGTGGGGGAAGTGGGGGAAGTGGGGAAAGGGGGGTTGTAGTGACCCGTGGCTTGCTCGACCATGGTGTTTCACTGGGGCTGAAACCAAACCAGTTTTATCTCTCACAGGAAGACTGAAACAAAAAAACATGACTGCTTCAACAGACAAAATTCCACATTCAGAGAAACTTATAACTTTAGTCCTTATGTGATTAGGGAGGGGGCTGGAAAATTATATGTGTGCACCCCCAGCTCTGTCTTTTTACCTTTACTCACATTCATGAGAGACTTTTTTTTGTTTTCAGAAATATCAGCATTCTGCAATATACCTTCCTTTTGAGCAAACTGTAACTTATAAAATAACATTGGACAGGACACAGGTGAAAATTAAACACAAATTTTCACTTTTTTGGGGGAGTTTCAAATTACACCCTTGGTAAAATGACCTTGTTTTTGCTCATGATTTCAGTTATTACTAGTTGTTACTTGTTAAGAAAGGTGTGTTGATTGGTTAAACTAACACACCTAGAAAAGCAAGATTTGATGGTAAAGCAATTGCACTGATTCTGCTGGTGCCTTTGTAAACCACAAGTAAAAATGTCTACTCTCTCTTTTTCTCTATATCTCAGTCTCTTTGCACAGAGGGTTTATGTTAGAGGTTAGGATATGTGTATCAATAACAGAACCACAGTATCACAAGTGAACTGCTATACACTAGCAGCACACACAGACCTGCCTGCAGGCATAAACACAGGCGCATATATACACACACAATGCAGTGCTGCACGGCTCCCTGGGAAGCAGGCTGGGGAAGCATTTGATGTAGGGACACAGAGGTCAGCCCGAGCAATCTGTGCAGCGCAGAAATACCTCCCCCACAACAGTTCCATGTACACTGCTATGGACTTTGAATGAGTACATAACAAGTAAGAAAAAAATACATATATATATATATATATATATATATATATATATATAAAATTCACAGAACAGGGCATGAGCCTTTTGCACAAAGCATTAAGTAGATATATTTCAGTATTTCTCCCACTGTTTGAGCCACATGAATATAAAGATGAAAGATGAAAGATGAAAGATTAAAAAGAAAAATAAATAAATGGAAAATGAGATTTGGTAGAGAAAAGGAATGTTAAAGTGAACTGGTAAATGAAATGTACAGTTTTTAGGATTACAACAGCAATGAAAAACTTCTTCTGAAGGTGTTCTTGGTGGACTTTAAGGTTACCTCTGTCCGCTTAATGCTCTTCAGTTCCCAGAACCAGAGGAAAAAAGCAAAAGGTCCAACCACCACATAAACTAATTTCAAATGTCATGTCTTATTAGAGGGAAAAGGAAGGGAATGTCTCACTCACTCCCCTGGACGAGTCAATGAATTTGTCAAAATTTTATGATAATTCATTCAATTATTCCTCAGACATTTAAATGACAGTGAAAAAAGGCATTGAAAAAAAATTTACAGAGGGAGAGAGAGAGAAGAAAAATCACAATAATCCTGCTCTTGATACTACACTGCCTCCAGAGGGTTTTTTAAAAGCTCCATATCTCAGTGTGAAGACTGCTAAAACTTCTCTCCCCCACCCCCACTCCTCTCTGCTCTGTCATCCCCTCACACTCCTAATGAACAAACACACGGTAACTCACACACACACACGCATGCACACACAAACTCATTTACTTACACCTACACACACACAAACACAAACACACTCTCTGTCTCTACCTCACACACACAGTCGCTAACTTACTCATTCACTCACACACAGGTACACACACACACATATTCACTCTTGCACAAGCACACACGCACACAAACACACATACACACACACACATTGTGCCAGAATGACAATAAAATTGGCCCTCCACAGTTGTCGACCTCCCTGACCCCTGACCCTGGGCAGACTCTTCAGGCTGAGGTTCAGCTCATGGGGGCCGGAGATGCGATTCCCTCTCGGGGGACCCCAGGCACCGTATGCTCCAGCATGGGTAAGCTCCCCCTCTAGTGTTCACAGCTTTTTATATCCCCAGCTCAGTCTTTCCACCCATGCACTCTGTGTGTGCCAAATCTTTCCCCTAACATGTTTTGTATGATTTAAAACAGCATTCTAAACAGCATTCTGCACACATTTTCCATGTAAAGCATTTCCATGTAAAGCAACTCAGAAACTTCTGCTCCTTCAAAGATAATACCCATGTGTTGTTTTGTTTTTTTGATCAATATATTTTTGCTAATGCAAAAAGCGCAAGCAGTGTTCCTTCCTTACAAATGGTTCATCCCAGATATCACGGAAAAGGCCAAAAAAACTCTTTTCATGTTGCACATAGTTTTGCTTAACATGGCTACTGTCTGTTTGTCTTCCTCTGCTGGGCGGTGAGAGAGAGTGAAGTGGGAATGCATGACTATTCCATTTCTAAGCGGATGCCTCAGCTTTCAGCTTGGATGCTGTCAGTCCCTTACAATGTCTGGTCAGCTGTAATCCATGGCCCATATTCATTCAAATGACATTCATTCTTAAGTGCTTTGTCCTTAACTTTGAGCAACTAATATAAGCAGGTGTTACACTTTTGTTCTTTCTGGCACATTCTTTTTTTATTTCACTGTCTGCCAAACTTAAAGTTGTTTAAGAATTTAGAAAAAAAAGCCTCTTGCTTAACTTTTAAAGTTAAGGGAAAGGCACATGCATTTACATTGAATATAGGCCTGTGGCAATCCTGGTGGAGAAGCCAATGCAGGAGTCTAATTTCATTCCGGTGATCATATTATAAGAGTTAGAAAACTATGTTTTTAGTAATGACTATAGATTTAAAACATTTAAATAACTGTTTCCTGAAAGTGTCATTAAAAAAAAATAAATAAATAAAAAATTTTGAAATAATTTGGCTGAAACTATTGTAAATATAACAGCAACCTAGATTAATCACAGGTAAACAGAGAAAGGGTACAAATGTTCTGA
Organism: Megalops atlanticus; assembly: GCA_019176425.1. Classification (NCBI taxonomy): domain Eukaryota; kingdom Metazoa; phylum Chordata; class Actinopteri; order Elopiformes; family Megalopidae; genus Megalops; species Megalops atlanticus. The sequence continues at coordinate 32,543,229 of CM032878.1, read as the reverse complement.
CATAAATTACCTAAATATGAACAAAAATACATACCAGTGCACCCTGTCCCTTACTTTATTATTTCTTTTCTAAATCTTACCTCAGAAAAATGTTGAAAGAAAAAAACAATGTAAACGCCGAAGGTGTCAAAACAGACCCTCGCCAGACCAGAACAGTTAGCCTCTTTAAAAGTTTAATGGCTCTTTATGGCCATTTATTACACACAACTGGGTAACTGGATTCCCTTAAACTAACAGAGTCTGGCGGACACAAGCAGAAGGACAGAAACTCCTGGCCTGCAGGGATGCTAATTACACTCTCTTTCTAAATTAGCAGGAACCTTCACTGGGACCACAGCTCCATCAGCTTTCCGGAGCATCGCAGAGCACGGAGGGGAGGAAAAAAATAGAAACAAACCAATAATCTTCTACTTTGCCTCTTAAATGAGAGCCACTCCAGCTCTAATGTAGACAAGTCATTTTGTACAAGCCACTAAACCCGCGGGGGATGGGAGCCTACGTCGTGGGCCGCTCGTTTCAAAGATCTTTTGCAATCAGTTCCACAATGGAGCCCCTCATTTTCTGCTGCTACATCATAAAAGTGCTTCTTTTGTTACATTTCCATCCTTAAAAGGGTCTTAATCCTTTTCTTTTCAGGCGAGTCTATGGCAAATTCCACAGGGACATCCCATTCGCTGCGAGGGCTGGAGTGACCCACTCAGAAAACAGCGTGCAAAGCTTTGAGCCTTTCTTCTGCTGCCACTCTCCTGAGAACATTAAATCGTACTTTTCATTCCCCTCACCATAGGGGGAAGCCCCTTAATGATGACAGAGAAAGAAAAATTCCCCCACTCTGTCCTATGATACTATTCTGCTGTCAAGCGGGCGTCTCCCCGGACAGAGAATCAAACATGGCTTCCAGCAGGTGGAGCGGCGCTGAAGGTCACCGCGCCACGAAAGGGGGAGCAGCAGCGCTTCAGAGGAAACGCAGGTTCCCACAGCAAATTAAGTCATCTGTGAAAACTTTTAGGTCTCCTTTTTTATGTAACGGAGTGGGACTTTAATTTAATGAGACTTTTTTTTTTTTTTTTTTTTTTGATACAGCATTTTCTGCATTCGGCCAAGCATGCGACCCGGGACAGCGGTTCTGTCTGTGTGTGAGAGAGAGAGAAAATGTGTGCGCGTGAGTGTGTGCGTGCGTGCGTGTTTGTGTTTACATCCTGCACATATTATCCCTCAGAAGCGGCTCGCTTGGACTTGGCCCCATGCTCAGATTTTTTTTTGGCATTTTTCACTTCTCCCTCCTTTTTTTTTTTTTTTTGTTAAAAAAATGTTCTTGCTGTTGAGTTTTCCCATCCTTCCCTTTGTGTGGCAGTCTCTCGGGGGAGAGCTGATTAATCAAGTTAAAACTGAGCCATGTGCCTCCAGTGGCTGCAGCCTCCAGACTGCCGATATTCTCTATGTTTGGTGCTTCAATGAGAACATTGTAGTTATATAAAACACATGTCAATCAAGACTTAAATATTCCCCCTTGTCGCAGTCTATTCAGTGTCCACGGTGTGCTCCCAAATTTTTCGAATGCTAGAACGAATTGATGAATATTTTCAGCATATGTGTTTCCCCCTGTAATATTTAACACTGAGTGATGAATGCTGGGGTAATGCAGAACACTCTTTGTGAGACGGGCCTGCAAACAATGGAGACGTAAAATTGCTGCCTCTCGCGTTTTGCCGGGGAAAGTTCACCGACGCATCTGTTTCCATTTGCTTTGTTTGTGCACTTTATCATATTTACAGACTAAAAAGAGACTCAAGTGGCAAGTACGAAGGTTTAAAGTATGTCAAATCACGACATGTACAATGTGTAATTTGACCAAAATGGATTATGAGCCTGTATTTTTCCAATGTTCCCTAGAAATACCATAAAATCATCTGTTTAGCTTTATTTAGGTTTATCTTTAAAGCTATAATGAATGATCAACTCAAGCCAGTAAGAGATTTTGTGCTTTTTTATATCACTGTTTTTACAACAATTTTAATAGAGCTTAAAGAATGGGCAACTTAAAAAGCATGCAAAATAAACGTAACTGCTTATATTCAACACACACAGAAACTGGCACAGTGACCAAGGGGAAAAGAAATCCCATATCAAGTCATTCCATGAAGCCACATTCAGCACTAACATGATTAAGGCTAATTACCTCTAATAACTACTTTGATTAACGCACATAAGTCCATTAATATCAACCATACTTTATGGCTGCTAATGCAGTATGGCACGCACATATGACACGTACACACGCACACACGCACACACACAGTCCTTGTCTCTTGAAAAGAGGACATAGATCTTATGTCAAACACAGACATCCAGTGCTCTCTTCCACAGGATTCAAACCTGCAACCTTCTGTTTAGCTCTGTAACTGTTGCATATTTGCATAACCCTACCTTCACTGTATTACATTTTTAGTAATGATGTCTACATACATGCACACAATACATAAATGCACATCAAAGTACATTTATCATTTCATTAATCATTCTGTAAATGAAACACAGTCCTTGGCTGACCTCATTTCCTGGATTCTTAAAAAAAAACAAATAAAAGTCATGCAAAACAAACAGCAAAAGACAGACAGAATCATCTATATTAGACTAATAAAAACAATAATGTAATCAACACTTGAGTTCAAATTGGGTTAAGCAATGATATCACTCCTGTCTCTCTCACTGTGTCAGTAATGTTTTCAGTATCCTGGTTCTTACTGGGTCATTGCTTTGGATATGAGACCTGGCTGAACCTGGACTCTCTGCAACACGTTCAGTGGCTGTGCCCACACAATGGCTAGGTATGGTGCCAAGGACCGCAGTTCACAGACAGTGTTTTCAAATCCCGCTGCCATGCCAATGCTGCTGTCCAGTGAAAGTGATGTTACAATGGCCATCCTCTGGTCATGGCCGCTTCCTGCTGCCCCCTCGCATTACATTTATGACAAACTGGGCTGTGTAACGTTGGATATGACCTGTGGAAACAGGACACGGGGGCCGGCCCGCACCCCCCAGCCCTCAGCTCCGCTCGAGGCTCCGGGGGAAACAGGTTGGTGGGGTGCCACAGGAGCAGGGAGGGGCCTGGATGTGAAATGGACATGGCGTGGAGAACAGAAAATGAAAGCTTAATCCCTAAACCTTTGACTCTGTGGCCTTTTCCTCGGGGCACCCTTCCAGCCAGGAGCCACTCTTAAGCGTTTATGTGTCCATGTCTTCTCTGTATGCCCAACACTTATTTCTCTCACAAACAAACCCAATATGTGGGCACGTGAGCTAATTCACTTTTGTGTTTATTTTATGAAATTAGGTTAATCACAATATATATAATGCCAGATTTCCCTTCCTCCTTTTATTTTCACCCAATTTATTAAGCAATTAAAATCCTTACATTATGCACCCTTTATGCTGCAGTAACTGCTCGTTTAAGTAGGAAGGAATTATTATACTGAATGGCATGATAATTATCATAATATTACTCTAATTCTCGGAGTAGTATTTAAATTATATGGTTGGTTGATTGCATGATGAATTAAGTAACCATTTTCCAGGAACACTTGGAGCAGTGCTCTCTGTACTGAAATCAAGATAAGCCTAAAACACAAGAAAACCCCGGAGCAGAACTGACTGAAATGGTCAGTGTGACACCGCTGCTTCTGATTGGTGGGTTTAATTCTGAAACAGAGGGCAGTTTCTGCTCACATCCTGACAAAGACTGCTACAGCTGAAACATGCTGGTGATCTGCCCATTTTTAATTTCCCATACCACACTGCCAAATTAATAAAGGCATTTGTACCATTATACAAAACAAGTCTTTTTCAATTGATATGATACAGTATAGATATAGTATATATAGTCCCAAAACAGCTGACACATTGAACATTCTGACATTGCTCGGGCACTGCTAAAGTATATCACATCATTTTTAACTTACAAATATTCATTGAAGCACAATTATTAAAAACAAATAACCAAATTATTTTCTGACATTTTATTCACTGTTCTGTTTCATCAAACATCAGAAATCTAACTTTAACTCCCAGTGTTGTTCATTTTAGCCATCTTCAGGAGTGCTCTGGGGTTTACACAGTTCAGAATATCATAATTTATATTCTTGGTGAACGCTTGCATTTTGAACATCATCCACTTACACAGTTGGAGCAGGTTAAGCAGGTTAAGCTTCTTTATCGGGCCACAACAAAGGACACGCAATGTTAGTTCACCCAGATGTAGTACGTATCAGCAGGCAATACTCGGGGAAAGTGTAGGATCTGTCTGGGACCTTTTATCCAGAGAACAGCGCTCATCATCTTTAACACAATCTGTACACCATGGGGCTATTGTGGTCAGATACTGAATCCTGAACCACTGTCATATGCCCATTGTGCAACATCCAGTTGTGCTAAAATGTAAAGATTAATGAAACTGTACATAAAATTATATACAATTTAAAGAGTATTATTTGAGAGACGCATCAAAAAAAAAAAAAAAAATATATATATATATATATATATATATATATATATATATATATATATATATATATATATATATATATATATGTGTGAGTGTGTGTGTGTATGTACTGTATGTATGTACATACATACACACATACACACATATATATCCCTCTCAAATAATACTGTAGGGTCCCTATATACACATTCATTCTAAAAACCCATATACCTATATCTCCAAAAAAAACTATTATTATTATTATTATTATTATTATTATTATTATTATTATTATTATCATGAGTAGTATGTAATATGGACAGATTAAAGTTGCAAATAGACCTTTGATTACATATATTTCCTATTACATACAGTCATTTAAAATAACACATGTACTACTTTCACCTACAGGCACTTAACGTGGGCAATGTTTATCCAGGTTCATGTTAAGCTAGCACTAAAAAGTATGCCTTTATTAATTCATTTGCAGTTATGCTCAATCAGACAGCTGTTTGTAGTCACCTGACAGTTAACTAGAAACCTTGAACTGTTTAATATAGCAATTGATGACAACATGGTATTGTAGGATATAATGCTTTTTCATGGCAATTTATTTCACTTCACTGCAGAGAGTGTTTCATCTTGAAATCATCAAAGCTAGAACCAACAGGCTGACACAGACAGACTTGGCTATCTAGAGAGGCCAGGCTGTGCTCACACTGTGATCAACAAGAGGTTGAGACAGAGCAGCACTTCATTACAAAATGTGAAAGTTTACTTTAAAAAAAGAGAAAGAATCAAATTCATCCAGAGCTCCTTGCACTCCAGGACCACGGAGAAAAGAGTTTCGCCGTACTGGCAGCAACACACGCGCACACACACACACACACACACTCACACACACACACAAAATGCGTATATAACCATCTGTCACAATCAGAGAGATGGTGAATGACATATGTAAACCACTGAATATTACCAATTTAACATTCGGGAATCTGGAATGATTGATGAAGAACAAACAGTATGGGTTTTCATTTCTTTGGTTTGGCATGTGAACCACCTCTAAATATGACTGAAATTCATATTATGACATTGCTAATGTAACACTGAATTATGAATTATGTTTAACTAGTAAGCTAACTACGTGCATACTGTGTGCTTAGGTAGCTTGCTACATGGACAATTCTTTGCTTCATTTGACTAAATGTCACAAAACTAATGTCCTGCCTGAAATCTTGATTGTTTATACTGTTATGCTATAAAATATGTGTGGTTACATACCTACTGTCCCTGCACCATAGACATAGTAGCTAACTGACTACAGTGGTGACCTACTGTACAGAAATAAAACAGTTGTTAGCCAGTTGAGAAAGCAAATTACTCAATATGGAAAGAGCTAGGGTCAGGTTGCTCTGTGTATAGTTATGACTGAAAATGATACACAATAACATATTGTCAGTGTTCATCTCAACAGATTCATTAGGAGTCCTGTCAGCCCTGAATACTGAATCTAGTTAGGATGTCTAGCCCATTTCAGGGCATTTTAAAGAGTACACCTTTAGCCTGCCCCTTCACTACCTCACCGCCTGGAAGTTTTGGCGTTGCTGTCGAACTGTCAGAGTCACCTGTCTCTCACAGTGAAAAACTGCATTTTAGTGTTACAGCAGTGTGGAGGAGGGTAGAGGTTTTATGGCCTCTAATAGACTCACTCTCTACTGCTGTGTTACAGGTGTAACTGCTGTCCCCCAAATTATTGCTTCAGATGCATAAATTCAGATTTAAACATGTATCTTTCTTCTGCATTAAGTCATATTTTTGATGTAGTGACACACCCGAGGGCCATGCAACATTGGCCAGCTAAAACTGAACATTTTAACTGAACTTTCTTCCATTGTTTATGTTTTATCAATCAATTCTTTGGTAAACTCTCGTGATGTAATAATCATGCGCCAACAATGCTAATGGAATGAACACATGACTTGGATGTTTCAGTTTCCCTTAAATAACCCTAAAGAAATATCCAACAATATAGAACATAGATGTCCTCTGGTGCATGAATCTCAGTTTATCTACATGATAACAATCTCACTGTAATATCCATTTGCAATCCATTTTCACTCAATAGCCATTCATACTGTATTTTCAATATCTCCAGTGCCGCAAAGTTCATTTGATGCCAAATACAGGACAAACACATGATTTGGTCATGCAATATGTGGGCAAATTTAGTGAGCAGAGGACTAACTGATTAGCCCTCTATCTCACAACCACTCCTATGTTGCAATTCAACTTTTACAGGGATATATTAATTGTAATATCAGTTAATGTGCCATGATCGAAATTCACCCCTGCATTCAATCAACATTTGTCTCTAATTTTAAACAACCAATAAATCATGTTGCTCCTTTTTTCTAATACCAAAAAAGAGTGACATCCATATGAGCCAGAGTTAAGGGTAAAGGTTTAAATCCATGGATTAATATCTGTCAAAAAGGTTCCAGATATAAACACAGATGAAAAGCTAATACAAAAGTAATGCTTATCAAAAAAATACTTTAAAAAAATCATTGCCAGAAAACAAAATCACACCTGCTTTTCTATGGCTGATGAATACTCTCCTTTATGTGTCGGCATGTCCATGTACATTGTGATGTCACAAACAGGTTGCTACATTAAAGCCCACCTTCTCGCCCATAAGGCCTACTAATTCCCTCACACTCTGATCTACAGCAAAAAAACTCTGTGTTTACTCAACTGTCTGCAAAGGCGGTTGCTCGATTAAATTTGCGCGAACCATGTAGATTGGGGTTCGGACGGGGAAGGGCGCACATTTATATTTCATACCACTTTCACTTGTTAAGTCCTGGTGCAAAGCACGAGTTTTAAAAGTCAATTCAGATCAAAAAAGGAGGCCTCCAGTCGGTTTGCTATCTGGCAGCGGCGAGAGAGAAAGAGCCTCATTGTAGTTCAAATGCTTAAATCTCCTCCACTGCAGAAAAGTCCAACAGAGATGAATCAATCCACATTCACAATGACTTCCTTCATGGGTTTATGTATGGAGAATACATACACAGAGATCAGACAGTTGCATAAGAAAGAGTTGGAGGAGAGCGCGAGGGGGGAAAAAAACACAGATGAAAATGGGACAGGAAACATGCCGCATAATGAACTAATCATTGGGATAATATCCTCATATTCAAATATGTACATTATCCTCTTCATATCCACAACCATAACCAAATAAACTCAACCACAGCACAATGTTTGTTCTCGAGCGATGGCTGGACAGCCATTGCTGTGTTTCAGAGTATGGGAGAGTATAATTAATTGAATTTAATGCATATTTGAAGTACACTGGAGGGGTGCAATTGTAAGAAGATTTCCATAAAGGGAAATCCATGGATGAAAGGGGTATTTTTAAATATCGTAAGGTGATTAAACAGCACTGAGCTCACCAGAAAATCATCTGTTAAAATTAGTCAGCTCATACAATTCACTGGATTTGGAAGGGGGGGTTTGGGGCTGGAGCTGGGGATAGGAAGGGGGGGGAGCGGAGGGCGGGGTGGCATTGGCAAGGCCATCTCTTAACTATATTTTCATTGCTTAGCATCACAGACAAAATTAAATTATTGTTGAGTTCCAATATTTAGTACAAGTAAACCATTATCGTTTTATCCCAGTCAAGTATTGTGCAAGAAAGCTAAAGCTGAAGAATTATTTTAGTTGTTTATTTTATTTTACTTTTTACATGGTCATATTTTCCCCATGCCATGGAAATACATATGCAAACAACAGCTGTCTTTTTTAAACAGCTTTGTGATACAATGCACAGTAGGTCACATATTCACTAACACCCCCTATTGGCTATCAAGCAATGCAGAGCTGTGATCCCTCAATTGACTTGCTTACTATATAGCTCAGATTATCTGAGTAACTGTTTAATTGCTTAGTCGCATAAGCACAGATGGAGCATATCATAGTGTTGCAAAAAAGGGGCTTAATTTTGCTCTACAAATCTTCATTTTAATTAAATCCAAGATACTGTTTTCCTTTGTAACAAATACCGTTCCATATTTAACTGACTACAATTATTGTTTTTCCCCTAATTTGAACTTCCTAAACTAAACACAATTATAAGCCCTTCCAATAATAGAAAACAAATAAGAGCAAGATAATCAGCAAAAGCTTTAAGCATCAGTGCCCTAAGACAGAGCAACAAGCAGTTTGAATTTAATAATCATATCAGCATAATTTCATTTCTGCTCACTGTCTTTTTTTCCCTCTCTCCCTCATGCAGGCATGAAAAGAAAAAAAAAAATCAAAAATGTTTACACATACATGACTGAAAACAGCGGCTGCACAAAGCGCCTGGTCCATGTGTGAACCGCGCTCTTTGTGTGGAGATCACTGAAGGGCTTTTTGTGCCATTGTCCGATCTGTCAGCGGGAATGAGAGGGAGTGTTTAGGGGCGCAAAGATGTGCCCCCGCACCTGCTGAGCGGTGGTTCGGATTCGCAATCTTCTCCGCTATTAATACGTGTTGCTCCGGGGGCTCTTTTGTTGTCATGGAGCTGTTGGTGGCTACACGTTTGAAGTGTCACAAGTGTCAGTCTTTATTAGATTCAGAATGATTGTGGAGGAAAAGAAAAAAAAACAAGGGCCAATCCCTGTTTAATAGTAACGTGCCTGCAAATTAAGAAACTTGGCAATTACCTTGGCATTGTGACGTTCCGCTGATTCCTGTGTTCGATTGTGTCATGCTCGCTAATACGCTACTTTGAGGCTGCTTTGCGGCTCCATTTGTCAGCGCTCATTACCAATGGACTAACATAATTCCCCCTCCTGATTAAAATGTCTCATAATTTAAGGAAGAAAGAAGATGGATTTATCTTGCGCTAACTAACATTAGTGGCATATTAATAAAGCTGGAAGAAGACATAGTAATTTTCTAGATTGCTCTGCGTAGGCCAGGGCTTTATGTCACCCTTATAAATGGCTAATGATATGGTACCTGCTCCATTTATGTCCGTTTTCATATATACACACGGCTGCTTGTATCCACTTACTTACATCATGAATATCTCTGTAGACTATTTTCAATTACACGTGATGTGCACACTCAGTGCTCTTTACTCCAGTTACAGTAAGGAGACTCTGGTTGATGCCACTTTAGCCCTCTTTCTATATCAAAAACATGACACAAGTGCAAGTTGGGTCACAATCCTGTGAACCATCATGGTTTTCCCTCCGGGTAGCTCAGATGCAAACGTCTTGAGCAGCATAGGGTTCAGCTTTGATAAATAAACTGCTGCTTGCTTATCTGTGTCTCTCTCAGTTGAATTCAAGAAGATACAAAATAGAAGGTCTGAAACTAGACTGGGATGCAAGACTGAGAGAGGGGCCAGCCAGTGCCATGATGGCTGGTAAGTTCAAGCACCAAAATATTGATTGATGTTCGCATTTCGTTGTTCACATCATGGGGGAAGAAAAAAGAAATCACTCTTAATTGCTCACAGCCGATCATTTTGTGGAGACATTCTTAGGGAGTGCAAAATTACCTTTGTCTATTTAATTCATGTGCAGTACAGCGCACAGAAACACAGAGGCACATAATTACCTCTTATCGATACATGGATCTATGGCTGCCCTACAAAAGGAAACAACGTTTGTGCGTGGAACGCATTACAGATGTGGTTAGCTCCAGCATTGCATTGGTAGATTATTGGGTGTCTCCTTCTCGAAGATGAACAGTGGAAATGGTGACGTGGCGACGAATGTGAATGGCGACAAATCTGCTTCTCCTTTCATAGGGGGGCTTTGTGCACCTCAAAAGGAGCCCCATATGGTGCTCTGTGTCCGTGTCATTACCTCGTTATAGTGCTGACTGCCGGCCCAAAGGTAGAATGGAGCCACCGTAGACAACGATACAACTGGAATTGTCTAAGGTCAACAGTGCCATAATTACTTTAAAATGTCACCGTACAATAAAATACAACAGTTCATCTGGCAGAAAGCAAATTAGCTTTGACCATGGTGTAATTACCCTTTCCAGCAGAGGCATTAGAGGAGATCAAATCTCCACGTTCGGTGTTTGAGGAAAGGCCATCAGAGTACACTCCACCTGACAAGGATGCACATTTGCCATTTTGAGGGGTAATTAATTGTCCTTATAATAGAAATTTTTATATTTGACTCTGGAATTGAAAAGTGTAATAACCTGCCAGCTTTATCTTAACCATTTAAAGGCACTGTGATCGCCTCTCCCACCCACATACCTAATCTCCTTTTTTATTTTATTGGACTTTTTAGGTTTTTTTCCCCCAAGGAATATCCTCCATCAAACAACCCCTTGCTCAGGTGTGGCTTCAACCAAGGACCTCTGAGAACACAGCTCACCAAATAACTGAGTATTCAGGGTAATACCTGGACTTCGACTAAATTAACAATCTTCTGTGTGTACATACAAAGAATGGATTTGGCTTTCTCCAACGTATGAATGTCTCTCACCAGTGGGTGAGTCACATTATAGCCCATAGAGGTTTCCCTACTGATGTCATATCAGACTTAAAATATTTCATATTTAGACTTTGTCACACTTCTCTATCCTCACAGTCTCTGAGGATAAAAAAGTCCTCACAGCTCATGAGGATAGCACTCAGAACACTTCTTAGGGCAAAAAAATAGATCAAGTTTCTTTTGTTTTCATCTTTTTGTCATCACGGTGAATACTTGGTGTATCCCAGCAAGAGCACAAAACAAAAAAATCTGTATTTTTACAGTCTTTAACCTAAAGCCAAATGAACATAAGGAAAAGCCAAAGGTGCAAATGTGTGTCTTACTGCCAAGTATTACCATTAATACTGCTGATTTGTTCCATACCTAAACAACCAGAATACAAACTTTTGGTGATTTTGGTGATTTTCACCAAACCTAACCAAATAGATATTAACACCAATGTCACTTAGAATACCAGTTGTTAAACATTTGCATAAACATGCATTGACACATGTTCTGGCATGCACCAGTCACATGCAAAATGGCCTAAGCCACAACAAAGAGTGAGTGGACACATGACCAAGTTGCACCACTGTCGCACACAACTGAAACCATTCAGTAACACTTTGAATATAGTCATCTTACTGTTTGTCAGATGTCTGTTCACAACAATCAGTACTCCATGGATGCTGAAAACCAGACAAAAAAACTGATCACAGTAGAATTGTCCCACTGATAAATATGTCATACGTCCATTAAAAGCAAAAGATAGCCTTCTGCTTTGGCACAACAGGAAAGATAAATCCTAATGGTTCAAATGATATACCTCCATCCCTTCAAAAAAGGCAGATAGCAAGCATTGTCCTCGTCACAGCTTTATCTATTTTCCAGGAGATGTATTAATGCAGATTTCTTTATAAGGAGTAATTACATTCTGTGCACACTTTTCCTCACTCAGACCACACAAAAGGGCTGAAATGAATAAGGTGTGGAAAACCTGTATCCTTTGTTCTGATCGTCTTCAGTGCTAATTAGAAATGCAGCGATATCCAATTAGCTAATGCGGGTCTGTTGACCCGTCAGACAATAGCAAATGGTTAGGTGTCAGGGTAATTAACATTTCAAAAAACTTTATCTTAAACTTGACTTTGTGTCACGCCACAGTTTTCAATGCAAAATAAAAAAAAAAATCACAGGGACTGAGAACGGCGTGAATGTTAAAAAAATTGCCCAAGGTCAACTTTTAGTCCCACAAATTTGTTGCGCTAATGGCTTACTAGATGTACATCTACACACTACCTTCTGATATTTTGTGGATGAATGGTGGAAACCTTGTTCCGTGGGTCTGGAATTCAGTAATGAGAAAGCAAAGAAAATGTTAGTGGATTTTATTTTGGATCATTCCCTACACATTACATAGCTGTACACATAATGACCACATGCGTTTTAAAAAAAGAGTTTAAAGACTAAGATTAGAAATATCCAGCACACAAACGTTTCACCCACCAATCAGATCACTGTGTTGCATGCCTGCGAAAGAGCAGTGGGATTCTATTCGTGAAGGTAGGAGCCACAATCTTCGAGCAGAGCCATCCTGAACTTGCAGCGCATTATGAGCAATTGAACATCTTTACATAAACATGAACAAAGTCTTCACAGCAAAATGATTGGGGGGGATTTACATCAATAAAGGATTCATCTGTTCCACGCTAACATTTATTAAGCTTTCACACGCGCACACGCTGCTAATTTTTTATTCTAAGATTTATAAAGTCTGGCTGACTATGTAGCGTTCTGCATATGCGCATACGGCATAGGCAGAGACACAGGGTATATACAGATTTGTCTCCTTTTATAGGTAAAGTGAGGAGATTAAGACGTGACCTGCTTTTCCACAATACCTGGAAGCGACGCACCCAGCCTCGGTAATGGCAGTGAATGCCATTATCATCAATTTTGGTAAGCCTTGTGTCTGAAATAACACATAGGTACTGCTTTTTTATGGTCAATTATTATTGTAAATTCTGCGCTTTTGTTCGCTCATTTTCGGTGCAGCGATTAGTGGGAAGCTTTAAGAAGCAGGCAAAATTCCGGCCTCGGAGCCAAGCTTTGAGTGCTGAATGGTGGATTACGCGCGACGAACTCTGCGTGGACAGGATTCCAGCCGCGAGGAACGCGTCGCAGGTAGCCAGCTACATCTCCGCTCAAGTGCATTGTAACCTTATCAAATTACCGCTGTGTTGACTTGTCAGCGCGGTCCCTGAGTTGGCACCAGCCACCATGATTAGTCATAATGAATTATATATTCAGGAGAGTGTTCTTTACCCCCTTACCCCCCCACACTGCATTCATGTTTGGTGACAAGAATATGCGGATGTGGGTAAACAGGATTATCACCACGGTTCTGCTGTCATACAGACCTCAGGATTGTAATTCATGTGCCTGCCTGACAGCTTGGCACCATCTTGAGGTACCTTCGCCCCGATATCGCACCTGCATCCAGGCTCAACGAGGTTACCTGCAAGAGATGGGCAAGATGGGCCAGTTTCAGCCTCTTTCTGTTGGGAAGTGTCGCCTTGCCTTGTTGCTCGGACAGTGAAGAAAAGCCAACTGAAATTCAGAGACTGTCATTACCACAGAGTTGGATATGCTCTCACTCTGGCTCTGCTCTACTGTGTGTGTGCGCATGTGTGTGTGACATCTATCTAACAGTCAGAAGATCACAATCCTGTTCATTAATTTTATCTCTAACATAAACTTTTAATATGCATACGATCAGTGCATGGGACTTCCAGGGCATCTTAAATGACTGCAACCTGTAATTACTGTTCCAGTACTTGATTATAATAATCTGATTGCAATTATTCAGTGATTTTAAATACAAGCCCCGAGCTACATAACAATAATTCAAGTGCAGTGATTGGGAACGTGTTTCTGTTTGGCTGTAAAACGACAGCTCTAATCCGCACTGACTGAGGGATCCCAGCACAGAAATATTCCTGTAATTAAGCCACATTTAGGCAGTCAAGTAGAATAACTTTAGCTGGGATGTGAATTTAATTAATGTGCAGATACTTTGGGAGTCATTATGGATCAGGAGCCTAACCTCCTAAATGGTTAACAGACAGTCACGCTCCAGCATGGCTCGGTCACTGCACAGCCCATGCCCGTTTCAGTTAATGGGGTGCAAGCAACCAGATAAGCTTCCAAGCTCTGAAGGCCAGCAACGCAGATAAACGTTTATTGTGTGCCATAATTACCGTACACCGGTTTAAAAACAAGAAAACACAAGCAGTCAAGCGAGCTCAGGTTTTAGTAGGTGTGCTTTCGTGTACCTCCAGAGAGAAGGCTGAAACTGTGTGCTTAAATGAAAATTCATCACCATCAATGTGTGTTTTTTCCCCACAGTCTTTTTTCATCTGATATTGAGCTAACGCAGCTGGTTAAAAACAGTGATGAAGAAGCAATCATATTCAACACAGAGATTATTATTATTATTATTATTACTATTGTTATTATTACATGTACATGCTTACAGCACATTTATTGGTAGTCCTCTAATGTATACTAAACAAAAATAAATATTTATCTTTTTCATTGCAAAGGTATGTAAGGAGCATATGTTTATGTTTGTGTATATCTCCCAAACATTCACATTAAGTGAGGATACATATGCTGGTACAATTCCTAACTCTTCCTGTGGACTTGATGGGATGGATTCTGAGTGGTCAGTTGTGTATTTCTGATCAATCCACCCTATACAGAAAGACTCAGCAGTGACGCGGTCCTGTCCGGGAATGTCCTAAGTCACCCACACCCAGCCTTCCCAGCGATGACTGCGTCTTCGTGCAGGGAGACTCCTGCTTTTGAGGTTGCTTCAGACGGGGGCCTGCTTGTCCTGAGCCATTCATCACATTTTAATTGGCACCGCAATGGAGCAGTATGTGGCGCTCCTTATGAAGGACTTCATTACCTGCCCTTTTAAATTTTTAAGCCTCCAACTTGATTTATGCCACAGTTTTCCTGTGTGTTGTGCGAGCCATAACCACTCCCAAGAGTCAAATCTGTGCAAAAATGACCACGGACGAAGCCATCTAAGGTCGCGTTTCTGCGACTGAGAAATTCTCACACATTTCTTATTGCAACATTACAGTGCAGTTTAAGAAATTAGGGTAATGCAATATTGTTGAAATTACCTTTCACTCAATTAAACCGCCCAACCACTGACCATATGTCAATCATCAAATGAAAAATATTAACCATGACACGGGCCTAATTGGACTGCAATTAAACATTAATTCTCTTGAAAAATGGACACACTCTTGGACTCTGCCAGAACGCTGCTGAACTACAGAGATGCAAGTTCTGTGTTATTTTGAAATGAAAGAATTAGACTGAACCTGGTGTCCTGGAGTTGTGGGAGAATGCTGAAATCACCTTCTCCTCACACCATCAGTCTACCCTACAGCGCTTAATATTCCGACAGTACACACTGTGGGCAGGATTGGCCCAGAGCTTACAGAAGGCTCAATGACTCAGGTCTCAGCGCTCCCTCCCTCCCACAATCCCTCCCTCTAATTACTGGTGGCCCTGATTCAGAGGGGGTGAACTTTGACAGGTTCCAGCCCAAATAAAATAAGAGCAAACAAACTTCATGAGGCTTAATCACATTAGCCAAAGCACCCACCGTGGGACGAACGCCCCTCCTAATCCAAGAGGATCCATTACCTGTAACCATCAACGTAATCCTGGGAAGGAGAAGAGGACAAAAATGAATCAAACAGGGGAGATTTGTAACTGACTTATGTAGCATCCCTAGGCTAATTAGCCAGACATAATAGCAGAACACCCTGGTATAGTCCTGGAGGGCCTACTTGTGACACAGACAGGGGGTAAGGCCAACGCCTGGACGTTTCAATGGTCGGCCTTAGTGACGTGCTGCAGCCGGGGCCAGACCACTCTTTTCAAAGGTACATTTGTCACATTTGTCATTTGTCACCAGCGAAACCGTTCATGTGGCGCCATGGAAAGGTTTAGTCAATTATGAAATTTGTGAACAGAAACCATTCAATCTCTCCTCTTTCTTTATCACTAATGGACATGTGTGTGCATGTGCACACATACACACACATCTCACATTTGCAGCCTCTGTCATGATCATTTTTGGTGCCTCACAATTACATCACGTCCTCACACAAATTTCAGCATAGAGAAAACCCATAAGAAATCCTGCTGTGTTCAGAACAAAATTGGATACAAAATTAACCTAATTTTTGTAGGGGGCAGAAGACTTGGATGGGAAGGGGGGTTTGCAGTGTGAGTCCTGCGATAATCTGCCCTTTCAAACAAACTTGTTTTTTTCGTGGCTTGCTTTTTTTCCCCCCTCCTTCTTTCTGAAGTTTGCTGAGCAAACTTATTTCCCCCTCCTGCCGTAAGAAATTTATCACAATCAAAACCAGGATCAAGAGCACAGAGAGGCCCTGGAGAGGGGCCAAAGTCTTGTGGACCAGCTGGGCTGTGGAAACAACTGGCTGATAGAGCCTACCCTCCTGCTCTCCCCCAACCCCCAATTCCACTCAACTTGCAGCTAGTTTCTCTTTCAACCGCAGAACAGATTAGTGACTGAACTATGACCATAGCTCTGCCCTCCAGGGTTTAAATTCCAGCTATCTTTCAACCCATCAACGTTGCTTTAAATCCGCTCTGACCTCTGCTTCGGGCAGCTGTTCCACGACAACAGTCCCCTGGTTCCTGTCCTTAATTTTTCATGGTGAACCATACTGTACCATCCATGCTGGTTCTTATCTGTCCAGCCCTTTGAACCATGGCTACATTAAAGCAATGTACAGCACAGCCCGTGGACTAAGATATTTATGGCACATTGATGTCATTAAAAACAGTTTATATACCACACCGCTTAGCACAAGGTGGGCCTTAAAAATCCGATCATAAAATCAAATGCAGACCCCACCCCCACCCTCCACCTTCCCCCAAAGAAAACTATAACTTTGATACACCGATTCTTATTTGAGGTCTGTTTTTTGTTTAGTTTTTTTTGGGGGGGGTAAGTGTGTAGACTTTTAGCTAAAGAGAAAATCATGCCTACACAAGCAGACACGGGCAATAGCTTTGCACTCCAACTGCTATGAGCAAAAATGAAAACATTTCCGTGCTGTGCCGGGGGAGGGGGGGAGTGGTTTCGGCAAATTACGTACACCTGGCACATCCTTCACTGCAAATCTAGCTCTGAAACACAAAGACACACGTGCTACGTGTGCTCTCCTGTACTGTCACATCTGCAGGGTTACTTTCTACGTTGCCACAAAGTTGTGGAATTTTTCATGGGATTCTGAAGTAAAACATAATATAAACATCAACATCAGACACTAGTGATAAACTCTTACCAGCCCCCCTCCTCTGTCAACCCCACGACTCCTTCGCTGTGGGAGAACTATTTGTTTTCTAGGAAGACGTCGGTCTGAGCGCAATCACGGTTACACTCGATTAAGCCGCGGTGCATGCTTACTTTACCAGCCCGCAACGCTTAAGTGCGACGCCAGAGCTCTCTGCAGTGCAGTCATGCACAGTCCCACAGGGCGAATGCGATATCTATCATACCTTTAGCAAATCTAGCAAACTGTCTTGACAATGGAGGTAATTAATTTAGCTGTTGTCATCAAAGTGTGTGCATGGATGAGAGTGGGGAGCCTGTCGTCTGAGCAGAGCTACTCTTCCAAGACCTATCCCAACATGCCAATGCCACCAGAAGTGAGGCGATTAATTAGAGCTTCATTAAATGGTTGTCATTGTGAGTCTGTTAAGTGATGTTACGTAATGTTTGATACGTGCATTATGGAGATGTCTATCACCCGCTTGCATTTCCGCAGGTTGGGCTCATGAAGTAGAATCCATCTGTTAAGAGTTTACAGACTGTTATTAAATCTTGCATTTCAGTGTATGATTAGAACTGGATATTATGCATGTCCATTAACGACAACATGATGCAACGTTTTTTGTCAGTGTGCTGCAAAAAAGGAAAAAAACACCTTTCAATAGCCCTGCATAGGCAGTGAATTGGATGTATTAGATTCAGTGCAAAGTATGTCTATGGCATCCTTTTTTACATCCTTTTACTTTACCTTGGGAGAAATGAATGGACCATTACATACAGCTGTTCAATATATGTATTTATGGCTTCTTTAGACAGTGAAACAGACAAGTAGACTGCTTGTGTGCTTATTGCACATCACCCATATATACTGAATTTGTTTGTGCTTTTTTCAAGCAGGAGGAGGACAGAGAGAGAGAGTGAGAAAGGAATAGAGAGAGAAGGGTGAAAGGAGTCAGCATCAATGGACAAAGTGCATTCCCCTTTGAAATAAACAGAGTGAGAGAGAAAAAAATGGAGCCTCGAAATCAAAGCCAGCTCCTTCAAGGGCCTGCACTTCGCCATTGAATTCCCTGGAAGAGGTTCCTATCCAGGCAGAAAGAGAGAGAGAGAAAAAAGAAGAGACCGAGTGGAACTGCACCGGCATAGCGCAAAACTGCCCCCTTTTCTTCAGTGGGCGGAGTTTGCAGCTCCAACACTCAATTGACCTGTTTCCAAATAATCTACAGAAAAAAAATGAAGCTTAACTCCTCCAACAAGAGCAGTTTTCACAGTCTAGCACACAATAGAGAGGGATCGGATAAAAAGATGAGAGGGTTGGCCGCATTGTGCTGGCCCACTTAAATCTTATTTCCAATTCACTAAATGTGTTATTTGACTTGGCAAGTGAGTTGGTATGTGTAGTAGATCAGCGGGGAGCCTAATCAGGGGAATGCCAAGTTTGCAGCAGAACCTCTGAGCGGCATTAGCCTTGGCTACTGACCTGAAGCAAAGTGGGTGGTTCGGCCCACAAAAAAAAAAAAAAAAAAACAGTGAATAGCATTAACCTCTGCTTGAAGTTCAGCCCGATTTCAAATCGCCTTTGCATGCACAAATCCAACACTGAGGGGAAAATAAAAAAGAAGGAGAGAAAAGCATTTTTGAGAGAAGGGAAAAAAAAGAATCTGATTGAAAAGTCTTGAAAGCTGCTCCCTCAACACTCCTGGTGTAGGCCTACCCTACATAGTTACTGCTGGCAGGCAGATTTTTGTCAGCTAAATCCGACCAGCAGGAATGGAAAATATTCCCATGTTTGCTTTTTTTTAAACATTAACAAAATCAAATGTCATAAGAACAGGCCCGTAAGAATAATTTGAAATCAAAAGGGTGCAAAAAAGTGGAGGCAAAGTTATTGCAGAAGTGGAAAATCTAATAAAATGTTTCACAGAGAATGGCGTGCTATAACAGCAAACCAATTATCCCAGTTATCTTGAACAATAAATCATCTATTTTAACAAGAATCTGTCAATGCACATTGCACATGACATTAAATATTGGATTTAACATGCAAAAAGTTGATCAAAAGCATGAATACAATATTCCCTATGTATGATTATGAAGTACAACTTTATTATACTATTTAAAATATCCGTAATTAGACCCTCGTACACCACAAACCCTCAATTGCGTAACAATGGCACAAAACCGTCTAGAAAAATTAACAGAAAAATTAGGTGCTCTTATAACTATATGACCTTATGACCTTGCCAAAGAAACGATAGATTAGGATTGTTCTTTTGAGTGGGATGCCGTGTGTGTTTATTTTAACATAACAGAATACTTTTGCTAGGAGCATTTGCAGCTGACACTGTTGTAAAAAAAACAAAAAATCTTCTTTTACTCTGCACTAAAATGTTACTCCCCTAACCAGTCGAGTCATGGCACTTTTTAAAAAAGAGAAGTCTGGGGGAAAAAAAGAACATGTTAAAGTAATTGCTCTTTTCCTCAATGTGAGAAGCGTCCGGGCCCAAGGGAGACTCTTCCCACCAAGCGAAAAGGCACCAAAAACCCCTCTCCCCTTTAAGTGGGCTGCATGACGTCACCGTGTTCAACATTGCAGGGGAGTAGGAGGGATAAATTAGACCTGAAAGGGCTTAAGCGGCCCATATTATTTTAAACTTTAAGGAACTCTGGAGATGACAGGCTTCCCCGCGGCCGAGGTGAAAAACGGGGGGAGAAATTAGAACGTGACGCCCAGGCCAGAGACTCATCCAAGAGCCGGGGTAGGAAAAAAAAATGGCGCGACTGGTGATGTCTCGAGGGGTCAGGTCTTGTAAAACTCAAGACGTCTCTGGATTCTTGGCAGCCGTGTGTTCTGTGTGGCTTGAAGAGGGATCGCTTTACAAGGTACGCTGGCCTGTGGGGAATAGTGATTTCCTCTTTCCCACTATAATACAAATGTGACTCCAACAAAAAAAACAGTTTATCTTTGATCGAAAATATATTACTTAGCACGCTGTGTAAACAGCCACATAATTTGCAACAGAAATTATTGCTTCCTGAAGCTATATTTACTCTGCACTCTGCTCACAGGGGAGATTCATAATCAGAACAGATACCTTCAAAAATGCAATTGTCCATTATATTATATATATTTATATATATATATATACACACACACACACACACACACACACACACACACACACACACACACACACACACACATATACACACACACACACACACACACACAGGGTATGCAGGGGATAAACTTTGAATGCTGCCAGCATTTATACCCAAGTTACATGTTCAATAAACATGGGAATTCAAATAATCACCACATACCACAGGATGTTCCATCTCCCAATAGGATCGCATACATGGGAACAGAAAGAGGCTATGGGAACTCTGCTTTGTTGATCCTGCAGATAAGCAGACCAACTGGGTTCATTTCTCAAAGAAAACTTTGCCCAAAAGCTGAAGATTCTCATCTGCATCAAAAAATCCTTGTGACGGCTGTATCCCATCCACCTCAAATTTCGATCAGAGGTTCTTGTTTCTTGGCATTATGAAAACCCAGACATTGTTTTTGGGCATCTGTGTGAATGTTGTGTAGGATTCCCTTCCCCAAACGCCTAAAATCACAGCAGCCTGTAATGATAAATCGCTACAAACAAATATGTAAATCAGGGGAAAGAAAGAGAAATGGCTTTACAGAGGTTTAGGTGACATATTATGCATTCAATTGCAATGCTGTTCGAAAACTCACAAAAGCATTTTCCATTCTTTACTCTCAGTGATTGGCAAGGTGTGAAAAAATGTGCAATGAAAACGACTTAAGTGGTTTAGAAAGTGCAAATGAAAAGAAAAATTAACAGTCAAATCGCCACACTGAAACCCAATGCATGTGTCAGATCTGAAAGCCACGATCACCGAATACAAGATAAACACAAGATAAACATCTCAAACTTTAACAATAGGTCCCACGAGGATGATCATTACAAGATATAGCAATACCAGTAACCCCCCCTTCACACTGACAGGGTACAAAAAGTTCACATACTGAAACATTAATACACATGTAATCATGTCTCACTATAGATTCTATGAGGTAATGTGTCTCTTTCAATGCTAAAGTTCATTGTTCCCAGAGAGGCAGAGAGTGTTTGCAGCAGAAGAATGACTAACACTTGCTGTCAGCAAGGATGCGATTTCAGTGACCTTTGACCCCTCGCGAGTCCTGGGAGTTACTGTACCTGTATCTCCGTTTCACAGACCAGGGTCACTATGTCACCGACTGCATTCTGGGAAAACACATCAACACGCTCAACAGAGGAGCTGGTAGGGCCAGGTCAGCTCATGGCCAGAGGGGTCTTGTTTGCTGGCTTTCATTGTTCTGTTCAGACGGAGCTTTATCTGAAATTCCCACAATGCATTGTAAACACACACCTGTAGGGGATATTTAGGCCAGATAGGAAGATCGTGGAAAAAAAAAGATATATCACCATATCCACTTAAATGAAAAATGTTTTTAGTTACCTTATAAAACACCTTGATGTCCAGTACTTCCAAGATGTTCAAATGCTCAAGATGATCACAGAAAACATAAACCTGTTCCTGCCCATCTGTGCATCTACAGTGGAGTCCACTCGAGTTAGCTCCCCTGATAACGGTATGGCAGTGGGCTGTTCTGATGGACTGTCTAAGCATGGAGGGGGAGGTGGTGGTGGTGGTGGTGGGGGGAAGGGGAGGTCTCCAGGGGAATCATCTGGTGTCAACGCCCGTGCTCCGAGCTGCCTCCAGAGGGGAGCTCGCGATGGGCGACGAGCCTGGAGCCGCCACATGAGAGAGCCGCCGCGGTGTCAACCTCCAAGCGGGGTGTCAGAGTCTGGGGGAGAGGGGATGGGGCGCAGGGGCGCAGGGGGACAGGATGTCAGGTTCTGGGGCGCTGGAGTGTCATTGCCCCCTCCCGGGGCCACTGGGGGCCTGAGGGATCCAGACTTTATCCTTGCATCGTGCGCTGGTATTAATTAATCAATGCAAGATGGGAAAGAAGCGTGATGCCCGATGACAATGTATGACAGGGGCTGTAACTCTAACCCCGCTACCCTAACACAACACACACACACACACACACACACACGTGCACACACGCACACACAGAGCCCACCTCCATTCCTACAGATCAAGTCACCAGCTGCTGCCAGTCAGTGTAAAAGATTGGCTTTGTTGGTTTCCTGATGCTCACAGACAGCTACCCCTGGAGACTCCGAGCCCACAGCAGCCGAGCAGCGGCCTTATCCACTCTGCCGCACAGGCAATCTGTTTTCTATATTACTAGCTGGTATCACTGTACTATGCACTATAAAACAGCAATTGAGCAGGAAATTAAGTTAGGGGATCGGTATTTGGCAGGAGAGAACGGCCTGTGGTCCTCCCGCATACAAGGATCATTAAATATCACAGAAGTTTCTTGATAAATTTCCGTCTCCACTTCCCTTTTTTTCGGTTCGGATGGGAAACAAAACATCCTAATGGGTATTTGAACAGCTTGAAATGTGTCGGCCTGGGAACCACTTCCCTGTGACAGAGAGCGCTGGCACCAGCTTTAAACATTTCAACAGCTAAATATGGAATATCTCTCTCCAACCCCCAGTGTTCTCCTCCACCGCTTTCTCTACACAAACAAACAGAGGACAGTCTCTTAAGCTAAGCTCCTTTGGATTAACAGATGTGGAAGTTCCATATTTCTCTCCTCTCTCTCTCTCTCTCTCTCTCTCTCTCTCCCTCTCTCATTCTCTTCTCCACTCTCCCTCTCCTGCTCTCTGTAATTTTTTTTTTCTGTTTCTCCCACCTTGTTTTAATTCCAGCTTCCTCACCAAAAGTTTGGCGGGAATGACTGGGGTGTCTCACAACAGGCAGGTTTTGAGTGACAGCGCAAGAGTCGGAGTCATAAACATCTCGTACGGTTAATCACCCTTTTGGCGGTTCTTCAGAATGCAGGCGGGTTTTGGATCGAGGGGGCCGCACGTGTGTCGCGTGAAGTCATCTTCTGAGGAGCGGGGGTGACTGTACCTCTGTGCTGAGCGCCGTTCTCCACTGTCAAATCTGCGATTTTCGCGGCCCAAACTCTGCGAGTGAAACAGCAGCTGCTTAGTTCTGCTTAAACTCTGTCACGTACTGCATAAACACGCCATTGGCCCCCTTCCTCTATTTCCTTTGTTTATGGGAGTGAACGGCGTTTCTGTGCGCAGCACATTGCCTTTATCAATGTTTGCATTGGCAGTCTTTTTTTATAACCGTAAACCACATTTCTTAGCCTGAGCCACTTTTGCTCTGCTAATTGCTTATGTTGATGGGCTAATTAATTCATTATCTTGTATTTCCACTCGCGCTGATAACTTGATACACTCAAGTGGGAGTGTGAGCAGATGTACGGTGTAGGCTATTGTGTGAAGAGGCTTCAAAACGATTGTATCGAGTCAGATTGTCATTAACCTCACAACATGATCTAAACACAGCCACCAATTTCGGCATCTGAAATGATACATCTGCAAAAATACACATAAGCATTTCAATATTTTCTCCCACTCAAATAAAGTTAATTTTTGTTTCTTTTATTAACTACTTAATCATGAACCTAATTATGAAACTAATAATTAACTTCTAATTCAAATTAATTCTTGCGCTATTAAAATTATGCAGTCTCTAATTAGAGAGGATAGGTGGTAAAATGTCCTAGATCTCAACTTATTAATGGAAATTATTCATAGAAGACATCTAGAGTTCATTGATTCTTTAATTTCTTCCCTTACTTTTGAAAGATGTCTCTTTGTCTGAGAAGTTTACCCTCGCAAAAGGGAAAGAGCCAGTCTCCCTACAAAAAACGACCTCGGCCAATAAAACGCACCCAACCCATTTTAATTAAACGCACGGTGAAGCTCAATAATACAGGGCAGCGTTTTCTCCTTTGAGTGCCTGAGACTTGTGATCCACAGGTGAATGTAAGGGTAATGTGTAAACGCTCTTAACAGAGAGGAGCTGTTGCTCGTATTCTGTAAAGTCCAATAAAATGACGTCTGAATTAAAGCCCTGTTTCATAGCGCTACAGAGAAATCTGCCGGGGTGGGTGTTGCATTGAACACGCAGTGGTGATGGGAGCTGTATTATCGACACAATGCATCTCAATTCCATTCCAGGTAGGGGGAAAAAAAAACAAAACAAAGTATTATCAAAAGATCAGATAACGTGACTAAATCTTGCGTGCGGTGACAACATCCAGCTGCCATTTCAACAGGTGCTGACAAACCCTGTCTGTGCACCATCCGAGAGAACAAGGTGTTAAACCATCAGCCCGTGAGGACGGTCTGATCCGTATGGAGGAAAAAAAAAAAAAAAAAAAAAAAAAAAAGATGATTGTCATTATCAAAGGTGAATCGCCTGTTGTGTTGACAGCTGAATTAGCTGTCGCAATTGGCTGCTGCTGGTCGGATGTAAGAGGATGCAACACCTATTAAAGAGACACGGGACATGCAGGGTGCGAGGGGCGTTCGGCGATGGGGCCGGCTGCGCTCCTCTCCACACCCCCCCCCCACCCCACCCTCCCCTCCTCCGGCTGAAGGTTGCAGAATGCCTTCAGCAGCCCAGAGATAAGACGCCAAACACGGATAAATCCCCCGGAAGGAGGCTTGATGGACAGACAGGGCACCATTAACAATGCAGCGGGCTTGTGAGAGTACAGAGTGATGGAAAGATACCCTGGCATTTGCAGTGTAGAAGTGGTCCTTAAAGATTTCACACTTCCAATTTCTTTGAATTATCAGCCATCTCCTGCCTGTCACTCATCTTGACAATGTTAGATTCCAACCTTGCAGGCTGGGCAGGTTATTGACAAAGCAATCCGGGGTGATATAACGCGCCCTGATAAAACATTAGCCAAACAGCGCCTGTCCCAATACCTGCAGTGGAGGCGTGTCTCTCTTGTGCGCGCTCTCTCTCTCTCTCTCTCTCCCCCTCCCTTGCTCAATCCCACCCTTGCGCAAACAGTGTGAATTAATTACAGCGGTTCCTATCCGTGAAGTGAGAACGAATGGTCTGCCAAAACAGTCTGTGGCCTTAAAGGAATACGTGTTCATTCTGTGTAACTGAAGTTAATATGCTAGAGGTAAAATTATGTCAGATCATGCTAACACTTTTGTATTTAGCTGGTGGGCAAAGTCCACAGAGCAGGGAACATGGCTGAAATTATTCTCGCAGAAAGTGCTAATGAAAGCTCACTGTGTAACAGCATGAAACAGAATATCACCACGTACAGTAGCTGGCCGAATTCCTCCCTGTTTAACAGGAGAGTGATGCAAATAGAAATGTCACGAGAACCCGCATTAAACCAGACACGAGCGTACACCCGATGAATTATTTAAAACGGCCCGATCCCACAACAAGGTTAAGATCCGCAGGAGCAGCAAGGACATGAGAATGCGGGCTTCACATTAGGCAGCTGCCGGCTGAGTATGAGGAGGGCCACGTCTAATCCAAGGGGGATCAGGATCCGGGTAATATCCCTTTGGCTTGTTTCACATGTGGCCTGTCAGACAGTCGGGCGAACTTCAGCTCGGGAGCCCCGGACGCAATTTAACCGCCAGTCCCTCCAGTGACAGGCCGCGGCATTAAGTCGGTCGTTTAATTAACCGAGCCGTTCGTCCACCTGCTGCCCTCAATATGCTCCGGGTTCTGGAGAACTGTCTTTCAGACGCCTTTCTGAACGGGCACAGCGAGTCCCTCCAACCACCCCAACCCCCCCCCCCCCCCACCGCGTTCCGGAACGAGACCCTAATAACCGTGCCTCATTCCTGCAGTCACTCCACTTTCCTCGGCGTGTTCGACAGAATTAGACCTTTCAAAAAAAAAAAAAAAAAAGAAAAAAAGAAAAATGGAATTAATTCCTGCGTCTGTCCTGCTCCACTGACCCTCCAGTCGAGTCTCCTCCCACTTATCTGTTTCATCTTTGGTAATTTTGTGCTTTTACATTCATCAGCCTCTTAATAGGGTACTGATTGGAGCTGAACATTTCTCTCCCCTGGTGGAGATTAGTGCTGAAGATAAAATTAAGTGAGTTATTCTTTGCTTCAAAAAAAAATTATACACATACACACACACACACACACACATACACACATATATTTGCTTCCCCCCAACTGAGGACCAATTAAAGCAGATAGGCACAGATACAGATATTGTGTGTGTTGGCCTGATGCTGACATATTGATTCTGATGCCATGACTCTCTATTAAACCTGGAGACTGTTCATTCCTCTTGTTGTGAACCAAGAGAACATACCAATTGTTAATTTGTTAAAGATGACCCCTGTGGTCAGGGAAATAGGCACACAGCATGTTGTGTTATTACCAGCCTATCATATGCATTATCAGAACATATCAATATATAATGACCTTCCAGCCTGCCTTCTGTGTCACATGTAAAATTATAAACTCATCACTCTCTTATCAGTCTTCATATGTACGCACAAATGGGGCACACTAATTTCCCTTTTTGATCAAAGCCCATGGCTGTCTCGTCAGGATCAAGGCAATCAGCACAGCTGATCTTTGGCACCCCTTATCGCGACACAGATTTGGACATAAATAATACATGAGACTTTGCTTGACTTCCTATCTCATGCATCTCAATATCACACAGCCTAAATAACCTTCCTATAAAGTTACACGATGAGAGAGACACTTTGAACTCCTTAGTGAAATTATCACACAAGAAAAGGATAAAACAATACTCTCAGCCACATGGATAAACAGCCACTCAGTGTTTAGATATATACAGGAATACAAGAATACTTAATGTAACTCAATGTAACATTGAGATGCACTGTCCTGTCTTCAGTAGCACTCCTTGAGTTGTGCACTGTATACATCCACTGGTAGCAAAGAGTCAGAAAGAGAAAGACAATTATTCATTATGTGATTGCTTTCCGAAGCTTTACTTTTACTTGATCTTGTATTTAATACACATGTGTGTCTGTGTATGTGCGCGTATGCGGGTGAGTGTGTGTGCGCTCGTTCGTGCATGTTTCGCATGCTAAACTCGTTCCGATTCTGTACTCCCGGCCCGTTAACTGCTCGAACAGTTAACACCGCTGAAAGCATAAATTGACGGCTAATTCTAATGGAATTGTGGTACAAATGATCCACTTTCAGTACTCGACTTAAATTGCATTACATTTTTAATAGGGCTAATAATAGAAGGCATTAGTAACACACTGAAATGACTCT
The DNA here is from genome assembly GCA_019176425.1 of Megalops atlanticus. Taxonomy (NCBI): domain Eukaryota; kingdom Metazoa; phylum Chordata; class Actinopteri; order Elopiformes; family Megalopidae; genus Megalops; species Megalops atlanticus. The sequence goes on along the minus strand of CM032878.1, from coordinate 32,515,599 downwards.
ACAAAGTGTTATATTAAAAGGATTGATGACTTAAGCACAGAATTAAAACCATGGCTGCGGATGCTTGCCGAACCTACCTAACGACCTCCAATACCTCAGCCTCATCACGGGGAAAGCTATACTGTATATGGAGCTGTGGAACTGGGGCGTACATCAGTGAGGCGGACACGAGCATTCATCAACGCCGAGAGGAGTGTGACTTTGAAGTCCTCCGCCGTAAGGTGAAAATGCTGTCAAGGCCTTCTGCCCCCTTTGTTTATGTAACAACACTGGAGCTGCAAGCACTTAATGAAACATGGTGACTGATGGTATCCCCCCTCACTAATAGGGCTGTCTTTCCTTATGTGTTTTCTCACTTGTCCTATAGACAATCCTGTTATATACCACATATGAATCATTATATTCATAAACAAAGTAACTGCCGGCAACAAAGGAAATCCCTGAAGTATACAATCACATGTAGATCACTCAAAAACACCTACTATCTCTTGCCCATTAAAGCTTCAAAATAATACACTGTATGTGTATGTGCTAATTATGTGCCTTATCCAAAGCAGTCAGGTTAAGCAATTCAGTGTACCTGCTCTAGAAATGACCAGTCCAATGCCACAAATCTATAGCTAAATTCACCAGTACAGCTCTGTTGCCTAAATGAACAGTTTAGCTTAGTAAAAGGAACAGAAATACATCAATTGCAGTGAAAATGCACCAGAACCAACCATTCAAATTCAGTAAATACGCAGCAGCAATGACAAATCTAAAGTAGTGAATATGATGTAAACATGTAGCAGACTCGACCAGTCAAATGCAGTGAACATATACCAGAACTTACCAGCCAAATAAATTACACAGACACACCCCGTCCAACACAGTAGATGTATAATAAGTTCAATGCAGTGTGCCTGTAGCCACACTTTATCTGTCCAATATGACGCACCTGTGGCAGGATTGACCAATGAGAAGCGGAACCCCAGGGGCCTACCTGTCAGCAGCAGGCTGTGCCAGCAGCCTCCACTCAGCGCTGTCACTGAAGCAGCGGGTAACGGCACTTCCTCCGGCAGAGGCAAGTTCCTCCTGAGGTTCCCACAAGCCCGGCCACACCCCCACTGGTACACCTTCCCTTCACCTGCAGGAAACACCTACATGATCAGCCCAGGGGAAAATCAACCAATCAATCACTCACTCACAATTCTTTTTTTTCATGATGGCAGGAAGAATGCATTCTGTGTGCATGAACATGGAGAAGCAGTTGTGATCGATGCTGCAATGTTCAGGAGCAGTGTAATAAAACGTGACAAGATGTGAGTGCAGTGTAAGGTGTGACAAGATGGTGTTAAATGTTTTATACTGGAGTAATGCTCCACATAAAGCGTATCCTGCACTGTGACCTGAAAGGAAACGGTGTGCAAGCCAGCTCTCCAAGGATGAGTAATGGCTTAAAGAGATGGCACAGTGGAGTTGGTTAAACAGAGAGATCCAAGGCGGACGGTGTGCTCAGATGTGGGCTGGAAATGACAGACGGCTTGGCCCCTCACGCTGCCAGACTCACCCACCGCAAATGCAGTGCTCCACCTCTTCCAGGACATCCCAGAAGAATGCCCTGTCCTGAAACGGACACCCCGCCCCTCCACATGTTAACCCTTCTTTGCCTTGCACGTGTGTGTGCACATGGATACACGGATGCACCCGTACATAAAACCTCCTACCTTAAATCTATAACAGTGCTTTACCAGCGCTGGTGTTCTATTTAAAGAAGGCCACGGGTGGCCGACCAGAGGTGACGAGCTCCTGTCACAGCTGGAGTGGGGAGGCCTCCCAGTCCTGCCACTTGTCCCCTCACCTCGACCTCACCAAGGCCCAGGGGCCTTTCTCCTCCCCCCCAGCCCCAGCTACCGGCCCCAGTCCCCCCCTTTTCGGCGTCACTCCGCGCTGAGGTGTTGTCCTTGTTGTGGTGGGGCTCTCAAGATAAATTATGAATGCAACCGTGAAAGCAGTAAAATTTGTTGTATCTTCTATTATCTCCATGTTAAAGGCCACAAAAGCTCTCCGGTGAAGTCAGCCATTAAGAAATGACAGGTATTGCTATCAGCCTTCTTTATAGCCTATTACCTGCAATGACAGCAGCTGCTGCACCGCCACAGTGCAGCCTATCACATTATTTGCAGCTAAAGTCAGCTACTGTGTCATTTCGCCTCATTTTCTTGACAGTGCTATCATAAATCCATTCAGCTGCAGGGGGAAGTGTCGACCGCCTCGATTATCTTCATAGCCCGAATGGATCCTGAAATGTATGTAACAGGCAGTGACTGTTATGGATCAGGCGGGACGGCCATTCTCTCTCCACGCTGTCAGGTCCGGGAGGCAGCGCTTATGGCATGAAGCGGGTTGGGGGTGGGGGGCTGGTAGGTGGGAATTCGAATTTGTCCAACTGTTCGCTTGTAATTGAGTAAAACAGCTAGCTGAATTTGGAGGAGTGAAAGCTAATAAATAACATGTTTTGTCTTTTTGTTTCTTCACTGAATTGAATGAAGTGATGAAACTACTGGGGCCAAGGAGTGGTCAAGGAGGATTGGTCATATATTTTTCTCATAATAGTAACAAATGTCAATGAACAAATGAAAGAAAGCAAATGAACCCTGACAATTTGGTGGCAATTGAATGTACTAGAATCAGCATATGTATCTTCTTCGTACTCCTTGCCTGCTCTACCTTGTCACTTCTCTGAAATGACATCACTAACCTTTTGACTGCACTGCATGATGCAACATGTGCAAATTTAAGCCATACTTAAATTCAGCCTTCGCCCACGATTCCACCACATGGAAGTCCGAGTCCACAAATTGTACCTGTACACTCACAGTGACTTAAAGATGATGTGTGAAATCAAAAATGGAATATGATTTATAACAGTATCTAAAAGCATGGGAAAGTGACGACTCCACCACAGGTAACACATTTGATTTTACTGCCACAAAGAGGCTGGATGCAGGTGCCAGGTGGCCTGGGCCATGTGGCTCGTGTTGGGCGTGGTTGGAAGTGGCTTACCAGAGAGGGCCAGATTATGGTTGGCCCCGCAGGAAATTCGCACGATGTTCTCCAGGTCCTCGACAAAGCGGGGGACGGTGGCATCTTCAGGGGAACGAGTGCCGATCTGACCATAGTCGTTCACCCTGTGAAAGCAGGAGCACAGGGCAAGCGCTCACAGTGCATTCTGGATAGGGTCAACACTGAACAAGCAGTCATTGGGTTAGATTTGTTGTTGCAGTCGGAGACGTGCTGATGTGTTTTCTAATCCATCTCTGCTACCATCAATTAAATATAGAAACTTGTAAATTAAGTGCCTTTTAGAGTCCTTCACTACATATCAAGCTGAATGATTTTTAATACTGCATATATTTTAAATATATTACTGAGACGGTGGTAACCATTATGGGTCACATCTCTTTGTGGAAAACAAACAACAAAATGACCGTGGGTGAATGTTTAAAGGAGGATTTGAGGATGTGCTGAAATATTGAAATATTAATATTAGTCATTTACATACAGAAACAGATAACACTTGACAAATGCAACATTTAAACTCATTGAAAAATAAGGCATTTTAAATATTAACAATAAAATAAACTATGCTTTACATCTTTTCTAATATAGCCTTTTATTATGTTTAGTTTCCATAATGCATTGAGTATATGGCCCTGCTCTCTCCATTATGAACAATAAAAGGCCATTCTCTATACAGAAATTGCTTTATAACACAGCTGTCTACTTGAATTATGAATTCTAACAACTGCTTTAGAAATAAGGAGCACCATCTATTAAAACACAAACAAACAAACAAAAAACACATGCGTGGCAGATGTGTGTAAAATAACCCATGCCATTAGTTCTTCAGATAAATTAAAACTACCATCAGTATGAAAAATAATCAAGAATTTAATACTTTTTCATCCTAAGAGGCAAAGGGAATAAACTATATTTCATACAGTAAGAAAACGGCTTCTTTTTTCCTATGCGCCTTCATCCACAAAAACCATGAGGCAAACTATTTCGAGCATCAAACAAATGGAATGGCTAATTAGAATGCAAGGTTAAAAAGTGCTTGGGAGAACTGCAGGCAATTTGCATCTGTCACCTTTTTTGCATCTGTTCCAAGTCCCATTCAACTTTTTGTTCCCTCTTTGAGAGACGTGTTGAGGCTTGACTATTTAAGCTCACCTCCTACCTACAGGGCCCTTTGTGCGGGCGCTTCTTTTGGGCCGTAATGAGCCGTCCCCACAAAACCGGGAGAAATTAATGAATCATTACGGGCGGCCTCCGAAACGTTCCAAATCCCTTTCCCCTCGCTCTCAATCCTCACGCTCTCGCGGCCCGGCAGAAAGGCCCCGACACCTCCCGATCAATTAGAGACAATTACCGCCTCAGAGCCCGCATAGGCAGGGGGAAGAAAGGGACTCCCAGACTGAAGAGTGTGCAGGAGAGAGTGGCCAATCTGAATGGAGGACTGGAGGTGCCTCTTTTCAGACATGCTTCCTTCTTTGCGGCGGGGATAAGCCGTGCGTGGAAAAAAAAAAAAACGCAGAACGTCGGTGAAAGAGCCAGGCACGACAGCGACAAAATAGGCAGAGATTTTTCCTTTTTTCTTATATGAAATTAAAAAAAAACACTGTGATTTCTCTAAAACTAATAGTACAACTCCTGCATTCACACCATTTTATTAACCTGAGTGGTCCAAGGTTGACCTGCTCCCAACAGCCAAACATGCAAACGGAATGAAACGGACACTTTTTTTTTGTCACACTGCAGATGAGGAAGCTGTTTTCCTGGTAAATACGGGTTGACTTAAGGAATCACCTTCAAAGGAGCCATTTTGCACCAGGACATCAGGCTTGTGACTGATAATGTTTGATGTGTTACAGACATCAAAGTAATATAATGTAGAATGTAGATTAGATTCCATAATTTGATAAGATATCTATTTAGAACTTCAAAATGGTTGCCAGGGTATCTCTTGGTGACATACAGTATATGTCTGTTGGTATGTAAATATAGGGGTTAGAGAGCTTTTCTGGGCCAATATGGGTATCCAATATGCAGAACCAGAAATATGCCACTGACACTCCCAATGCAAATGCTGATATTTTGGTTCTGATTGGTTGATTGTTTTTTGATTTTGATAATTTGTCTTCTGTACAAGTACTGGGAATATTTTACATCCCCTAATAGTCATGACTACCATTTTTCCCAAGAAACACAGTCACTTGAAGGTAGTAAAGAGACTGAGTGCAACAAATATATAATTGTGTATAACATTTTTACATTTTAACATAACTAAGCTTCATATGATAGTGTTGACAAAATCTATGCTTCTGAGTTATTTTATAACCAGCTCACTGAAGTGGATGTGCTACCACAGTATAGTCAAGAAGATAACATCAAACTTTATCAACCAAATTTGTACCAACCAAATATAACATTAAAACACTTATTTTGTCTAAATTAGAACATTAAATTAGAATAGATTAGATTACAATAGATCATTAATCAATTGAGTGTGTAAATACATTTTTTACTTCACATGCAATAACCTGGATGTAACATAATGCATCATATTATACAATACCATCCCTCAGTCGTAGTAATATGTATATTGTATACTGTGCATGTATGACTGTATCAGACAGCATAGACTGCTTTCATAAAACTCCTGTCTGGTGATAATGACTTCCTCCTCAAATGTTGCGAGAACTCAGCAAGCTCAAGGGCTCGTTCTAATTATAACAACACAAGTAAAACTCTTTTTTTCATTTTGCTGGTAGAATTTAAATATGATTTTAACATTTTAAACATTTTAACTAACCCATTTTTTGTACATTGCACATTTTCAACTGAAAAAAAAAATCTGACAGGGAATTGGACCATATGTTCACAACCATTTTATACTAATCACAGAACAGTTTCTGAGGACGATTTTCCCCACAGTAATTCACTGAGGAGAAGGGGTGCGATCACATGGTTTGTGCAGGTTTAAAACGGTAAGTCCCGCTGATACCCTAATTTTCTGCTCTTAGACAGCAATTCCACGTCTGAGATACACCCCAGAGAAATGAGATTGCCGGGGATTCCCGGCAGGGACTGCAAGGCTTTGGGATCTGCTGAGACTCACCTGGATAGAAGTGTCAGTGCTGCAGACACCTCGCCTTCTGGTGAACACACCGACAGCATCTCATCCACGTGATCAACACCAGCACAGCAGTGATGACAACAATCCCGACTAGGAAGGTCAAAACCCGGCGCAACATTTTCCTTTTCTTTGTGCACATCAGTGCACTATCACTTTTGTCTGCTTTCTCTATTATCCTTGTTCTTCTGGGTTCACATCACAGCTAAACTACTTGGTAAAGCACAGTAATCACTTTGTCTGTCGTGTTAGAATGACCAATACTGAAATGACATAATGGCATTTTGACATAATGAGATGACATCATTTTCAATCACTGCAGAGCCATTGGGTGAATCGGGAAAAAAAAGTAAAAAAGAAAGCTCCCAGCCAGCTGTATGACATCTTATTAGCTTTGAAATGCACAATAAATAGACCCACTTACACTGTTTCTCATAAAGTCGTACTGGTCTAATTACTACATTGACTCTGATTAAGAAGTTCTGTGATGTCCTGCCAAGTTCAATATACCACTCTGTTAAAGTTTATTAAATAAAACAACCGAGGATCTTTTTTCAGTGCATGGTTTCCATTTATTGAAACGCGGCATGCGCCAGTGGCCCCAGCCTATAAAGCCAACCAAAGTGTGGCCCATCATGGCTCATTCGCTCCCAGCACCATGCGGCTCTGTTTACAAGACCTCCAGTGTCACATTTTCTACCTGCTTGCCGCTGACAGGCGAAACTACCTGGCGCTCTCGGCGGACAGGCTTCCAGGGGCGCCGGGGAAATCCGGTGTCCCATCATTCAGCCCCCGCGTCCGCTCCGGCTGATCAATTTCAGGTCACGACCGGCTTGGAAATATCAACACGGGTATCCATCATGTTTGTGTTCGTACCGTATTTTAAGCCGGGCCTGTTGCTTTATGTGGGATTCGCGTTACGTAACGTTACGACCGCAAGCGGGACAAAAAGAACAGCAAAGTGCTCTCCAGTGGATTTGTTGGTTGCATTAACAGAGGGGCCAAGCGGACCTCCGTTTCAGAAGTGATAACACAGCATGCCGTCGGCACAGAGGGATAAACGCTTCAGACCGCAGTAAAAATCCTAAATTAAAATTTAAGTATATAACAAAGAACACAGCTCAATTATTGTGAGTGTTTTTCACTCAAACAGTTACAGAACTGTAAAAGCAGATGATAATATCATGTTGTAAATGCTAATATAGAGGCTGCAATTAGCAAACAGAAACATAATGCCTGATAATTATGATGCCGCCTCATTAGGGCTGTTTTGACACTTAAATATGCAAGCATGCAGATGTTACAGCTTATTTCAGTAATAATGAGGCATACAAGTTTGGTTACACAATTTACTTTTCAGAATGGAAACTAAGCATTTAAAAATGATTTCATAGTTCATTTCCAAGACAACCCACACAGTAAAATAAATGGGAACAGGCATGATACCGTACAGCTGTACTAGGGGGGTTGTAATTGTGTTCATCATGAGGCATCTGTTAAAATACTCCTGAATTGTAATGGCAAACGTTCCCTACCGCAAAAAATCTATCATCAGATCATAACAGTATGCACTGCAAGTCAATCTAAACATGAAGATGAGCATGGCTTTGAAAATGTAACGTTTGAGTGTGACAGAGGCATTAAGCTCCCTGAAAGCCAAATACTTTGAGATGTCAAGTGTTTTTTTTTTTTTTTTTTTTTAATGTGTCAGGTCTTTTGGCTCGACATCAGGCTTCGCTGTGAAAATTGGGTAGCGCGGAGGGTTTTTGTTAGTCAGAGGTGGTGACTCAACGTTCACGGAGGGGATAAGGAGCAGACGCACGGTGGATCCTGGCCCAGAACCGCCAACCTTCCTGATCCACGAGCTGATGTGCTCCCACACACCAAGCTCCAAGGCTACTCGGCAATGGGCCTGTGCCAGGAATGAGGGGGGGTTGGGGCGGGGTGGCATAGCTACATTCCATCAAGGACGCCCAAAATTTGTCTCAAGAGCCTGGACAGCGGCTCACATGAGACTGAAGTTTGTTTTCCAGTTTGCTTTCACTGACCCTAGTTACCCCGCTCTAACCGGCCTTTAACACTTCCTGTGTATCACAGCATTACCCACAGTGGGACTCTATGGATTTAAAGGAGCAGAAACGACCTGTTTCGATCAGTCCTGGGTATGCTCTTAAAAAGGCTATTCATGACATGCCTCTTTCCAAAACTCCTAGTCAGGCAACAGAAAAGAATAAAACCGACAGGGTCAGCCATGAAATTTTAAGATTCAATGTGGTAAAATACAATGCGTCATAAAAAATTAATGCAAGCGGTAAAGTTCTGCTTGCGGTAATATTTCTAAATTGTGACTGTCTATAAAACAGGCATATCTGTGTTTATTTACTAGCAATAAAGCAATGACTTCAACTCTGAAAGCAGGTGGAGGCATTTGTTTGAAGTCTTCTTATGAATGTTGACTCAGACACCTAAGTAAGTGCCCATAAATCTCCACGGGGATCTCGGAGAAGTCCCCCTCGAGGAAATAACTTCTGCTCTTATAGCTTCATTCTTCCTCCTGACTTTTAAACATTTGGATGTGCTTCAACAAAATGGCTTCATAATAACCTCTAAATAACAGAAGTAAATTTTGGGTGTCTTATCTAAAGTGTCCCGCGAAAAGGCCAAAGCTAAACGAAGACGTTCACCACCGACTTGCAAAAGAGCGCCTGTCCAGCGATTTGATTTAGTCCCAGATTAGATCTTATCAGGGTTGGCAAATTGCCTTGTTGCTGTTGAAAGTTTTTACACTGTTCCAGACCTAAACAAGATCTGCAAGTATCAAACTGAACACAGATGACAGATTGAAGGGAGGAAGAGAACACATACTGTACATTTCTTTATTAAACTGAGGCAGAGGGCCTGAGATGAATACCTTCATATCTCCCATCTGTGGAGACAGAGGAGGGAAGCTGATGAGGGGAACATCTCTCTCCACTCCCATCAAGAGAAATTTGCTCCAATCCACTACAAAAGGCAAAAAAAAATCCCTTTTTGTTTTGTTTTGTATTGGACATGGCTTAGAAGTTCAGCCGGGTAATAAAAAAGGTTTCATGGTGAGGGGCTGACCTATTCTTTAACGAGTACAACTATGAATTATGAAGTTCCCCTTTACGTTACCTCTGCAAGAAGCAGCTGCTGAGCTCTAATTTCAGACAGGAGGGATGATGCACTCACCCTGATGAGTCATTCACCTTCTTTTTTTTTAGGTTGGAAAGTTCAGATCTTAACAGCGATTATATTAGTAATATTGCCCTATGCGGCTGACCCAGAAATGATCAACGCTCACGTCAATTTCTCTGATGCTATGATCACACAAGCGTCTAATTAAGAGCATGACTTTGTTTTGTACCCGAAAAAAAGGTTTCCGAGGACTTAAAACTCCATCTCCTCGCATTAAATCTGACCCTCTGGATTAATGGAGAGGAGGGTTTTCATGTTGTTGTTTTTTTTCCTCTCACAAAAAAGCAGTGTTCTTCAACTAATGACAGTACATGCAGACTAATAAAGTAGTTTAAAGGGTTAGAGGTTAATTGATGTAATATGATATTTCAAGGGGATACAAAAAAACAAAGTCGTGTTATTACTTCTTTCCTGAAAATTCAGTGCTCTGTCAGACGTTAATGTAGTGGCACACCCAGAAGGGTAATTCTCCCACACGAGCGCCCTCTCCTCCTCCATGACGCCCCTGTGCTCCGGCGTTCCGCAGTGAGAGGTAACCTTGACGTTTCCCTCCGCCCGCCACCAGCTCACAATTTAAACCTGTGAAGAGCTCTGATTGCCGCCTCGGTGACTCGGAGAGCGCGCCGCGCGAATGGTGCGGCGGGTTAGCCCGGCGAAACGGGGCGGCGGCAGGCAGCCCCGGCGGCAGTCCGGCCCGCCCGCCGCCGCTCCCGTGACCTGGTCACGGTGTTTCAGGCTGCTCTCGCTGCCCGCTCCCCGTCGCCAGCTGCCAGTAGATATCTGTTCACACCCCGAGCCCGGTGAGAGAGGTGCTAACGCACAACTTCGGGGTATGTCAGAGCACACTTACAAGTGTTTCAGAGACGTTCGTGACGGGGGCAGGGGGGGTGGAGGGGCAAGGAAATGCTAGGCAGTCCTCCGCCTCCCGTGGCCGATAATGGCTCTCGTACTCAGGCCTGGAAGAGCTGTGATGTACTCTCTGCGATGCTCGCTTTGATGCTCTGGGCGCCACAGAATCCGTACCATCCTACACTGCTGTATGCTGTGGTACAAAATATGCAGTTTTCCCCTTTATATACTCTGCCAGTGCTGTAGGAATCTTTCAGTCTGATACACTGTACTGGAAACATAAAAATGACATTATTTGTTTCTCAAAAAGCAGACTCCAAAGTCAGTTCTTGGTCCTCTTATGAGATGCCATACAATTGACTGTTCCCCTATATCCAGGAGTTAATACTGTAGCTACACATATTTATAGGCTGCTATCCTGTGTTTACCCTCTTCTGCGGTGCGTATTAAAGACTTAATCAGATCTCTTCACTCTTTGCAGCCACAAAAGCTTGCACTACATAGATGCAGCAAAGCGAGATCATTTTCAGTTCATGCTTGAAATAGCCAGTTTGCAAAACGTCTCCAAAAGGTATTGCTTTTCCAGAATGTCCAAAACTGCAAAGATCCCTAACATGCAGTTCAAAACAAGAAAGATGTGCTGCTTGAACAGTGCTGCAAGAGTATTTCTAGACATACTATAACATTTATATAGACATGCAAATTTTTATTGTAATCTGCTTTTGAATGTCCTTCTAAATGTGTTCAGCTAATTTTTCTTCTGGATCTAACAAGTTTAGTTTGCTCTAGCATTTTCCCATGATTTTTCAGTGGTAAACAACCAAAGAGAATCTCATTCAGTGTAACCATTATTTTCCTCATAGCTTTTCATAGCTTTCCTAGCAGTTAAAATCTGCTGTCAAAACTTTAAGTAGTTAGGTATGCCTTCTTTGTCTAACCAGAACTGAATACCTGTTTGCGTAGAAGACCGTAAGATGTTTACAGTCTTTATGTCGAAACAATTTTCATGCATTTGAAACAACTGCAATAGAAGTTACAATTTATAAGCCTCACCAAAACCAGCATGCAACAGAACATCTGATGTCATGGCAGTAGCAGTTCAAACAATAGCATACAGTCTTGGCAACAGGTTTGTGTAATCAATATGATACTGGAGTTTTAAACACTGAAAATGCACTAAATTTGTCTGAAGCTCAAAAAAACCTCAAAGATGGGCACATTTATTAAATATGGTCTTTACAATATACAAGTTTTCATCAGTCTGGATAGATTATACCTTGAACCGCACAACACAGCACACTTACCAAATGTTCATACTTTCCTCAATAAAACCCTTTAAGTTAATAGTTTGGTTACAATGATTAATGTCTAATAGAAAATGCCTGCTTGTGGAGGGCAGAGAGCCCGGCTCTTCTGCAGCACAGGCTGTGCGATGCTGTGCTCATTAATGTTTTGTAACATTTTCACTTTCCTCCAGTGCCACGCTGGTCGCTGTGTGGAGCCCACTCAATTCCAGTGCACTATATACAGTAACAATTTTGTTGCTGTCTCCCTGGAAGCAAGGCTGTGCTATGGCTTTTTTTAAGTTTGCTGTAAGGCAGAGGGCGATAAGAGTGAAGACTTCTTTCAAGCGAGGAACACGCCAAGTCTGACATAATCCAATCTGGGCCGTTTTCATCAGCTTTTGTTTTGCGTTTTTTGCTTCTCTTTTGGACTTTCGGTTGGTTCCGGCGACGACTAGAAAACCCGAAATGACACAATTCGGTCGCACTTGTATGGGGGAGCGGCCCAGATCCAAACAGCTTTTCTCCGGTAAAACCCTTGAAGACCCACACACATTTAAATCTGGCCCTGAGGGCAACAGGCTGTATAACACTGAGATAAAGCGATCAAGGCCGAAAGAAATATATATTTAGGGGTTTGCCATGGCAACAGTACGCATGTCAACTTCCAGCATTGTGAGCGGCATGGCGAAATAAACACAGACTCCGTGCCCGTAGGAATGCCCACGAACGCGCCGCGAATTCCGTGAGCGAGGCTCGCACATGTATGGGGTGGGAAGATAAACAATAAAGTAATAACAAGCGATGCGTCAGGGTGCTGAAAAGGCGGTTTAACGGTCAATTATGAGGGAAATTGCATGACAGGGTTGTTAGCGGCTCAGCCGTTAGCAGTCGCCATCACAAAGAACCACAGGGCCTCCCTGTAAATAAACCCGTTAGGTTCAATCAGGAAACGCTTGCTTTGCCCATCTGTGTGGGAAAAAAAACGAAAGATGACAGAAATTAACTGTTTCACAACCGGCTCACAACGGCTTGTTTCACCACCCGACCGAGTTGCACGGATAACTTTGCCCAATGCTGCAAACAAATTGCTAACGTATTCCCCTAAAAGTTTTTTTTTCTGGCAGGTGGCCATTTGATGTGTTCACAGGTGTGATAAGATGAAAGATCTGCAGTGACAAACAGAATGGGGGCAACAGGAGGGGAGACACCATGTGATCTGAGGCGTGATATTAGGGCAAAGTGTAAAAGTTGAGGCGCAAGAAGTTTCAGAGACTCCGCATCCCAGCCAAATTACCAAACACTCTTTGGATGAGCCTCGCGCTAGCTGCAGCACCTCAAATTAAAGAGAAAGGGGACGTGCATCTCTGTTCCAGGCTTCACGCTGCGCCACCTTCGCGCAGGGTTGTCGATACGCCGCGGAGATATTTCCAGTTCTCAGTCAACATCTGACAATGACACAAACTCAGAACAGTGTGGGCTGCTCCAAAGTAAAGCCCTATCCTGTTTTTCCCTTTCGGCAAACATGCATATCTCACAAGAGATGCGAAATGCTCTCCATTCAAAACACAATCAACGCACCGGAGGCACAGCGAAAGCCAAACACTCATTATGTGCAGAAAAATAACAAGCTCTCATGAAGGGATTGATTGTTTTGAAATCATAGATCTTTGTAAGAAGTGTGTAATGTGGGGCTAAGTCTCCATTATGACATGGCGCCACTACATTGCTTTTGATTTTCTGTCAGCATTCCTCTTACAAAACATCCACTGTGATTGCTAAATGCACTGAAGCCAGGCAATGGATAGAGCCCATCGCTCTTCTCCTGAGCAAATCGTGTTGACACTTTTAAGGTACTTCCGGCCTTTTTCGTTCGGTGCGTCTTGCATTATCACGTTGCTCATTTCGCAAAAAGATTGCAGCCATCGACACGGTGTAATTTCTCAGTATAATTGAAACAGTTTGTGCATATAAACCAAACAGAAAAGGCACTCTTTGAATGTTAATTAGCGCTGTGTCCAACACCACTGCACTGTTATTTTCGTGCTTGGTGTAATTTTCACTGAGTATCTGTACAGAAAGGCTTGACTCTGCTCAGTGAATAATGAAGCCCCCCAAAGGAGAATGAACAAGCTCCTCAGTGTCAAGGTCTTACAACAAGTAGTCCCCAAGACAACAGCTAATATTTAAGCGCAGCATAACTTCTAAAACATCAGCTGGGAAAACAGATCACTGCTAGTCTGTTATCTTTCATGTGTACGTGGTTGCAAAATATGGTTCCATTCATCCAAACCGGTTTGAGTTATTATGTTGTGGGAGGCTGTAAAACTCTCAAAATTGACGATTGATTGCAACACAATTTAAATGGCCGCATAACAAATAGAGCAGCTACCTGCAAGGCAACGTGTGTTACCGGCACAGATGTGCAGGCATAAAATACAACAGAGTGGTCAAGTATTCATTCATCATGTTGTGCTTTTGCACTTTTCCTCTGACCCATACTGAGACATGATACAATGGCAACAGTTAAATATGACCTGTGACTCCATGAAGACTGTAAACGGTCACATGGTGCACATTTAGCGCCAGTGAATACCTCAGGCATTCAATGTGATTTTAAGGTGTTCCATTTAATCAAATAAGTGATGGCCAATGGGAGCTTATATACGTAACATACAGTATATAAATGATGATAAACGTTATAAATTATATATTTATTATCTTTATATAATATATATAACCAAATATAAATTTATTGTATTTAAAATATAAATGTTATGGAGCCACCTTAAAAAGGGACTGCTTTCAAACAAATTACTGAACAATCAGACGTAATCTCTGACGGAGAAAGTTACAGTAATCAGAGACAGCGTGGGCTGGGTCATCCCCTTTATCACGCAGAGAAACGCGCTCCTCAGTCACAGAGGTCACACTCTCCTGGGGAACTCTTAGCAGATGTTTCCGGAAACACTCAAGTATGGTAATGCACCTCCGTAAGATGCATGCCGCCCTCATAATTCACCCTCATTTGCATCCAGCTTCTTCACTCCCGAGTCACGGCCTTTCGGTCCCCTCTAAGTACCCCAATAAATTCAAATGTAATGCTCTTAAATGAGATCACTTACATGTGTCATTTTTCTTCTGTTATATTTATAATCTGGCACTTTGGCCTTGATTAACAAATGGCACTCAAGGCACAAACGCACAATTTTTCATCCCCTAATGTCGACGGGAAGTTCACGTAGTGCAGGCTAACAGGATGCCCTCGGTGCACACTGCGAGCATAAAACCATACCTTTCTGGGTGACACAGACAGTCAGACTATGTTTTTGAATGTCGATATTTCTCTAGGCAAGTGAAAATGTTTACAGAAAACACACAATATAATAAGTAAAGGTGAATACTTAATTAAAAACGTAATTAATTAAAACTTAATTAAAACCATACTTATTTGCATATTCAGTGTCCAGTCTCGTCTTCCCTCACATGTACCATTTTCTGTCTGTATTTTTAAACCACTTCTTTAAACATGGTTTTAAAAAAACACAGGTTTTTTTTTTTACATGACTAAACGCACTGATGACTATTCCATATACACCATATACAGCCAAGTTCTACTTTATATGAAAATAAAATTGTCTTGGGAAAAATGTTTTGCACCCTCAGCCGCTTACTTCTTTACAGTTTATTCCATAGCTGTTGCTAATGACCTTTACCTCCTCCAACCCCACCCCCACAACCACCCCAACCCTGCATCTCGACGCTTTGGCAAAACAATACATTGTTCAAATTTTTCATCTGATCTGAGTGGATATTGTCTTTAAGGGGTTGGGAAGTGCGTTGGCAGGGTTTGGTAAATGATCTGAAGTGCAGGCTGTAACACCCCACTGTGTTCATCACTGCAGGTTAAATCCATTGTTAAATTTACTGTCCAACACCTTCCTGTCTCGCTCCTGATCCTTCACAAGGATTGGCAGAGAAAACTCCTTTTAGCAATTAATTATAGCAACAGTGGAAAGATGCACAGAGTGAGGGCAGACTCCCTTTTTTATTTCCTTTATTAAACAGTTTAAAACAGCTTCATTATCATAATGTATTTTGATTAATGATGTTTACTGCGGAGCCGGTAGTGTAAATTACTTATCCATAAATTAAAATAATAAAAGTTACTTGCATGAAGCATTGCCCAAATGTAAAACGCAACAGTCTAATTCATTTTCAGTAACTCTTGTCTACATAAAATGTGCATATATAAAGATGAATAAATGGCTGAATAAATTAATTTTCAATTTTCATGCCAGTGTCCGAGAAACCGATGGGATCACCCCACATATCTCACCTGTAATTAGAACAGAATGCCTCACCAGTGCTCTTGAGGCCTCGTTTTCCATTTTCCGGATGACAATTACTTCTGGAGTTATCGTAATCCATCTCTCCTACCTAAGTATTGCTGTTGGACTGAAGCGCGTATTATGTAAGGGAACACCTGTTTAAGAAAGCTTTCCTATAATATGCATTTCATAATAAAGCTATACACTGTGTACTTATACTAATTGGATGTTTAAATACATTCATAGTGCATGGCAAAATATACACAGAAACCCACATTAGACATATGTACACAGACACAGATACACACACACACACACACACACACACACACAAAGTAAGTAAGTAAACTTTTTCCCCTCATAGGATCATGCATTTGCTGTATTTAATGCTGCCAAAAATTTGGACAAAATTACCTAATCTTCTGCATTAAATGGAAATGGGTAAAGCCCTAAAAGGGACTAATTATTCTCAAGCACTTCTGTTATTGAGCTAAGTGAAGCAGTTGTGCAGAAAACAGTGCCACCCTCAACATAACACACAAAATGGAGCATTCCTGTAAAAAATAACAGCAATATATCAAAATCCTTCAGAGAAATGAAATACACTTTTGCAGGTTTTCAAATCCTAAGCTACATCTTGCATAGCCATTATTTTTTTACTATGCCACACTTTATTACTCTGAAAAGGTTTTTTTTTTTGCTTTCAAAAGGCCAGTCTGTTTGAGGAATGCTAACTTTTTGCTGCCAGAAAACCAAATTTGATGTTGCCAGTAACCCTGGAGGTTGCATTGGTCTGAACAATATCCAGGTGGCTGAACAAAAAAGCTGCTCACATGAAATGATTTTCTTTTCCTTCAGAAAGAAAATGAGTTCTTCTTTGCACCTTTGTATAATGGTCACATAAACACAAAGGTATGCACCACTACCAAATATATATGCACACACCAACGAAGGTGTGAATGCTTTGTCTGCATAAACTATGATAAATAACTATCTGAAACAATTAGGTATTCTTTACTCGACATTCCAAAATATATTTGAACCTGAGTGAACATAGCCATTGCCCATGCATATGTACATATGTCATTGTTATTATATATTGGTGTGTGAGTGTGTGTGTGCGTGCATGCGTGTGCATGTGTGTGTGTGTGTGTGTGTGTGTGTGGGGGGGGTGTAATTGAACCTGTAACCTGTGTTATTACTTGACTTAGTGTGCAGCAGAACTCTATGGAATGAAGTACTTTTTTTGTCTATAAATTGACATAGTGTAACTGTATGCCAATCACATTTTTATATCTAGAATTTACCCTTTTTATTCGTTTATTTGTTTGCACAGAAGTTCAAATTTTTTTTCCATCCTCAAAGAAAATTTAAGAATTAGGCCTGCACTGTATTAAGTTTTGTGAACTTGGCTAAACCATAAAAATTAAGGAAAAAATTAAAAGATACAAGCATCATAGACAGATACTGGCGTGGCAATTATAGAGTTAAAAAGAGCACTGAGTAGCTAATCATTGATAATAGGCTAGAAATTAGAGACTCATAAAACTTCTGAGCAAAATATCATGCAGGTTTTCAGACTCAGGCACATCAACAGCACTAGGTCTACTCTGCACCCTCTAAAACCCCCAATTCCAGTCCCTGCTTGCCAAGGCACTGCACAGGGGGGTTTAGCTGATCCAGTTCCTTTAAGAATCTGCGGGCAGCTTTTCAAGACTGTGAGTGTGTATACTGGACGTGTAAATGACTTCACATCAGTAACAAAGAGCAAAAACAGAAAATATTACATCAGTGCATGCATTCTTGTATTTATTTTTTAATAACAAATTTTAAGGGATTTTAAGGATACTACCATTTGCATGTGACTGCCTGTGTCAAAAAAGTTCACAGGTCTTTACATCAAAGTACTTTTTCCCCTTTATTCCACGATACCAACACACAACCCATTGCCTACCAAATCTAATATAATTAGTGATGGTGGTACTTGTAGCAGTTGGGCAGATGGACTTGCAGTAAATACAGAAGTATCAGTATGAGTAGAAGTTAAAATGGAGGTAGCACAACATCAGTAGGAGCTGCAGTGGCGGTAGTATCAGTTTGCACATTCTGAACCATGACAAGCGCTTGTTTTAATGCAGATTTGGAACGGCACTCAGCACAGGGCAAGCTTCTGAAATAGCAAAAAAAAAGGCTGTTTACCTTTAGGGTAAATGTACTTAAAATCAGGAAAAGGCTTTGTAGAGCAAGTCGAACATTTTAACATCTTTGTATTTCATCTAAATCACTGACAACAAAATTGCCGCTAGCAAGTTTTTTTTTCCTCTCTCTCTCCCTCTCTCTCTCTTTCTCTCTTCCTCTTTCACAAACTTAACTATGACATCTGGTACGGTTTATGAAAGGCATGACAACAGACACTCCACTACCGCGTAAATGTGTGTCAGAAAGAGAGGCGCAGCTTTTTCACTGGAGGGAATAAAATGTAAAGAGATCTGTAATTACCATTATTTAAACAGCTACGAATAACAAGTGGATTATGCAGAACCTGCCATTGTGAACCAGAGCATCTCTTAATGTTTCCAGTGCAAATCCTTTTGTAGTTTAACGTCTCAGAGCAATCACACAGAGCAGCACAATCCCGTACACATATAGATAATGCCTCTCCTTTCTAAACACTAGGCACCGGTGGCAAATGAATGAAATTCCTAATGGTGTCTCCTGTATTTACAGTGCATTATTGGCATTCAAATACACACCTGCGGTGAAACGTATGCAGTTAGTAAATCTTGGGTTAGTTTTTTTTCTTTTTTTTTCCCCAAAGAGACACGAAGGCACAAATATAAAACTGCATACACTGGCAGATATATTTGGATAGTTTCACGACTCATATATAGTGTACTGTGAAACATGTTATACTATAATTACAAGTGTAGACTGTACAAAGCATACACGTGTGCTTAAAACATATTAATTAGTTATTCACTGTGTAGGTATATTAAAAGTTAATACCAATTTAAAATGTCAATAGTAGTGGTAGTAAAGTAAATAAAAAGTAATACCGATATTAATCACAATGAATGACTTTTTTTTCTTCATTTAAGCAACTTATTAATTAACGTCATAATCCCTATTTCTTTTTTTTCAAACGAATAAGGAAGGATTTCATGAGTGACAAACTCTTTCTAATGCTGGTTGTCACAGCTGAAGTTTGGAAATGCACCCCTCATAATTGCATCTTCATTTTCGATGCATCTTATTTGGGTAGTTGCTTGTTAATATACAGTGTGGAAATTATTCATTCATTGAATCTACTAATCTAATTTAGTTTAATTTAATTACCTTCTGCATTGTCATCACTGAAATATGCCTATGATACATGCATGCGTGGATACAGTGAGGCGTCACATCTTCCTGTAAAGTGACAAGAGTTTATGATACATTTTGGTGCATTCACTGTCATATTTAAAAGCTGTTGTGTGTAAGGATATATATGTGTATGCAAATGTGTGTCAGTATTTGTGTGTGCGTGTGTGTGTACGTGTGTTTGTGTGCATGTAAGGGTTTGGGTTTGTTTGTGTATGTATGTACATTTGTGTGTGCGTACGTGTGTTTGTCTGCATGTAAGGGTTTGGGTTTGTGTGTGTATGTATGTACATTTGTGTGTGTGTGTGTGTGTGTGTGTGTGTGCGTGCGTGTGTGCGTGCGTGCGTGTGGGTATGTCTGTGTGTGGGAGCATACAGAAAGGCAGGTCGCTTATTGTAACTCAGCGCTGAAATGAAATATGCAGGGCATCAATAGAGGCCAGCAGCTCAAATAAAAGTTACTGTCCTGCAGAACAGGAGTCACAATGGACCTGTAGTACTGTGTTACTCCACAGCTGGCCCTGTTCCTGAATGAGGCCTGTCAGATCCCCTTCCCTACACTCCTGCTTTCCACAGACATGACAGCTGTGAGACTACGCCGGACATATCCACTCAATTACAAAACTGACAATCAATGTCATTTTAATAATCTATCAAAATCTATATAATACATAGATTTTTTTTTTTTTACAAAGCAACTACAGTCTATACCCAGATACGGCTGTTATCATTTTTTTTTTAAAAAAAGATGGATTGACAAAGAGAAAAGGATAGAGGGAAAAAAAAATGTCAATTTTGCTTTAAGTCACTGAGACAGCTAAGCACTGTAATTACTGTCATGGCCGCACAAAAGCACTGTACTTACAGCGCTAAATGTCAATTCAGCCTTCAGTACAGCAACTTAAGTACAAGTACATAACTTTATATTGGCTATTTGAGTGCGGGGGTGTATGGAAGTGTGCACATGCATGTGAGTTTGCCTTTCAGTTTTTTTTTTTTTTTTTCTCCCCAAGACTTCTCCCTTTCCGGCGAAGGAAATGGATTGTCCAGCAGCTCCCTCTTGTGGACGCTGAGGCAATGGCATAAAGGTCCCACTGTTGTGTGGTTCCCCCCTGCATCCTGCTGCAATGCTCAGGATTGATCTGTCCTCAGCTGCTTCCTGTTAAAAAACACCCTCGCGCCATGCACCATCTGCATTTACAGTCTGTGTTTAATATGGTCCGAGCTGACCCCCTTGGTCAAATATTTAGACATTCGATTTCCACCCCTTAAAGAAACAGCCTGCGTGCCCCCACCAAAACAAATCGATGGGACGAGTTCAAACGGCAGCGAGATGTTCAACGTAAACAAGTTCACGCCGAGGCTATGGGGGCCCTGGTGAATTTGATGCAAATGTATGCACAGCCATAGTGTATGCATATGCATAGGGAGAGAGCCAGATTATACCGGGGGATCAGCACAGATGTTGCATTCCGAAACGCAGAGCGCTTTTTTGTTAAAGAAAAAAACGGGGGAATTTTTTTTTTTTTTTTAAAGTGATACGGCACGTGTTCCGCCGCGACGTCGGAGAAAGTCCCGCCGAACATTTTCCGGGGAAATAAATAAATAAATTTTTCAGATGCAATGAGAAGGAGGGGTGGGGGGAGACAAAAGGGAACGCACGCCAGAGATAATTGCGTGGGGTATATTTGTAAACGCAGGAGTGAAAAATTCAATGTTTATGAAATAGGAGTGATAAATATAGAGTGACCCCCTCGTCGTCGGCACGGGGGAAAAAAAGGACGGGACGCCCTTGCAGTTCCCTTCAGGGAGGCGTCTGGAGCACACTGGCACTGGGGAAGGGTCGCATTAATATCCCAACACTAACCCCATGACAATACCCCATTATGAATGTATGGCCATGTATATTATACACCTTGAACCATCCACAAACGCTGCTTTCTTTCTTCTCAATTTGAACTACAGCCAAGAGAGGGAGAGTCTCTTTCCTTTTTTTTCCCGAGGACAAAAGCCACGTCCCCCCTTCCATAAACACTTTCCTTTCTCGGCTCCTGTTCTAATCAGTTACCTCGTGACATCTACCTCCACTACAAATGATTGTTTGCTTTTATTCGGCCCTGTGTTTTTCTCTATCTCTTCCTCGCAGGCATGGGTATCGGTTATAATTACAATTTACGGTGGTGAGAGCTGGCCGAGTTAAACCCTGCACTTTTAAATGAAAAAAGAAAAAAAAAAAAACAACAACGCAGCTTGTCTATACAGAGGAAAACACCACCATCGCCACCGCCAACAACAACGACATCAACAGCAACAACAGCGAGAGCGTGTTATTATGATGTGACTAAATGGAAAGCGCGCTCCGTGCCACGGCTGTCTCTCTGGATATCGATTGCTCCTGTGGCTACAGCACTAACAGTAGCAGAGAGCCAGTGAACTTTAAAGCAAACAGTCCTCCTCGCGCTCAGCGTCCTCTCGGCGGATCAATACGCCACAGCCGAGGCGGGCCCTGCCCGGAGTAATGCCTTTATCTGGGCTGTTGGCCTTCCTGCTGGTTGCTGTGTGTTAGGGGATGTGGTGGGGAACCTGCAGGAGACTTGCACAGCAACACACAGAGTCAGGGCCTTCAGCCTGCTGCACACTACACACACTGCACAATATACATAGACTGCCCACAGCCCCACTGCGAATGCACATTCTCACATATACTGCCCACACATACAAATAATAGCTTAACTTAACTTTATTACAAACTTTTAGTCTGAACATATTTTTAAGTGCTATTTTTAATCATTTTCCAGCTTTACATCTGCCAATTGTTTATAACCTCTTTATCACCTGGTTATTAACAGTTTACTAGCTTTCAAAAATAAGTTATACCTAATCTGCTGCTTGTAAAAGCTTTATAAAGTGTGTTAACAGTTAAATATATTTTTTCAAAAATCACATTGTTGTTTGTTTAAAAAATGTCCCTGATGTTAATGATATATAGGGATTACAGCTGATAATGGAATCACGTAATTTTACACAATTAAGGTAGCATCATCAAATTTGCACTGTTTTTTATTTCTTCCATTTGTATATGCGGCAAAGAGGACAGAATGAATTTACTGTCAATAACAGTCTCATCATATGAGAATTACTATCCATTATATCAGTATTACACCACTTGAATTATCATAAAATTGTAATAGATTTGTTCCGTTGGAAACACCCTTCTTTTTTATAACTTAACATTCCCTTTTAATATTTTGGATGTGGTGGAGGTTTAAGTAAGAGTCGCCACATCATTATTACACAGATCAACCCTAATGTTCCTCACACCATTACACCGTGTGAGGGTGTCTCTGCTCCCCTGTAGAAGAGGAGTGTGTTCCTAAATGAAGACTGGGGGGTTCAGCATGGCTGGGCAACGCACCGCCCCTTGTCAATTCCATGGGGGGGAGAGAAACCCAGTATTCAAACCACGCTGTTTCTGTACACACCCACCGTGAGACCCTGGGTAACCAATGGAGCATGCAGATGCAAGTTAGCAGCAGAGAGCTTCTGTGGTAACAAGTTTCCAATTCAATGTATTGCGCTCTGTCTTGTTTTACTTGGATGACGGCACACCAGACAACACACAAACAGAAACTACAGCTCTCTATTTCTCTCTCTCTCGGTGTCTCTTTTCTGCCGCGGGTGCTGTTTATATGAAGGAATAATGCGATTAGCCTTCTCATGTTTAAAAAAGGGGAAAAGTTACAGATGCAAGGGTGCCTCGGAACAGGAAACGCACCACAGGAAGAGTGGAAAAGGGTTTTCTGAGTAATCTTCACCGTGGGACCCTCTGCGGCGTATGGCGGCAGGCTTCGTGTAGAGTTCTCATGAAGCTGCGAGCAGCGAAATCCTCGCCGCCTCCTCCCTGCCCTGACGTGCGTTTCGGGTCTTACTCCCACACCGCGTGGGATAGAGGCGGAATTAACGCCTGGCAGAGACCGAACGGAGTCAGAAACTGGCCCGGCTTCACCGTTTCCCCTAGCGTTTCAGGTTAGGGGTATTACCACAACAAGCAGTGGGAAAAAAAAGGTTCAAAGCGATAGTCGAGAAGCGAGCAGTTTCCCACCGAAATCACCTGATCCCCATACCCAGATTTGCTCCCCCCCCACACCCCTCACCCCTTCTAAGCCAGCTCAAAGGAGAAGAGCGAGAGAAACAAACTCTGTGAAAAGAAAAGAAACGAATGAAAGGGGCCAGCTTCAGAAGCCTGAAGAGGCTTCGTGGGATCTGCGAGACGAGGACGAGACCAAGGCCAGGGAGGGACGGTCCAAACATGCCATCCCACCCCGGGCTGGATCAGAGGACTCTACTGCCTTCTCAAGTGCTGATCAGGCCATTCTCACTTCCAGTCTGAAACATCTGATGGCTAAGGAATCAGCGGTGGCCTCAGACACGGGTTCTTTGTAGGCTCTTTATAGGCAGTTTAAAGGAGGCAATCTTCATCTAGTGCTTACTGTACACTCAGCTCTCTCTCTCTCTCTCTCACACACACACACACACACACAATATCTCAACACTACTAAAGGAAAAGTAACAAGTTTTTTGTCGTGTCCTGAGTTTTACATTTTTTTCTGATAAGCAACTTTGTGCAATTCTCTCAGCCAGTACACAACAGGTGACCTGTAAAAACAAAATGGCACCAATGTAAACAAACAGCAGTGAATAATTAACCCTGATATAAAAAAATACTCTTCTCAACTACCTTCTAGCCATAAAATACATGACATATTACCAATTTAATTTCACAGTCTAAGGTTCATATCTCCCATTTCTCGGTTGGAGTTTAGCATCTTTGCCTTTAATATCCACACGTGGTGGAGGCTTAAGTAAGAGTCGTCACACCATTATCATGCAGAATGAGCCTAATATTCCTCACACCATTACACCGTGTGAGGGTGTCTCTGCTCCCCTGTAGAAGAGGAGTGTGTTCCTAAATGAAGACTGGGGGGTTCAGCATGGCTGGGCAACGCACCGCCCCTTGTCAGTTCCATGGGGGGGAGAGACACCCAGTATTCAAACCACCCCATCCTGTACACGCCCACAACAGGACAACACTCTTTTATCCCAGAGCTTCAAAAGTGAAGACCAGAAAGTAATTTCAATACCACGTGTGGCAGAATTATATGAAATTTTAGAAGTTCATCAAGCAACTTACAATGTTTTATTTTTTATTGTTTGATAGAATGTAAAATAAAACAAAATAAAACTGATTGAAGTTATATATATATATATATATATATATATATATATATATATATATATATATATATATATATATATATATATATATATATATATATATATATATATATATATGTCAAATGTTATGACAATAAGATACTGATTAAGATGAGAAATGTGATCTAAAGAGTTATACTTAAATGCTTGAAATTTGTTTCTTTGTTGATGATGTATGAAGTTCTTTCAAAAAAAAATCTAAAACATAAGATGGTTTTGATTTGTGTATTGTTTTTTGGTCACTGCATAATTCCACTTGTGTCATATCACAGTTTTGATGTATTTTCTATTGTTCGAAAATGTCAAAAATAGTAAAAATAAAGAAAAGCTTTCAATGAGTAGGCACGTCCAAACTTTTGACTGCACACACACACACACACACACACGCACACACACACACTCACCACATACACATATAATTTTTGTGTTATGAATCCAGTTTTAATTTCATTTCAGCTTTAAACATGATTATGTGCTTTACCGCTAGCCGCTCTATGATTAGTGCAATTTCCACAGTTAGTAGGTCAGTGGAATTAATTGGCAAAATGGAAACAAATAGACTGCCAGTTGCAGGTTAAACACTGCGTTTGACACAAGCCAGGTTTTTAATATCTGTGAAATCAAAAGGCATTGGCGTTTTCCTGGAGCCGAAACCCTACTCTGTAATAACACTATATCCATCTCCCATACTTTTACCCCCATTATTTCTGTTTTCATCAAATCTGAACACGGCGCGTGTCCGGCTGCCTTTTGTCCCGGCGCTTTCCACCTCTCATGATGTTATTTTACAGAAACATGGAAGCAATTTTGATTTCTCTGCATTTTACTTTTCCTCCCTCCAGCTCCTCGCATTAGAAATGACTACCACATTGGCGCTGGCTCGGACGCTCTCGCCCGGCGGGGCCGAAAGTCAAACACGGGGCGAGGGACGGGAGGGTCCCAGAGGCCCGCGGAGAAACTCCAGGATCGTAGGATTCGGGCCCTTACCCCTCAGAGCGTGTGTGTCTGACAGGCTGAGTAATCTCCCGACGTGTCAGATCACACACACCCCACTCCGCAATCACAGAAAGAAAAATAACTTCTACCAGAAAAAAAAATAAATAAGCTGACACTGCGCACTTGGCCTCCTCACCTCTCTGACGCAGTTGAGGAAACGGTTGATAGCAGGGGCTGCTCAGTGCGTACCTACGCTCTGATGAAGGGCTTATTTGATTACAATCATTTGGAAGTGTTTTTTTTTCTGCCCTTGGAACCTAATTGTACGTTTTTCGCAAATGGTCAAATGACTAGAATAGCTGTAACAGAAAAGGTCACACATTTTAAACAAAAATGTCACTCGTAAAAAAAAATAATAATAATAACATTTCACCACTACAGAGCAACTGATTATGAAAAAAGCTGTTAAGATGACAAAAATAATTGAACATGAAAAAACAGAAAATAAGGGAGAAATACCACGGATTAGAGCGAGAACACTTGTCGCTTGTCAAAATTTCAGGAAACGGTCTTTCATCGGGATTGCGCAAGACCTCAAAAAAAAAAAGACCGAACAACGACGGCTTTCACGCCGAAACCCATGATAGACAACAAAGTGTCCCCTTGATCGCTGTCCACTTCACATAAACCCGCTGCCATCTGCGTGGAGCGCAGCCGGGCCTCCGAGCGTGTCAGGTGACTGGCCGTTGCCCAGCCAGCGGAGAGAGGCGCCGCCGTGTCATTGGCTGGAAGGGCCTGAGAGCGGCTTGAGAGCCAGGATCTGTCCCGCGCTCTTAGGGAAGGATTACAGTGGCCACTTGTTCAGCGGGAGTCATTACAAAGCGACACTGAGCCTGACTGTGCTCAGAAAATCTGTCACCAGAGTCCGGCATGAGTGGCAATCCAAATTGAAAAAGTCTGCCACGAAGGAGGGGAGTTGGGGAGGGGGGGAGGAAAGGGGGGAAAAAATGTGGTCATCAATTGCTGGCAGCAGATCGAGGGAGAAGATTATTGGAAGGCAACACCGCAACAGATGTCTGATGAGTGTCTATTAACCTGTTTCCTACATCTTGTAGTCCTGGCTGTGATGACTTCAGACTGTGAAACCTTGTCCAGCCCAATAGGAGGGGGCTCGTAATCCCCAGAAAAATATTGCGGTCCCGCTCTCCTGATTCGCTGGCCTTATTGCATTGGCAGTGGTGCTGCCGGGCAGAGCCATAACGCCAAACCCGCCGCTTCCCGGCCATCCCTCACCCGCGTAATTGCATCCTCAGATTTCTGTAGCGGTGCTGTGAATACAAATGTGGACATATCGAGTGTTCTGGAACCGCAGGGGTGGGGTGAGGTTTGGCTGGGGCATAAAAAAAGGAGGTTTTACCATTTGTCATGCACGCACGGCGCTATCCCAAACAAATGCCGCTCTTGACTTGCGGCACACCTCAGGTCGCCGCCGTGGTAATCTCCGCTAGAAAAAAAGCAGTAACTCACGCCCGGCGATTTGTAATAATCAGAGGGGTCGTGGAGAGTCCACCGCCGTTGAAACGTGGGACATCTGTCAAAAGCCGACCTTCGTTCCAAAGAGGGTAGAGTTTGTATGTCAAGCTGTGCTTTTGCACTTAAACCATGGTGTTCAAACATGCCATCCGTACCATGCTGAGGTAAAAAGGCTTGGCCCACCTATAACCAACCCTTGGCTAAATCAGCAGCCCAAACTGCAAGCCAAATTCATGTCTCTGAACTGTGCCACCCATGCCCAACTCACCCGAGATTCGCATTTCTACAAAGCCTAACTCTTGGCTAACCCTTTCCCTAAGTTAAACTCACTCATACCCAGCCCTCACCCAAATTCTTGCCTCTGTCTCGCACCACCCATGCCCAATCCTCGACTCCAAACACCCCCAAGCCCCCCAGGTCTAACCCCCCAGCCGAGGCTTCTCACTCCCTGCGGCTCCAGAGTCCCATTGTTTCCCAGGAACTCCCTCAGACAGACCCTCGGCGGGGTCAGGGAGGGGGCCGGCCTCCACAGGGCGCGCCCGCTGATCTCATTCCCAGGGTGGGCCGCTCGTCGCCCCGTCTGGGCGATAAATCAGCGGGGCCACATGAAAGCGGGCGGCGGCGATCCCTGGCCCCGCGATGCGCGCGCCCGGCCTCCGGCCTCCCCTCCGCCATTACTCCTTATTAGCCGAGGCGCCGACTGGGAATTTTTATGAGCGCGTTTTAGAAGCACAACTGCACACCATCTCATTCATGAAATAAGTGCAGGGTGGCTTCACTGACATTAGGACATGGGGCTCTGGAGCTCGTACCCCCAACCCCCACCCACCCCCCAACCCCCGCGGCCCACCCAAACATGGCAGACGACGTTCCGTCATTTCGAGAGGTTGGGAGGTAAGTGCTAAGGAGGTTTGTGAGCTAAGCACTCTCAAAGGTTTGAAACGTTTATTATAAATTATGAATACCCTGTTGAGAAGGCCAATCTCATGGATTTGGACAAGGAAATCCTCCAAATGAGTAATGATTTTAAATCAAATGCAAATAAGTCCTTTTCTTTTCTACTATATTTTATCATTCTATGAACAGACGTCATCACTGAAAAAATACTAGTACATATACAAGAGAAACCTCAGTATACTGATGGAAAACAAGGCCTCTTCCATAACCGAGTACTGGGAGTCTCACTTTACATAAAACTAAAAGTTCTCTCTTCACTAAAAACAGGAATATATGTGTTTGTATCTTGTTAAATCCCTTTTTCCCTTTTTTTTCTTTGTTTCTTTCTTCTTTTTTCTTTCTTTTTTTTCCATTGGCTGTTTTGGAGAGAGGCCAGCTGAAACACAAACCAAACCCACCCAGTCACATAAACCATGCCAGTTAGCTCGCATTAAACATTTTTTTTTACTAGCAGGCAATAAGCATGACCTTAGATGATACGCCTGGCTTACAGCAGTGCACGAGGAGGAGCCGGGGAATCAGCACTAAGCTCCACATCTGTTCCTGTATTAAAGGCATATGGGCCCGAGCCACACGGCCGCCGCGAGAGCTGGGGCCCAATCAGCACTGATGGGGAGTGATGTCATGGCCCCCGGAGCCCCGGCCCCTCCCCAGCCCTCTGTCATCAGCCGGCCTTAATGAGAACCCGTCTCTCTAGACCAGAGGTGAGGGGCACGAAAGGCGTTCAACAAGTATAGCATAACCACAGGAAGTAGAGCGGGACGTGGTGGTGATGGTGGGGGGGGTTACCAGTGGATTAAGAACAGAATGGCAGTAGGTTTACCTCATGGAAATGTCTTTTCATCGGAGGTGATAGCCTACAGTATATTTATCCCCTCACTGGAATGTCCTAATATACGATGATGATGGTGGTAAGAACTGAGAGGGGATGCTGAGGGACTCACAACGTCTGCAGCAATGTGTCACCTTGAAATCTTAGGGCAGCAGTATAGCATAGTGATAAGGAGCAGAGCTCATAACCAAAAGGGTGCTGGTTTGTTTCCCCGCTGGGGCACTGCTGCTGTACCCTTGGGCATGGTACTTAACCCACAATTGCCTCAGTAAATACCCAGCTGTATAAATGGATAACATGCAAAAATTGTAACATCTGCTAAATAACATTACTGTACTGTACTGTACCAATCGATGTCTCTCATATCTCTCGGGCCAGGGCGAGAGCCAGAGAGTGACCACCAGGGAGGCTGGGAAAGGCTTGTGGTGCAGCAGGCCATGGCAAAGCAGGAGCAGAACAAAGCTTTCCATTACACATTTATCAAAGGTGGGCTGACTTTGCGAGGCACAGAGAGCAGTGGAGGTGAGCCACTGAAAATCCCATTCATGCTTGCCTGGCTTTAATTGAAGGGGGGGTAGCTTATGGCATAGAGGAACCCGGTGTTCCGGTAGACAGGTGGACAGGTACGGCGGTGGGTGACCACGTGGGTCGTCCTTCCTGCGATCCCGTCTTTTGGGCCGGATGCGGTTCTGTCACCTGGCAGCGGCCTCGGTGCACGTCGCCGGGATGTAATAAGGTCTAATTACGGGCAGGTCCGCACGCTGGCCGCGGAGCGCTGGCCCGGTAATCCCACATTCATTAAAGGCCACTTTGTTGGCAGCGGGGGGGAGACAAACGAAGGGGGAGTGGAGAGGTGTGCGTCGGAACTCAATAACAGGACAACGATTCGACGATTCAATGCCTAACGCCGCCTCGCCTGCCACCCACCAGAGGTGGGACGGGCGCGAGGGTGGCCCACCGCGCAGCCCCTCTGTCCAGGAACAGGGCCTTCCTTGTTTCCGGGTTTAAGCCGCAAACAGATTAAGACCGGCCGAGGCGGGCTCAGTGACTTCGGAAGAACGCAGGAGCAAACACCGGTCGATCAATAAGGCTTAGAGCGGACAAGAGCGAAAGAGCGGCTCTGCACTTTCACTCAGAGGGAAACCTATCCCCCAACGGTCCCTCTCTGCGCCCCTTCCAAAGTCACTGGGGGGTAACAGACAGGAGTGGAAGCAGTGCTGTGATTCAGGCACAAAGACACATTGACGAGAAATATTCCCTCTCACATCTTCACTTCCTTTATTTCTGTCCTTTTAAAACCACTCAGTATGACACAAGGGGGACACAGCAGTATGCCATTAAATCAGCTCGAATAGAAAAGTAAAACAAGTGTCATTTTTTTTCTGTATCATGTTTGTCTCTTTTTGTAAAGCCACACATTAAGAGATCTGTATTTAATAGCAATGCATTGCATGTAGCAATGAATCATCTGTATTTAATAGCAATGCCTCATCAGTATTCGTAAGGCAAAAGGAAATGACAGCTATGAGGAGGGTATCCCATAGCTGAACTGTGAAACTGATGCAGATGATATTCTGTGAGAATTACTGGGGCCATGTCTGGTGTGCATGCATGTTACACTGACATTCAAAAAGCATCTGTCTGACTGACAGATTGAATGAAAGAAAGCACAGTAGATGAATGTGTAGTATGTGTGCATGTATGCATGAATGAAGTATGTGTGCATGTATGCATGTACATACATATGTGTATGTGTACATATGTATGGATGCATGCATGTATTAATGTATATAGATATGTGCATGTGAATGTATGTAGGTTTATCCATATGTGTGCAGTACTCACGCATGTAGCTTTTTGTGCACATATGTGCGCATGTAACAGAACACATGCATTCCCTCTGTGTCCTGCCTTTACTGCAGTGAGCTCCTGACACCCCTTCATAGGCCTCTTCACTGAGACGTACTCCACATTAAGCCTGCCTGGCATGTCTGCGCCCTGATGTTTGCAGAGATCAGGCGGAATCATTTGGGTTAACATCGCAATTATAACGCAAAGCCTATTATCTGAGGAGGGATCTGATACAGTTTCTTCTAATAATATATCGCACGCCTCCAGTTAGGAGACGTCTTTTAAAGCGAATCCCTCAAGAGGTCCCCGCCATAATGAACTTAATGGAAATTAACACGCTGCAGAGCCGTGCAGAAACGCGCAGATGATGCTGCATATTGGCTTTTTTCCCCCCACCTGATCAGCCTGCTCTGAAAAATAACAACAGAAATAAAAATCTCACCGGATAAGTTTTGGAAAACAATCATTTTAAGGCGGGCTTTAATGATGAAAAGGTAATGAAACCGAGACAGCTTCTCTCACTCACTCCCCCCACCCCACCCTTTCGAGCCTTCCGGCTCACCTTGTTATTAGTGGATTTAAACAAAGGCATATATCTGGCTGCAGGCAGGGTGACCTCTACATCTGTTAACATGAACCCTGCGCATTGTGCGGTGGGGTCAGGGAAGAGGGCCGGCCCGCAGAGTTGGTAAGGTCGGGTTTAATAACGCCGCTGCAGCTCGACCCTGCGGAGGGTACCGCTGTCCGGAGCAATTACGCTCAAGACGCGCCGAGCGGGCCTTTCCAGGCGAAAACAACGGCGCCCCATGGCACCACGCCGCAGTATTAGCGGCCCTCGTTTGGTGTAATGAAAACAACGACCGTGGGATCACTGAAGCAACTGGTTGTTTATCTACTTTTTTTTTTTTTTGGGAGGAATGTTTATTTATTTAATTATTTGTTTTAAATATTCAGACAACATCATTCTCAGCTGTGAGCCCTCCGACAATAGCATACCGGTCCACTGGTCTTGTACTGGAAACAGTAGCAGTTATGGAGCTGCCGCCCTGTGACCGACTGGACAAAGTCTCCCTGAAAACTTTCCCAAAATAATGAAGTTATTTATAACAATGATGAAGCTCATTATCCAATATTAGGTATACTGGTTGGTTGTGTCTCACTGGGCTTATCGGATTCTTTTGCTGTGGGCTCGTTCAGTGATGCAAGAAAGACAACTGCAGGGACAAGTCCCAAAATGGTAGGGCCGAAAGGTTTTTACACTCATTACCAGCCAGCATGAGGGTCCAAACACAGACTTCAGAAGGTTACCCAGCAATCCCTCATTCATCACAGGGCAGTCTGCTTTGTTTCCAACATGAAAAAAAAGTATGAGGACATATATTTACAAACCATGGATTTTATGTCAGTGATGTCATAGTCTTTGGGAGGGACAACATAGTCTTCAAAGAGGGCAACCTATCCCTAACCCAAAGCCAAACCTACCCTGGAGCGATAAGTGACACGCATGTGGGTGGAAGTTCCGGAAGAGTCTGCGGGCTCTGCCGTGACTTCGGGGCGAGCCACTTGACCCGCGTGACTTCACTCCTGGGCGCTGTCTGTGCAGCTAAACACGGCCGAAAAAAAAGAGCAAGAGCAACCTGCAGGAAAGCAGATCCTGGGAGCCAATTACAAAAAGAAGAAAAATAGCACACATATTTTAATGGTCTCACTGGCTGCGTTGTTTATTAGCGATGCAATTACTTTCCTTGACCCTCACCTACTCACCCCCAGCACTTGATAGAAACCGCCGAGGTTTAAAAGAAAAACACGCACACCAACGCAGCCTCTTAACGTGGTGTATTCTAATAAAGCAGGAAATATTCCTCGTTTTTAGTCACAGGGCTCTTTTTTATATAATGCTTTTATCGGCCTTTTCTTTTTTTTTCCTTTTCATCAAAGCTTTTGTACCGTTATGACATCCATTGTGCCATGTATGAAATAGCCTACATGTAAAAAATTATGGTCTAATCTAAGGCTTAATGGTAAGGTATGTGTCATATGTAACCTTTATAACTTTGCTTGTCAGTTTTTTCCATTAGAGACCTCATAAGCAGCCCTGGCGTATCAGTCACGCTGCTTACTGACAGGTCTAACCTTCCCAAGCGGCTGGGAACACCATCTTCACCGCCGCCTATTGACCAAAGCAATAAGCCATTCTATATGGTGTATTAAAGTCATTTTCCACATGCTACCTCAGCACGACCCATTGTTCATGCAAGCTCTTGCTGACCACGGCAAACCTGTGCTACAGACTAAATTGCTACACTTTACACGGTTACACCAGTTAAGCAATAAGCCCCCAACTGAATTGTTTTTTTCCATTTTCAGCTTGAAAGGCACAGTGATAATCACAGGCCACTCAAGGGGCAATTTTTAGACTGTCAAAAAAGGCCCCCGGAAACGGACTCTGCTATTTAAAATATATGCTGACTGCCGAAAGCGTACATTTTTTTCCGTTTCTTTTTGTTGTTGTTTTGTTGTTGATCCAGTTTTTTCTTCCATTCTAATTTGTAAGGAAATAAATAAAGGCCTTCTGTTGGCAAGAGCTGCCGGTGTACAGTGCCGGGCCATCTGCAGAGTCAGGCGGCTACTC
This sequence comes from Megalops atlanticus, assembly GCA_019176425.1. Lineage (NCBI taxonomy): Eukaryota > Metazoa > Chordata > Actinopteri > Elopiformes > Megalopidae > Megalops > Megalops atlanticus. Next base: position 32,482,365 of record CM032878.1, on the reverse strand, counting down.
CCTGCTCTCAATGTCAAAGGTGCTGTTTGAGCCGAGCGGAAAGCGCCCTCGCCTGTGCTGAGATCAGCTCTGCCGCGAGACCTTGTGACAAATGAGTCCAATCTAGGCTGAGCGCCCTTGACTTGACCCTGACCGCAGCAAACAATGGGGCAAGCTCAGCCAGTGGAAAAGATGTTCTGCACTAATAAACCCAGCGGTGGACACAGGTCAGTTAAAGGAAGAGAGGGATGGGGGAGGGGGGGTGTTAGAGAGGGGGCTGGGGGTTCAAGTCCTTTCAGGTGCATGCTAATAATAAGACCCCTGTTTGCTGTCAGCATTCTCTCCAGGAGGATTGACTTGACAACGGTGCACAGTAAAGACATTTCATTCTTTGCTCATTTAAGTTCTTATAAAAGCCAACCGATACAAAGCATCCGTGTCTGTATTATATATTTGTATGTTATATTACATAGAATGTTTGTTTATATATATATATACTGTGTATATATATATATATATATATATATATATATATATATATATATATATATATATATATATATATATATATAAATTTATTTCTTATGTTTCTTTTTCACACTATCTTTCTTTACCACACTATCCCTATCAATGGCTACACACGTGACAATGCTCCAATGCTTCACACACACGCACACACACACACACACACACTCACACAGAAAGGTCCGGGCGCCATGCTGGGTATGCAAATGAAATTCCCGTTTCCTTATTTTCACCTCTTCCCACCCTGCTGACACGGCAATCCCTCCCATTTCATTCGGCTCCTGTTTTCCCACTCTGCTCCGGTCCATGTGAGGAGCTGCAGTATCGCTACAAGAGCGCTGTGCTACACCCAGGTAGATCAGCTTTAACACACTCTAGTGGGGTTAAGAAAATACTCCTATTTTCATTCCCAAAAGCGTGAGGTGGTGAGAGACATGCAAAAGAGAGAGAGAGAGAGAGACAGAGAGAGTCAGACAAGTCAGTGATCACGATCTGTTTTGAAAAGCCACAGCTGAGTTTACTTAGCAAATGCAATGTTTTCTTTGTCCAGAGCAAGGCTCTGGGATATGAATACTGGTTCACTAGCTGAATAATAAGATCAGCTCTGGATGGACAGGACAGATTGCGCACATTCATCTCTGACATATGCAAAAGCACAAACCAATGCTGCTATGCACTAGTGGGAAATACATTTAATGGAAGTCCTTTCCGCTGACAAAAAAAAAACACATCTAATGCAAGTAACTAAACATTTTTGTCGCTCTGCTCTGTTCTTCCGTACCACAAGATAAATAAAGACTCAAAATCCTGCATGTGGCTTCTTTCGCGAGCGGCCAGCTTTTATGTAGCCTCTTTGTGAAAGTTTTGGGAACTTTGTGCGGGGGGGGAAATGCTGGGGATGGCAAAAAAATTCCCCTGAACTTTGTGTGCAGGTCTGCGAGCGGGGGATTAGCCCGGGATTGTCCGACTCCAAGATGAATGCTCTTGTCAGTGCGGCAGAGAGGAGCCAAAGTTTCGTGAGCCAAGCGGCAGACATGTGGATTTATGGCTCTTCTGCAGAGGAGTTTATCACAGATAATTACATAAGAATACACTGGAACGGGAACAGACCTGGGCCCGTCTGAGCTGGCGGCGGCTTCCGCCGGCCCATATGATCCCCTCTGCTGTGACACGGCCTGCTGTGGGCCCCCGGCACGCCGATGGCAGCAGAGGAGGGGGACAGGCGACGAGCCGGCCCCACGCTACAGTGTGGCGGGGCCGGGTTCTGTCAGCACACGAGACAGCTCCGTGGGCCCCTCCGCCGCACCGCGCCACACTGACGGGTGCATGTTGTTCGCGCTCACGTGTTCTTTTCGGCACCGCTCCGTGTGGGCAGAGGAGCAAATGCGTCTCCCTCTCCGGTCCGCGCCTCGAACCATCGGAAACACGGGCGCCCTGCCTCCCGAGCCTCGGAAATAATGCTTTCCGTGCGTTTAACAGTGTTCCTGCTCTGTGCGAAACAGATCCGCGGCTCAGCCTGCTTATCGCATGACAGGTTCCCTCCTTCTGAGTAACACAGTTCAAAAGGACCTCTAAATGGTGAAACATTCTGAAAGCGTGCACGCGTATGTGAATAGCACTGGTGTGCATGTTCAAGGAAATCCTATCAGAGAACACTGCCTAATGTGTATACCATATGTTTACAGTGTCAGATGATTATGTTAACATTTACTCGTGGGTAAGAAATGTTGACGTTTCACATTTGCCGACTATTTTACTTCTTAAATGACATCACTGTCACATTTTAAGAGGTACTGCACCCTGCATGAAATAAAGGCCAACACCAAAGGCACTTACGGAAGCTATGGGTTGAGGACCTGGAGTGAAATTTAATAATTTGTGAAAGCGCAGTAGTGACAAGTTCATTTACACATTTTAAGGTGTAAATTAGGCACTGCTTCTTGTCTTTTTCATTCTTTATTTTTATTCTATGTTTATTTCTATATGCACTCAGGAATCCAGTGAGAGATTATATGAAAGTACGTATGTATGTATGTGTATATGTGTGTTTGGATTTAATAATTCAAGATGTTTTACTCTTCTTTGAGGGAGAACCAAACAGCTTGATCCCACTGGTGAAATGCGCTCTCTTCAGCAGGCAATCCAAAACCTAGCATGGCAGTGGACCAGGCAGGGAAAAAAATTGAATGCGATTGACCTGTAGCCCTGAGAAACATTGCTTTTAACGGCAGCGAAAGTGGACAAAAACACTGAAAAACAATATGTGATATTCCTAGTTTGACCGGTGCTGCTGGATCATTCAACAGAAAACTGAAATGAATTGTGAGCGACCGTGCTCGAAAAATAAAATAGCACGCGGTCACAGAATGAGACATCGCCAACCCACAGCATACTGAATGTGATGTGACGGCACAGACGAGAACAGCGGTGCCGAGATTCTACCTGGTCATGAGAATAGTGTGAAGATGCATTAACACACAACGCTCTGCCAGAGATTGTGCACCGTGGCAGAGATAAAATAACAATATTATTTAGCCCTAGAGAATGTGAGGGATCTTCTTCTTTTAAATGAAAGTAGAAAACCACCTCACACATAACACAACAGAGGAAGCCATGGTGTTGAATCTGACCACACTGTGAGTGCTCTGGGTTGGGGGGCTTTGTGATAAATATCAGCATAAATGAGAGAATGGTCCACCTCACTTCAGCCAGAAGTCAAAGATGCCCCCAACACCCCCCCTCCCTATCCCTCACTCTCCACCATCAAAACCCACCCCCCACACACACCTCCCCTCCCTCTCTCCTGCTCCCCAAGACGCAGCCACTCAAACTGGCAGGTACTGCAGGCGGGTAATGGTTTGTTCTGTGGTTAGTGCGGATCGGAGGCAGCGGCCGCGGGAACTCATTGCGCCTTGTCCTCATTTCCCACACGGCCATTAGATGGAAATGATTTCTGATCAGTGCCGGCCCAGGCCCGAATCGAATGAGTGACCCCGGGGTGAACGCCGCCGTATCCCCATTGCAAGCCCATTCAGCCATTCATTCCCCATAAAGATCATTACTTCTACATTTTACAAGCGCTGCAGCAATATGGCCTTTTTGCTGTAAGAGGGAAGAGAAAAAGACAGAGAGAGAGAGGGAGAAAGAGAGCTGTACAGGGAGGGAAGAGAGAGAGAAAGTGAGCAGAATGAGAGAGAGCTGTGGAGAGAGAATGAAATGAGAGAGAGAGAGAGCTTTGGAGAGAAAAGAGATGGTGAAGAAAACGAGAGAGAGAATATTCTGTGCAACTGCCTGAATGTGTGTAAATTATACAACTGTAAACAGTGATTACAACCAAGCAATTAAAGCAGAGTATTTTTGTTTATTAATTCATCACCCAATGAGCAGTTCAAAAATTATATTTAAAAATAGATCCCCTTGAATGCACACATGACAAAGTGTTGTTCAATGATAAAGCTAGTGGAGGCATATTTTGAAATGTCTAATACCATATAAGGCCCTGTCCACACGTACAGGGGTATTTTTTAAAACGTAGCTTTTCCTATGCGTTTTGGCCTTTCGTCCACACGCGAACGGCGTTTTAGGTCACTGAAAACGGACCTTTTGCAAAACGCCTTCCAGGGTGAAGATTTTCAGAAACTCCCTTTTCAGTGTTGACATGTAGACAGGGAAAACAGGCTTGTGACGTCAGAGTGCACGCCGTTATCTGCTTTGTTTACATGATTTTGTGCAATGGCGGACATGTTTTTGCATTTTCATGTGGCCGGAGATTTTTTTAAAACAGTGCTCGTGTTTTTAATTTTTATTTAAGAACGAAGGACTGGAGATTCACTAACGTGACAATATCACTGCCTCTACATCTGTTGGGCTGATACTGTGTATCAAAGATATCTAAGAGCATTGAGCATGACTGCTTTAATAATATCTATATCTATCTATAGCTATCTATCTAATATCCTAAGAATCCCTAATTGAGCAAGATATGGCTCATCTGGATAAATATACCTGTGTCCCAGAGGAAGCGTGCCTATACTCCACGGCTCATTTAGGTTTTTGCAGCAGCCAATAGTGAACTTATTTGAAATTGAGTTTCTAAACGACAGCAATTGCTTCACAGCAAAAATCGACGGTGCTTCTGCCGAACAGCAGACGTCTCAGCCGGAAAGAGGGAGCAGGATGTTGGAGGGAGACGCTCACGGCAAACATCCCCAACAGGAGTGCGGCCTCATGCTGAATTTGGCAGGGCCTACCTTTCGAGCAGCGCTGCAGCCAAGCCTAGATTGCACTCACAAGCAAAAGACGGCCGCCGCTTGGCCGAAAGTGAAAATATGATATAATAAAAGACCACAGTCTGTTACGGTTCTAACATTCAAATGAGGGGCAAGAGTGATAGGAGGGGTTTTTATTGGGGGGAAGCTAGCACCGCATCAGAAAGGTTCCTCCAGCCCTCTCAAGATAATGAAAGCGAAGCCAGGAGAAAGTCTGGCCGCTGAGCAGCGGCAGGCCACCGCAGGTGGGAAGATTAATGCCCGCACACCGCCCGGCCTCAGACTTCCTCGTATCAATAGCTTTTCAATTCACTTATGCTTAATAAACAGCAAGGTCAAAAAGTAATTTGTGTGACGACAGAAATAAATAAAGCAGGTTGCCTGTAAATTAAATAAGAGGAACAAAGCCTGGCTCCCAGCTAAAGACGAAAAGGGTGGGGGGGGAGGAAATCTCACATGAAAGCTAATTTTAGATAACATCAAGCTTTGCAATTTGACTAATTGGAAAACACTTGCTCTATAAATAGAATTGCCATTAGCATTCACTTTGTTTTGCAAGAAACTTTTTGTATTTTTTCTCCGCATCCTACCCTTCTTGCATGAGTCCCAGTTTTGATAATTTGATGAGATTAATCAAAATTTATGTTAAATCCATTTTACCTATTACAAATGCTGATTGTTACACTTAAATGTTTTGTCATTCCTTCAACCCCCCCCCCCCCGTCAACCCTCCCTTCGGGTGTATTAGATTATTTTTGCAACAATGTTTATTAATGCCAAATATACTTTCATTTACAGTGATTAAGAGCGTTACAGCTGAGATTGGCTTGCGCCCCTCTCTTCCCAGCCCTCGAGAGGACTGTTATTGATTGCCTCTGTAAAGAAGACCAGCTCACTGCAGTAGCAGGTTTGTGGGGTGGTAAGTACTCAAACACAGTGTCTTCATTTCCAGAGGCTGCTTGACACTGCGGGTGTGGTGGGGGCATGCACGATCACAGCATACACCTATATGGTTTGGGCCTTGTAACAGTGTGTACACCTGCACAGTGTGGGCCCTTAACAGTGAATACGCCTGCATGGTTTGGATCCTTAACAGTAAATACACCTGCATTGCATGGCTTGGGGCCTAAATAGTGAGCACACCTGCACAGTGTGGGCCATTAACAGTGAGTACATCTGTGTGATGTGGGCCCTTAACAGTGAGTGTCCTTGGCTGCTCCAGGCCAAGAGGAAGCTCGTTGGCTTACTGCACTGCGCCGCACCCTCATAAGGACAGCAGAGGGCTGGTGTCTGCTTTTATCAGTGCCCTGGCATTCTCCTTTCATAGCGTTAACAAAAGAAAACCTGTCATCCGCACAGGACTGAGCAAACCAAAAACTGAAAAGGGTACCTTACACCATCTTCTGCCTGGTGCAGGAGTGAGCCTCAGTCAATCAGAAGATCTGCCAATTAGAGCCCCGTGAGGAGAGGTGAGGCAAGCTGTCTGCCCCCAGTGCTCTGTGCCATTTTTGTGATGACTGTAGACATGTCGGAGCCGCTGTGGTATAACTGCTCTCACATGCCCCTCAACACTGAGGTCTCATCAATGGCACTGGAATTTGCAATTCACTTGCTATACGGGCGCACAAAGTTCTAAATAAAACATGTTCTGGTTTAACAGAGGCACAACTCTTGCGAATATGTTCATGTGGATGCAGTGACTTCAGAACGCCAGTAACTGGCTGTATTTGCGGGAGAATCTCAGGTGTTCGCCACCATCATCCAGACAAGCACAGGCACCTTGACGGGTCTCGGAGACAGAAGATCGCTTTGACCGCGGAGACGTACGGCGCGGTGCATCACGTCAAACCTTTCCACTTCCCACTCCCCACCTGCCCCCCCAGCCCCCCGCCCCAAACCCATTTCCCCCTCGACTTTCCTCCTCCACCAAATTACCGGGTTCCCCGGGTCGCGGGGAGAAGCGACGAGCCGCTCTGCTCCCTCCTCTCAAGGTTACAGCCGGCTCCGCGTCCCTGCTACGAGGGCGCCGGGCCCTCATTTTTCTGAGTTACCTGTCACGGGGACATTCCTCACGGCTGTCGACCGGCGGACGCTTTTATTAGCGGAGACTCGGGGCCGCGGCGGCCTCCATGTCACGCGTGCCGTACAAGACAGGATTTTGGGGTTGGCCTGACAAGTCATATTTTTTCCCGAGGTATTCTCAAAAGAAAGAGGGAAACAGTTTATTACTGTTTAGCAGTATCTGTCTCCGCGTTGAGTAATGAAGCGCTCCGGGTCAATATTTTACACAATGATGCATTTTGGGAAGCACACCTCTACAGGGCATCGCTGAAACAATGGATGTCATAACAAACCAACTTATGTTATTAATCTTTCCTGGCTCCCTAATCAATCTGATTCTTTGCTCGCAAACAGTGCAATATATTATGATGTTAAACGAAAGACCATATTTCACACCAACACAAAGCTCTGCTCAGGGATGATATCTTCTTTACAAAAAGTCAGCAATACATAATAAAAAAACAACTCTAGCAGAAAAAATATATATATATATATATATATATATATATATATATATATATATATATATATATATAGCTCCAGGATCCAACAGATTAAATAATACTACACCCTATATAGACATGTATACATTCATTTTTAATTTTAGCACTTGTACAGGAAGTACTATTTGTTCTAGTTACAAAAGTCAGATTCAAGTCATGTTTTGACCTTCCTCTGATTTATTTAAACAAATTAACCCAATGCACACAATCCCCCCCTTCCACCCCCAGGTATGATTCAATCAAGCTCCCTCTGACCTCCATGCTAAATATACCTTTCCGGGAGGAAGAAAGAGATTGCTTTTGTTTCTGTAGAAGAACAACAAAAAAAGCAGAGGAATCCAAAATCAAGCACTGTGTCTGACCAATGACCAAGTCAGACAAGTCAAACAACGCAGACAAAGGGGCTCCATGTGATTAGATTTTGGACAGAGCAAGCACTGTTCATCAAGCATTTCCTCAGAGCGTGGGGTGCCATGGAAACTACCAGGAAACATCTAAACCTGCTCTGAGTAGTATATTTTGAAGTCATAGTTTTACAGCCGACGTCCTAGAGAAGAGAGTAGCATTAAAAAAAGATTTTCTAAATACAGCAATTCCATTCTGGACAATCATCTACTAATAATTATTCTGAGACCTCTGATTAGCTTCTCTGTGCGCAATCACGGCTATAAAATTGATTTCAGGGAAATCAGAAATCAAAGCGCTCTTGCGCCAGCAGGACATGGGCGTGTGCTGAGAAAAGGCTCGTCATTCGGTTCTTTTTTCCTTTCAGGGTAATCAGACGGGAACACCAGCGGGCCTGCTCTTAAAGGCTTTGCCAGAGAGAGAGCGGAGTGAAGTGGAGCCAGGTAATGTCCAATTAGTGTTAGCGTTGCTTAATGCGTATTGCTGGCATTCCACGCACCGCGTCCAAGTAGTTGTCATACTGGTTCCACTCGTCAGCCATCGAATTTACTAACGCGAGGTGATTTGTTTTCCCTCTCTCCGATTCCGTGAAGTAAAAATGAGACGTTTCCCCCCTCGATGCGGTGCGGTACCAGCTTATTACCCCTTTTAAACAGATTGGCTCAATCACTTTCGAACAGACATTATAATGGCCGCATGATGTTTATTTGCAACAACAGTAAGGCTGAAAGAAACAGTGCTTTTGAATTTATGTCTGTGAGCAGCAAATCAATTTGTAAATACATCTGCTATGTGCCATGGTTTATAATTCAACTTTCTTATACTTACAACATACTGCGTGTGATACCGCATTCATTCATTTTATGTCACGTAAACCTTGCCGAATGCAAATTACCACAGACTGCATTGTAATGAAGAGAGGCACCCTCTTGTATTGGAATGAAACACCTCACTCAGTTATGGAAATTTCAAAAAGCTATAATTACAGCCTGAGTACAGTGATCCTGCTCTGTGGGAGAAACGAGTAAGGGAAGTACCATAGTTTAATATTTCTTTTCGTATCAACCCATGGGGATACTTTATACACAAGGAAATGGTTTGTCTTAGATTAAGTGCCCCCTTTTACACTCGTGGATCCAGTTGAGAATCTCGTCTTTGGGCATGGTTTCGAGGAAAAGCATCGTATTAATTTCAGGAAGACGGCCCTCCATTTTCGACATTTAGAAACTGTACAAATCTGGCCAAGGAGTCACATTACGAGCGTTCCCAAAAATGCAAAAATAAAACACAGAGCCGAGGATGCGGGTAATGTCTTCTTTAAGCTATGGTGAGTGCACACACGCGCACACACACACACACACACACACACACACACACCCTCCCAAAAAATCCCCGCCCCTTCCAGGCAGAGAGAGGACAGATTTGAAGAGCAAATCTCCGCAGGCTGTGGTCCCTGGCAAAAAGACAGACAATTGAATTTTGGAAGTGGCATGGAACGAGACAAAAGGCACACGCGCCCTCCTCCTCTCCCTCAGTGAACAAACTGTGGGCAAACTGCCCAAAACTCAGCAAATGTATTAGACGGGCAGGGTGCCCGCAGCGGAAAATCCACCCCAAAATGTTTTTTCCATCACTGTTGCCTGTCTCTCTGACCTTTACCTTTCTCCTCCAGAGGAGAGAAGGATTCCGCATGTACAGCGGCTCGCTGTCTCATAACTCTTGGTTTTTGGTGTTCAAATCATATCATTACATTTGCTCAAATACAGCTTTATGCCCTCGTTTTTTTAAAATCAAATTTAAGTTGTGGTCTGTGGGCTTTCAAACAGGCAGCGCTTTAAAGACATGCTCTGGTGTTTTATTTACAGCGCGGACTCTTCAAACAGATCAATATGAGCGGTGCAGTGGGAAAATAGCAGGAGCCGACAGTAATGGAGTCGGCACAGTAAATGGTAAGATTAACCAGCCCACTCTTCTGATGGTCAACATTATCACCCTGCACTGCTGGGTTTATTTTTTAATTTTGGAATTTCTGACCCTCTGCACCCCCGTCCCCTCCCCCCCACATACACACACACAGACACAAATGCGCACACACACACACACACACACACCTGTCTGTCCTGCTCCATCTAAATACCCTACCCCTGCACCATCAGCTATTATGTCCACCTTCCCCTCCCCCAGTGCCTGGCCTCTCTGGACCCAGACACCACATTAAATGCCAATTAGGATCGGGTTGCACTAACAGAGTCTGTGGCTGTGGAGAAGCTCAGAGGGGGCCTGTGGGAATGTTCTTATTGGTCCCCTGACACCGGGGTGGGGAATGTGGTAGGTCCAGGACCACGTTCCCTCTGTCCCGAGAGTCTGACACCAGAGTCATTATCACTGTTTTCTCCTTTTCTCTGGACCACAGAACATCTTCATCGCCACAGCTCTGAGCACCTTCCTGCTTCAAGATTCGAATACAAACCATTTTTTTGTTTTTTTTTACACTAAGGTAGTATTTAGGGTTGTATGACAGAACTGTATTTTTCCTTCTATGTCCTTTTCCAAAGAAAAGCTGCGGATTCACTAATCAGGGGATTTTATCTGAGCAATTCAACAAAGCAAGACAAAATAAACATGCCAGAATGATGAAGGGCACAAGTTATGCCTTTTTAAAAAGGGGGATTTTTTTCACATTGCAAGCATCTGTGTGCAAGCTTTTTTTTTTCCTGAGCTGTGCTTAATGCAGGTCTAACCGCAGTAGGCTGTGCCCTACCTCTCCATAACTCACAGCAGCGGTTAATAAAAAAAAAAAAATCAAGACTCTCAGCTGGAGGAGACACCAGAGAACACGACCCGTCTATTTGCAACCACAAAAAGGGTCAGACCACAACAGATTGAATCCCTGTTGTTCGGAGCACATACAGTACAGTCTAAAAATAAACCCCCCGCCACAGGTGTCCTGGCATATTGACATTCACTTTCAGTCAGTGAAATCTGGAAGCAATAAACACCATCACCACTAGCAGTTATCTCGTTGTAGCGGCTCGGCCGTGCCCTTTGCTGTCATTATTTACTGCTCAGACAGACAACATGATAAATGTTGCGTCTGGCTTTTTCCTTATTTGTGTTCCTTTTTCTTATGGCGGTTTTGATTTCCCCGGGAGCAGGCGGGTCGTGCGCGCCGGCTGATTTCCGCTGGGAGTCTGCACTGACTCTCTGTGACTCTCTCCCAGGCGGTGGAAAAGTGAGTTAGAGCATGGGCAGACACACTTTCTCTTCACCTCACAGTCGCGTATCTACCGTCTTACGGCTACAGCTACATGTTGGATGCGGATTGTTCAACTCCTGTGGGATATTCTGATCAATTATATGGACGGAATTCTATTGCTTTTGTGAATGTTAAACAGTTGGACTTTGAGTCAAGTGCAGTTACTGAATACTGAAGAGAAGGCAAGACTAATGAGTGGAATGCTGTATACTGTAGCAGCGTGTTTCTGCAATATAAAATGGCATATAATAATCTGAAGGTTTATTCCAATGCAAAAACCAGCACCATTTGAGATTATTCACACTAATGTGCATCAAGAAAAGTACTTCAAGTTTAAGAACGGACTAGAATAGAGCTGAACTGTAGCGACTCCCCTGCAAATCTAAAAAGATACACCACAGCACCCATGCACCATGCACCCACACGCTAAAACAAACTAATTAAAACACCTTAAGGCCACAGGGATGAAAGACAGTAAAAGTACTAAAAGAGCTCTGTATCTGCATCAGCATGCTGGAGAAGGTGCAACCAATTCTGGGTTTTGCATTACCTTTGTGGGTCGCCTATTATATTATACATTATAAGTTCAAGTCAAGATCAAGGTGCCTTGTTCTGAGTGGAGCTTTGCCTCTTTCATAATTTTCTCAGCATCTCCATTGGTCAGTCCCTTACCAGCTCCAATGAAAAATAAAGATAAGATTACATCCATGACTCTAATGGAGCATGTGCACCATAGCATCTTAAAAAGTCTTACCTGTGCTTCACTATACAAAGTGTCCAAATCAGTTAAACAGTCCAATTAGCTGCCCGTTAAAGCCCTTTACCTGAAATTTTGAATAAAACCACATCATCTAAACCAGTTTAATAGATTTCATGTCAAAGGACTAGGGCAATTTAAAGTTTTAAGCAGAGAGTCAGTTACCAAGCTAAAGTGAAAACAGAGAATCACTTGTCTAAGACATTAAAATGTGCTTTTCAAATGAAAAAAAGGTGCAACATCTTTGCATTTAATCTTGTGGGGAAAGTTATTGACAAAATAAACAAGCTGTATTTCTTCTATTAAAGTTTGAAATAGAACTCATTGAGTAGTAATCATCACAGGGTTGGACTGATCTGAAGACAGACTATTTCACTCTCTGCACACAAGTAATCAGATAGGACGACTAAGTTGAAATACGAATGATTTTAGCATTTCCTGGTGGATACACAGATCCCTGCCAGTAGAGATAAACCCGAGTTCCCAAACTTTATCTCGTAGTGATCGGGTTATGCTGCACTCATGAACTATTGAACAGGCAACATTCCCCGCGTGGGCTCCTCATTCAGAAAGGCAGCAACTCTTGACTCCTCAACAAAGCAATGTTAAAATGGAATACGGAACGCCCACAGCATGAACACCGCCTCTCCTTTTCCCTCTTTCTCCCTTCTTCTCCTTCCCCCTCTCCAACGCTCGCTTGCCTAATCCTTTAAGTCCGAGCCTCTGTGCCCCATGCCCGCCTCGCGCACCTATAGGAAGAAGATCAAGCCGTGCAGGGGAGGCCGCGCACGGCTTTCTTTGGCCCCGCCGCGGGGCCGGCAGGCTGCGAGAGAGTTAACTGCCAGGGGTCAGGACTGAGTCAACACCGGCCTCGCATGCCCCGGCCCGCCGGGCAGATCGATATCTGCAAATAATAAATGAGATCCCGAAGGGTTGTGCCCAGCCGCGCAACGCCGCGGAGAAAGGTCCACAATTGGTCTTCGGCTCGATAGCGCAGGTGAGCGGGCGCGCCGGGGAGCGTCTTTAACGCTTCACAATCATAATCGAAAGCTAATGGCGCTCAAATCAGCGTCGGGGGCGTCCCGAGGGTTAGCTAATAGGGCTACTTATTACTGCCGTCTCACAGAGATCCCTTCAAATATTGAGTGCGTTGGAGGAGTGATGCGCAAGGAGGGGAGGGGCAGGGGTTGGAGCCGTCATCGCCGAGGTGACGGGAGAGTTCCGAGTCCCTGCCTTACTCGCCCGGGCCGAACCAAACGCATAATTAAGTCTAACAGAACCAGGAGAAGGCTTGTGCGGTGTCTGCTGGAAGCTACTCGCACGCTGCACCCGAAGGCATGGAACGGCAGCGATGCGCTGCATCTCTCTGTAACTGCAGCGCCGGTTCCTTCCATCGCACGCGTGGAACATCTGCCGGAGCGCGAGAGCCTCGCTGCGGCGCAGGGACACATGCGGTCTGCACCCCTGGCTGCGGTTCCGCAGCTGCACGCAGCGATATCGCCAGATGTTCCTCGCTGAATGCTGGCAAATTACCACCTCCTCATCAATGAACTCATCTGGCTCTCTGGGTCTGCGGGGAAGTTTTTTTTTTTTTTTTTTAAGGGGTCTAGGCCTAAACACTGTAACACGCTGATGCGGTCTGACAAAATGAGGCCACATGAGCTTTGGGTTCCCATGGAAATCATGCAATTAAACTATATGCTTTTAAACAGAATATGGCATATTTATTGAAGGGTTTGTGTATAAGCCATCTGACTTCAAGATTTTTTAACTGCCATTGTTCATGTGGTGCACAGTACAGACTGAAATTGAGGTTATCCAATAAAAACATGTATAAATCCAACCAATTAACAAAAATCCATGTGATAAACCACCATGTCAATCAAATTGACACACATACCTTCAGCCTCATTTCAAAAACATTGACTATATTACCAGAATTACACCAATATTTACATTACAATATTTACATCACATTTCTTATTTCCATTCTATATTTCATTTTCTTACAATGATGATGTGCTGCAAAATGTCAAAAAATGAAAATGATATGATGCAATATTGTAAATAGGTTTTACACTTATATGTAGTCAACTGTTAAGCAGGTTACACAAAAATCCATACAGTTCCCTGGTTGTTAATGAGCCTTAAAACTCTACTGATTTCAGCCCTCTTTCCCTTTGCAGAAACAGAGCTATCTGATTCAATAAACACACTTGATATTGATCTCGCAGCACTCAACGGTAGGCAGCCTCTTGCCGAGACTACACAAGATTTATTGCAACACTGCATGTAGCCCTGAATGAAACACACACACACACACACACACACACGCTCAAAAACATGCACACAACAAGTTTAAATACCCAATGATTTCTCGTCAGTATCCTGCAACGATCTATTTCGATTCCATCCTTGAACTCCAATTGCCTGCACTCTTAAAATCAGCTGGGGATGATGTGTGTCTTGTGTGTACGTGTTCTTGTGTTTTCCACCCCCCCACCCCCCCTTATTAAAGTTTAGGATATTGCACAAAAAAAAACTTGACAGTGATTAACCCAAAGGCAATGGCAGACTCACCCACAAGCAGCGACGCACCCATTCTCCAGTGCAAACAGGGTATGGTGTTCTCCACAGGCCACCTGCCTTATTCTTTGGGACGGAAGGTTCCGGAACAAATGTGGCACCAGCTATAAGGGAACAAAGTTACCAGTGAGGCGAGATGCATTTGGCGGCGGTCTTGTCCAGTATTCCCTCAGTTTGCGTTATCTCCCCCCGAAACACGTCTCCACTTGCTCTGGGTTAAGACCACGGTAGATAAAAAGGCTAGCATATTTCTTTTTCACGCTGGAGCAGTGTGTACCTTGTGTCGTGGCGGGTATGTGTGTGTGTATGTGACTGCCACTAAAAAAAAAAAAATGAAAGAAAGAAAGAAAGAGAGAAGAAAAGAACGCCTGGTTCCTCATCATGCGCTTGTTAGCTTGTCCAATCTATGGCAATCAGTACGGTCCCAGGGGTTGAAAGACACAAGACGCAGGGAAAGGGGGAAGCAAAGCTGAAGAAAGATCAATACCGTGCCGAGAAACAAGAAGTGTAGGCTATTTACTTTTCATTGATCTGATGAGGCAGGAGAAACACCACGGACTGCTATTAAATTGAGGGAATAAGTCTTCTGGAGTGTGTTTTTTTCCTTCTCACCTCAAGGTCAAATAAAAGCTAAAAACATCCAGGAACAAACAAAAATAGATTGCTTGCGTACAGTAATGTAATTAATCTACATTAAAACGCCAGGGGAACAGGCACTAACTACCCATCTTAAATGAAATTTTTGCTCAGAGCTAATAGACCCAAAGCAGTAAAAGATTTAGGGCTGTGTCGAACAGTGATTAATATATTGGGGCCTTTTGCAGTATTGAGCTATGGTTAAGCTGAAGCTTGGGCAAAATTAAGAAAGCAAAGCAGTTTGGTACATGCAGATTAGTTTTTCAGAACTTTTCAATGGAAGATATTAGATGGAATGATAAAGTGGACAGTCACTCTCACAAAAAAAAGTTGAGTTATACACCAGACATCAACAGCAATATTCTGTTTTGATTTCAAGTGAAACTTTCCAGATAGGTGGTACGAGACTAGACCTAACAACTACTTCAAGAGCAAGCATAGCACAGATTCAGAGGAACATTAATAAATCATAACACTGTAGACAGGGCATCTTTCTGACACTGAAGGATATTTTACGTATAATACCAATTGCAGCAGCACCCCGAATCATTTTGACATAATTTCCCTTGGAAATAAAAAAAACTGAATAAAAAATGTTTGTCACCTTTATGGGTTTATATAAACTAACATTATTCCCTGCATCACTGACAGTAAATGACAAAATGCAAACGTAATGGACTTCATAGACAGATGATGCTGTTTATATCTGATTATACTACATGGAGACCAATGCTGGACTTAAATTCTGCAAAGTGGTCCAGCATGTTTAGAATTCAGTGACTTACTAACTGCAAGGTCAGAACATGGCACCTGCTCTCTGTGCTGATTGTGCACTGTTTTAACCATGAGATCATCACCTTGATACAGTACCTGTGTTTTCACACCTGACTTTACAGGATCGGGCCAACACCTTGCCCTTGCATCTACACGCTCTCTCAATGACACACATATGCCCCCCTAGTGTGTAGCAACTTCATTATTGTGTGACTTTTTTGTCCCGTTTAAAATATGCAAGATTGCTATGTAGAGGTCAGAGCCTTATGTGTAGGAAAGGTAAACAACAGTTGTGGACTCTGCAGATTGCAGCCATTACTAATAAATGACTAAACCATGATGTTCTACTTTTTAAATCTGTCAGTGTGCACAAGACACACACAACTGTCAGTCCCTGACTTTTACTACATATCACCATTAGACGGTCAGTTAGAATGCCTCTATACCTACCATCAATCCTCCATAGCCATGCACTGACTTGGCAAAGACAGAAACCATAGCCAGCAAGCAAGCTAAGTAGCAAGCTGTCTCATCAGACTGTGACACACTGTTCTGCTATAATAGTAATAAAGTAAATACATAAAAAGTATAGTAAATAATAATCCCTTTGAATGTTCACATATTGTTACGTGTGACACACTGTTCTTTGCGTTATTGTTATATGTCTACTATGGCATGAACTGCTCTGTTAATATTTCATTTCAAGTTCCTGTGTCCACATTTACATTTCGTACACATCTTTGCATCTATCATGCCTGTTATTGCAGGATTCATTTGTGATACTGGATGTTACAACACTGGATATTAAAACAATGGCTAGACATGAGAACAGCTGCAAGGTTGTAAACAGCTACTTCTCAAATCTGAATGACAAAAAAACTGATCATATAATAGTGTTACATTATCAGCTGTGCCGTTCTTCATAACTTAGTATGCCATATTCTTTGGAGCTGAAAGAGCAAGACCCGATCAACTCAATGATCAAAGGGATCCAGAAAGGCACAAAGGTTAAAACCAAGGTTTCACCTAATGCCCAGGCATAAAGAACAGCCATAATATAAAACATTGATCAACGTATCTATTAATTTGTATGCATGTGCAACAAAATGTTTCTGTCCAGCATACATATATACATGTGGAATTCCATTTTATCACGGCATATACGTATTTGTGTATGTGTGTTTGTGTAGATTTAGCTGTGTACAACTTTAACAAGCATGAAAGTGTGCATATTGTATATTGTGGAATATTTTCCCTTTGGCATTACAGTCTTGATGGAAAAACGCCTAAGGCTCAGATGCATTAAACCTATTTGTACATTGAGGAAATCCAAACAGATCCACAACTCCGGACTGCGGGACTTTTCTCATGCCTCCCCCGGAACGGCACCATTATCTGCAGAACTACACCGCAACAAGCAGCCCTTAATGACTCCCAGAAGGCCGCCCTCTTCCTGCTCGCTCCCCTGTCGCATGCCTCCACTCCCAGCCCCAGTTCAGTTCCTAATTAACCCCCTCTAATAGCTTAGATTACATTAGCTTTGAGCTCCCTGCATCCTCCACTGGACTTTCACTGCCAAACAATGAACCCTGCCTTGCTTTACAAATTCCCCTTCAGAAGAACACAATTATGAATTCAAACAAGTCTTATCCACACACTCACTCATCCAGGCCCGCAGCCCCATGACAAATGAAAGTAATGAGGATTCAGAGGGACCACACAACAAGAGGCCGGCTGCACGGTCGATGGGCCATTCACAACTCTATGGGTCACTTTAGGTGTTCCCTCCGTCAAGCTACAGAGGCCATTGATAACCGACCTTCTTAACATTCCAATTAATTCTAGAATGGAATCTTAATTACTTTTGGCAAGTTAAAAAAAAAAAGAAATAAGTAGTTTTCTCTTTCGTTGGACAAATGAAGGTATTACGGGAAAGCGTTTCCTTAGTTAGTGGAAACAGTATTGATTCATATTGACTGTGGTGCAGAAACTTCTTGTGAGAATACAGATTACTGATTGCTAATTCCACAAATAATTAAAAAAAAAAATTAGTCCTTGCTTTGAAAAAGAATGGTTGTCTTCAAACTCTGACATTTTAAGAGTTTGTAAAAAGATTTCTAGAAGAAGAAAAGGACTCATCTTTAAAAGAAATAGTGAGACCACGGACATTCTAACATTATAAATATATTATTGGGACAGAGACGACAAAGGACAAGAGAAAAATTATGGTCCTACATTCACATTCACTACGTTTTTGTAGTAAAGGATATCATTCCACAATTTAGGTAGAGCATTGTAACAGTATAAGCCTTTTATGAAAAGCATGTCAAACATCTGAAAAAAATTTGTAGGAGTTATTTATATCACAGTGAATAATTTCATTAAAATATGCATCCCAAGTTACCTGTTTTTTTATTAATATTTGTTACAACCACCCCTGAAATGCCACAAAACTAAAATGACATTACATTGTATATTTTCTTACATACGCTATACTGTAGCCCTGTGTAAATAGATAAGATGCTGTTTCTATTTGGAGGTAAACAGTGAAATGTTTAACAATGGAACTCTCTATATTGACAATACATACTGTAAATGATATGGTTGATAATGTACAAAGTTGACAGGGGAAACCCATCCAAACAGCCTTCAGTCATGCCTCCATACCATGAATTATCAATGAATTTAGATGGATTCATCTGGCGTTAGGTGAGTATTTGTGAGCCGTTTCATCAGGAAATAAGTTGCACAATCAGCAAATTATCACGATTAAAGCCACGCTGATGAAAACAAACCTGTTCCATTTTTCCACACGCATGTAAATTGGCACATTTGTAGCGAGAGGGCACGCTCATGTTTCTCTGTCTGTGCGAGTAATTTCCTCTCATCCTTCCTCCTGTAAGCCGTGCCACTGCAGCATTTTCTGGTACACGGAGCACTCCCCTTTCTGTTTCAATAGGACAGCTCATTTACAAGAGTCCCAGGCCAAACTGCTGACTGAGTCCTTTGGACGCATGTGTCAGGGAGCACTCTGTATCATTAAGGCTCTCAGAGATCATTAGACGTATCAGGCGAATCTTCTACACAAGGTCAGAGATATTCTTCAGGTCAGAGACGGTTTCAGTTTTGGCTGTACAGTAAAAAAAAAAAAAAACAAATTAGCAGCTTTTTTTCCTCCTCTTGAGCATGTGTGCATTTTTGCGATCCCTTTTTTTCTTGCACCTATTTACTGACGTTACCAGCGATATATTTCTGCCAAGGGTACAAAAAAACGTAAAAAGAAAATGGTCTTTGAGTCATGGCAGTTGAGACACAAAATGGCCTCATTAGATGCTAAAAAGTGTGAGCTAAGAGCCGTTAACTTTGGCTCTTAGCTCGCGGACTCACTCCCAGAGGCAGCAGTGCTGGTTTGGCAGGTGCAGCACACCCGCATTTGTGTAGAGCACTGTGTTTGTGTGAGTGCTCTGGACTTTTGATTAAATCCACCCTTTTAAGATAGGTCTCCTTTTTTCTGGCAATCTGCCCCAGGAAAAAAGTCCTTGAAGGAAAAAATAAAGAAATAAATAAATCACACACATGCGCACACACAGACACACATTCACAGACACAGACACACATTCACAGACACAGACACACACACACACAAACACATGGCTCCATATCAAAGATGAAACCATCACAAATGACTACAAAGACATTAAAACACTTTGTCCAAACCACCCCAACACACACAAATGCATGCGCACACACACACACACACACACACAAGCACATACTTCACCACACTGGCCCGCTCAAGGACACACTCCTGCAAGGAGTAGTGAGTGGCGTTGTGCAGCCAGTGCACGATGTGGTGCACTCATCAATATAATGATAGATAGCTTCTAAAGTTGCGCACAACTCTATAGAGATGAATGGGCTGTTTGACTTCTTATTTAGCATCACGGCTTTTTCCACCCAGTTCTTGTGGTTTATCATGGAGCACTCTCCACATCCATAATGGAGATTAGTGTTGTGTGGGAAATGGGCATTGTTAATAGACATCAGTCAAGTGAACGGACAATCCATAAAGATGGACAATGCAGAGGGCACAATTTCCTTTCTCACATTTTTTTCTTCTTGGTCAGAAATGACTCAAACTATCAATGGAGATATAAAAAAAGAAAGAGGCAGATATGATTTTATGTCCGGTGAATGTTCCGAATGACGGAGGAGTACAAGAAGAAAGCTCTCCCGTCCAACTCATTAGGCTAATGTTTTTTATAAGGCACTTGAAATGTCAACGCAGCAGTGGATTTAGTGTAAACTTAAATTCCATTACCTGGCAGGCATTAATTGCTCATGGAGCACAGGGATTCTTCCCAGGGGCCTGATATGTTTCCTTCAGTCATCTTGCTAACTATTCTGTCTAGACGAACTCAAAGCCCATAATCCACCACAGGGATCAATAAAAGGCACATAATTCAGTCCTGATAATGAGCTCTCACTTAAACACAAATGGTCACTTCTCTGAAGAACGGCAGTGGAAAATGATAATGTAATTATTAAATAGACAGACAAATGAAGAAGCACTTTCACAGGGGGGAAAGGGGGCTGTGTAGCTCAATTAGCCATACTTAAAGTTATTATTGTTATTCCAGACAATGCTAATCAGAAGAACAAAGATAAATCTCTTTTTTTCCACCAGGTAACAGAATTAGATTATTGGCACTTCTTTCACAGCTCGGTGTTGTTTTAAACATGAGTGTTATTAAATATAGGCACAGAAGAAGCAGTCATTAAGATTGTGCATATACTGTATTAGTAAATTTCAGTTGATTTCATTTTTTTTCCTCAGGTATGCATATTAGTACAGGAGATATACAGCTGGCTTTACAAATATTTCACAAATAGAAATAAGTAGATGCACTTAGCCCAAATGGGGCCATAGGACACAACATACATGGTCTTGAACAGATGTTTCTTCTTCTGATCTTTGGAACTAAACTGACTGTCTAATATAGAGGGTTTTTTCCCTAGTATCAATGCCACAGTAACGCTAAAAATACACCTGCTGTGTTGTATTTTCAATGTGATTTGCATATTAAAAGACATTATTATCATTTCTTGAAAAAAAAAGAATGATGCTGTAAGAGAAGTGTTTGCTTCATACACTGTATTGGACGAGAGTTGATGCAAAGACTGTACTGCATGTCACTCACATATCATCTTTGTTAGATTACAGAAGATACACACAGTACACTAATACACCATGTGTAG
This sequence comes from Megalops atlanticus, assembly GCA_019176425.1. Classification (NCBI taxonomy): domain Eukaryota; kingdom Metazoa; phylum Chordata; class Actinopteri; order Elopiformes; family Megalopidae; genus Megalops; species Megalops atlanticus. The sequence continues at coordinate 32,461,356 of CM032878.1, read as the reverse complement.
CCAGACATAACAAAAAATTTCTCAATAATGTCATTTTCTAGGTGGAATTTGTTGTTTTTAAAGGATTTTTTTGTTTTTACTTTGTTTTTTTTGTAATATTTGTCAGAAGGTGAGGCTACATTTATTTGTTAGTAGGAATTTAATATCCATTCAAAATTCCTAAATAACAATGGAATTCATAACCGTGCATAGGACTTGTTAATGGTGCTGTCCATGAACAGCCACAAATGTTCCCTATACTGCAAACGAAACTAGAAGGTGTTATATTTCATCACATGCTCTATTGTTTTTTTATTTCTTTTGATCTGGTTTTTTTACAAGGTATATAATGAAATAGTATAGTATAGTATAGTATAGTATAGTATAGTATAGTATAGTATAGTATAGTATAGTATAGTATAATGGTCTCAACACAGGGTATGAATCTATTCATGATGTTTCAGTCAAAGTTTCAATATGGTCTTGGCCTAAAAGCTGAAACAAATGTGTACACCTTAATCCCTGTTTTGGTTGATTTGGTGTATAGCTAATTAACAATCATTAATTATCCTGTCATTTTCATCAGCACTATCTGCTAATGACTAATAAAACACTCTAAAGCAGCAGATCTATTTCTTGTTTTGGTTTTATTTTTTGTCACACAGCTGGTTACAGTATGTTTGTTTCTGACTCACTATTTACAATCTGTTTGAGAGCCGTGGTCCGTAATAAACCCCAGCCTGGCCTAGGGCCCTGCCGGAAAATTACTGTCCCCTAATTATGTGCATCCTTGCACCCAAATAAAATAAGAAATTCTTAAGGATATATCAATATGCTCATTAATCATCTGCAGGCTATAAGCGCCAGGGCACAGATAAATCAGGAGTTTACGGAAGGCTTGCTCCAACTGTTTATCTGCTCGTGACATTTGCTGCATGGCCCTAACAGCGGGATAATTACTAGATTTATTCATCAAACAAAATCATGCCTTGTGGGAATGCGCCATAAGTAAGGTTGCGGGACTCGCAGCGACATTTTCATTAGGGGGATCTGTGGCAAAAATCGTTCTATCAAAGGCTGGTTACAATTAGAATTAGCTCTGCTCGGCTTCTGTGAGCGGAGCTGTAGCCTCTGACCTGCCAGGTCTGTGAAATTCAGTTTCCACAAGGCTGCATTTCCCTAATGCACTAAATGTCTTGGCGTGCGCGGAATGTCACACTTCCCAGAGAGGACTGGCATTTGAAAGCGCGTTTTCCAAAAAAAAAAGCCGGGAGCCAGGACGCTGGGAGCGGATTGCGCTTGATATCCTTAGACGCACGGAAGAATTAGCCTGCCAGGGGAGCACAACACGGAGAGATCAAGGTAGAGCGGAACGCACCAGTTCACTAAGAGCCCCCTTTTCAGAGCCAGTGTGCATGCATTGTTTCCAGGGGTTGGGTTTTTTTTTTTTTTTCCATTTTCGCATGAAATATTTCTTTTCAACACAGCAAATCATTTGGAGTGTATTCTCCTATGTTTGTGTATGAGCATCTCAGGCTAACAATGGCTTTGGTCTCACCTGAGCTCCCTAGTTGCTGTGCGAACCCCTTGTTCAGCCTCGTCAAATTAACATTCAGATTCAACTTTGGGCACACCCTTTTTTCCTGGCACCCACATTTCCAATTAAAAATTACGCGTCGAACCAAAAACAACTAACTGGACAGAATAAGATAGTTTGAATGACAAGTAGAAGTAAAGCCACACAGATGGAGTCGGAGCCCTATGTAAGTTGCTCAGTAATGAGTGTCTTGTTATCAGTGTTAAGATTTCAGCCAGCCTTTCTGCTTATGAAGCTGCTGTCAACACAGAGCCATCTGCATCTCTGCAATTAACATAATTGGTATATATTACATGAAAAAGTGTCTAAAGTACAGTGCTTTCTACTCGCTGTGCTTTGCTAAATAGGATCTGTAGAGCTGTCGTGTGAATGGCACACTGTTGATTAAACATACTTTTTTTTGTAAAAGATGTTGCTTTAATGAAGGAATTAACGGACAAAAGCCCCTTTTTAAACACCCAGGTGTGAGTGCAATAGGGCAAGTGCTTCAGCTTTCATCAGGCATAAATACCGTCTTCACACCTGGACAAGACGCCTTGCCTCCAGGCCTCATCCAATGAGCTCGTTCCAGCTGCTTGACGGGAATAAATTGAATTTGATTAGAATAAATAGCTTTCACGTGAGCGTAATTCACACACACACAGAAAGAGCCGGCTAAAAATCTGCCAAAAACCAGTGATGTAAACAAACCAGAGCAACTTCAAGTAAACAAACAAGCAAGGCAAAGTAGTGATTGAAGCCAGATTTTGTTACTAGAAGAAGTGCACATACCTGAATCACCAAATGTATTCTACCACAATGCTGCCATTTCATCAGGCAGGGTCAAAGACTGTAGTGCCTGGTCCTTCAAAAGAGGTCACCTGCAGTACACCTACAATGTTCAATGGAATATACCATGTACACAACAATACAACGCCTCTATATGGCATATTTATGTATGTACCTAACACTTTTCCTAGGTTTCTTTTTTCCTAGGTGTATGTTTTAAAGAAAATACCCTAAAGAATGCACTTAGGCCAATGACCACTGTTCTGAGTAGAAAGGCAGAAATCAGTCTGTGTGTGTGTATGTGTGTGTGTGTGTGTGTATTTAAGGAGGAGATAACCCTCCTTAAATAGGTACCCAAAATGACAGAGGTAATGCTGGGATCTAATAAAGCCAGCACTGTATTAGTCCAAAGTATTTAAACTGTCAAATGTAGATCAACGTCATTAAATAACCTAAAAATCTTCCCTTGTGGTCCAGTCAAGGTGATCTAAAATTACTGAGTTACACATTCAACATCCAGCACTGTTTAAGGCAAGGTGCCTTAACAAATATAGCAATCTAGAACCTCCTTGGGTTTCTTCTCTCTCTTTTTTTAGGGAGGATGAAATATGCAAAATGCCAACTTTTAAACTTGTATTTAATTGTCTTGTGTCATGGGTCTTGGTAGGGCATTGTTGCTTGAAGAATAAATTGGGTAATTCAATTAAACGGCTCCCTTAGATTCATTATAAGTGATGGAGGGAGGCACTAACCCGGGACTGAACCTGATGTCCCCCCGTCGCTATGCATCCCTGACAAATGGAGTCCTGAGAATAATTGAAACACATGGCTGCTAGCATAGGTCAAAAACATTTTTTTTTTCCCCCTCTCTACGATAACCCTCTTAACAGTCACCATTTTTTCTTCTAATCTTTCTTCATGCTGCTTCAAACAGAGCCAGAATCTGCTGCTTAACTGTGGAGGACTTCTTGTAATGAAAAATATTAAATACTTTGTGTGTCCGTGTGTTTCAGGACGAATTGGTGAAAAACACAGTCAAACAGTTTGTTAACCAAAAGCATGAAATGATACTGCAATTTGGACACTTTCAAACCATTTTTTTTCCACGTAATACCCAGACAAGAGGGCACAGTGGATGATTATGTAAGAGCTAAAAAAAAAAAAAAAAGAAGTAAAAGAAAAATGTTTAAAGGACAGCATCATATTGTGATTGATGGATGCTATATCTTTCTTAACTGTATGCTATACATACTGAGTCATATCACTCATATAGGAAAACTAAGATAAAAGTCATTCTAAAACTATTTCTACGACTGGCATGTTTGAATCATGCTCATATATAGCATGATAGCATGATTGTGCTACCTATTGGCATTCTTTCTGGATGACCAAGTCACTTCTAAACAATAGATCACTTGCAGTAAAATATGCCAATTCTTTCTCACTGTATAGCTGTGCAACAATGTCATACAAGGTCAACAGACACACAATGTGGTGGCTTGATGTCTATTAGCAACCAAAGCTTTTCTGGACATCTAATTTACAGACCATCATTCTGCTATTAGCAGATAAACATGGATTAATTACGTTAAGCGTTAGTGTAATGTGAAATGACAATGGGCAATTATGACTATAAATGTACACAGCATTTATTTATAGGCCTAGTTATTATTTTGATAAATAATGAAGAATTAGACCCAAGGTGTGGGAGTAAAATAAAATGCCCTTTGCCATTCTCATTTGCTATCTCACCATGCATGTTTCAGTGCAATTACTGATCGGCTGCTTGTGTTTGCCAAAAACCTCTTGCACACAAATAAATTCAACAAACTATAGGGTCTGGAGTGATATCGCCTGACTTTTTAACAGCACCCGCACAGTGAAACTAACACTAATCTTCTGATAGCACAACAAAAGAGTGTAAATACTTGCTTTGTATGCAGATACAGTGCTGAACAGGAGAGGGACACAATATGTAGCCCTGAATTAGTAATACATGGATATTTAATTATGTCTTTTGTCAGACGTGGATGGCAGAGGGCGTACATTGTGTTTCTTCGAGTGGAAATATAGTAATCCCTAGTACACAAAAAAGTGACAGTTTCATTGTCTGACTGACTGACAAATTTGTTTGCAAGCATACTAGACCAACAGATTAAAACAGTGTTGGGGGGAGAGATAAGCAGACAAGGCTGCAGACAGTCAGATGTTTTTTCCTTTCTTTCTATTTTGGAGAGAGAGAGAGAGTCAGATTCAACAATGCATTCTAATCCATTCCACCCTCAATGAGGCCATTTGACATTGCTCGACTGCAGCCCACACAATTTACATGTTTTAGAGCGCTTTACATCAGGGGAAAAAGAAGGGATCAGAGAGGAGTTCACCATTCAGATGAACTAATGCAAATGATACCTACAGGATGAAGTGAGTGTCAGGGAGTCTTTATTGAACCCACATCAAATAAAGCAGGGGGATTTTTTTCCCCTCTCTTGGCTTTCAACCCATGCTGCTCCATGAAAATGCATTGTACAGAAACACATTTATATACTCGGGTTCATTTGTTGTAAATTCTCCATGTAACACAACGTCCCCCGACATTGAGCGATCAGGCATAATACGATGAACGAAATTTGTCTGCCAACCTTGAAGACCAAGGTTTTTTTTTTTTTTTTTTTCAAAATGTAATGTGGATTTTGAAACGAAAACAAGGAAAGACCCCGACATTAGTCTGGGTTCAAGATCAGGAGAGACAGGAAGTGTTGAAAGTGGGTCACAGCAGAATCAACTGAATGGGCAGAATCAAACTCTGGATGAGACGTGCTTTAAAATTTCACCACCTCAGTGGGCCCACCACAGTTTGTACGGAATAAAATAATTTAGTTTTTTTTTTTACTTGTGTAGTTCAATGAAGAAAGGACACTGACAGAGGATCGCTCCAATCCTTCCCTAACTTGCTGATCAATGTCACAAGAAGAGGGACTATGCTATTTGAACACACACATTTGATATTAGTGGTATCTCTTTCTGAACAAGAAAAACTCATTGACTTATTTTCAAGCATGTCTTGAGAACCAAGCACTTTATGTTCATGAATGAGACGAAAATCAAAGAATGAGAAATAAATAAACAGAAGCAGAAGATAGGTTAATACATGTTAACACTACAGGGAAAAATAATTTTGTAAGCATGCAATTTCATTTAAATTCCTTGTGCAAAATAATTAATAGTGGCTACACAATCATTTTCAGAAACAGTAAAAACAACTGTAATTCCATTGTCATGGACAGAGGCTATTCTCCAGACAGACCTAAAAAACCAGAAATCCCAGAAAACACAACTGGGGGAAAATGATTCCCTGACCCCAGGAGGAGGCAGTCCATACTCTAGACCCAGGTACAGTCTCTCAAAGCCGGGGGTCTTGAGTGGGTTTTTGGTTGGGAAAACAGGGTCCCGCATTAGAAAGGGAGTGAGATCCAGTGTGTGCTGGAACAAACAACCAGATTGATACATATATATAATGACAAACAGACATCACCTCAGATTCAAGACCTTCTTCATATTTACAAGAACGTTCTACACCAGGAGTTGCGTCCATTTCCCTCCTACACAAGCCTGGGCCCACGGGAACTTGCAAGACATTCCACTGGCCTCTAGCAGTCGGGGTGGTATGGGTCATTTTGGGTCAGTTCATTAAGGAAAGTACCATGCTCGTCTTTCCTGGGCTCCTGTGCGTAATGAGAGTGCCGTTGGGCTCGGCTCTGCCCTGAAATCACACCAATGAAATTCCGGGAGCTGAAGTCCGAGAAGGCTGCCAAGTGTCTCTCCCAGCCAAAGTGTCCCTTGCTCTGTCTGCGCTGAAGGTTGGAGATCAAGCCTGCCAAGTTCATCAGCTCTACATGGCAATCCACACTTAGCGTGTTGACCCGATACCAAGGGAGTCTCCAAATATCATCCACTCACCACAGTATGGCTAACAACACTCCCCCTACCATAATTAACAAGCATGCACCCCATGCCACTGGACATGCTTGCGAAAGTGGCTATCTTCCATAACTTGCAAATATGTGAACTGAACGACACTCTAGGTCCTAAGGCGCAGCACTTGGCAAGCCTGATGATTTTAGCAGTAGGTTGCACATGCGAAGGTTCGTCTGTCACCCACAACATCTGAGCCTACTCACGGAATCACTTGCGGCATCACACGTTATTTTTCATTACAGTGAAAGCTTTCAGAGGCAGTGCGGTTGCTATTTTTCAGCCAGCCACGTTCTGTAAGCAGGGCTCACCTAGTCTTTGCTAAATTACAGTAATGTACCCGCGACAGCTGTTTGTTCCAGGGGAAACACTCACTTCATGTTGGTAAAATAAAAATGATCATTGCCAATTAAATGCCCATTAATTGTGCAAGCATGGAATGCTGCCAGATGTTTACATTAGAAAGAAAAATTGCCGCTTTTATTTATTTTTCCCTAATAGCCACAAGCACAGTATTTTCCTTATATAGACAAAAAAGAAAACATAATTATGCAAAACTGCATCCATCCACAGCAGCTGAAAGAAAGGGAGAAGATGGATGCTTTGCTATAGCAGAGGTACAGCAATTGCACAGTCCAACCAAAATATCTATTTGTCAGAATGCAATTACCTGCCAAAATTTGCCAGAATTAATCTTGCATTGCTCTTACTGAACAACAAAGCAGTTTAGATCATTACACTAAAAAGCACATTATATATATAGCGTGTGTGTGTGTGTGTGTGTGTGTGGATAACTACCAATACAGTATTTGTAGAGTACACTGTATTATTTTCCTTTTATAGTTATCTTTCACATTCATACAAAGTTTAGTTTCTATCTAGATTCATCAGTAAATATATACTGTGATGTAACTTTGGGTATGTCAGTTATCATTGCTTATATATATTCAGCTGTTTACATTCTTAAATATGACTAGCTGAAGGCAAAAAATTGGATGTTGTTTTAATTGTTCCATTCCTTCTGTTAATTTCCATGATCTTACCCCTCCAACCCCCCCAAAAATAAAATAGTCACACCAAAGATGAGAAATGTTTTCAAATGTTCAACCCACATGACGCGCAAATAAATTGCAGAAATGCTAGATCACTTTTACTGCCACATATAAGTGACAAATGACTGGTGACCTCTCTAACAATCCAGCCTGCGATTGCTCTGACCCCAGCTCAATAGCCGGGACGCTCCAGTATGCCCTGGACCAGAGGAAAGAGCTGAATGCGGCCTTTCTCCGGATTCCGGGATGACCTGGTAACTAGCCGGTGTTTCTTGGAGCAGTGCATTTCTATTCCCCAAAGCCCGGCCCCGAATTCCTGATCCAGAGCTTTCCAGGGTTGAGCATCCACTGCTGGTGTCATTATCACAGCCCTGTTCCCTCACTAAACTGCGTTACAGCCAAAGAGCCCCAGGATAGCCCGGGCCCTTCCCGGGGTGAAGCCTCAGCCGTCCCCTCTGCACGCACACTGAATCCCAGCGCAATAAGCGCTCTATGATTTAGCCCTCCCGGTTTTTGTGCTCTCGTTTATATTGTCATGGTTACAACAAAGCACTCTTCGTTAACCATCGGACATCGTGCAACCGTATCAATAATGTACAAATCATCTGTACCTCAAGCGAGTCCGAATTTTCTTTCCTCTTCTGAAGTCTCTTGTTTTGACATTTTCACAGTTACTTGCTTAGCAGACATCCTTATCCAGTGACACATAAGTTGACATGTCTCGATTTTTAAAGATCATTTTACATACCATCCAGGTCAGACCCGAGGCATAAGCCCCACAGACGGTCCCACAATTTGAATATCATCATATTCTTACGCATTCCATGATATCTGAACCTTGTAGTCAACCTTGAACTGCCCAGTGTATTTGATTTGTATTGGCTGAAAAAAACGTTGACACTGGGCAATCTCCAGAAAGTTAAATTATGTAACTGGCTAGGTTACATTATGTATTTGGCTAGGTGGTCTCTAAAGTACTGCAGAAAAGTCAGAAATATTAAGGGATTAACCTTGTGGTCATTAAAATTCTATTTTGTATCTCTCAATTTTGCTCAATGAAACAGCAGCAGTGTCCAGCCCACCTGTCCAATCACCTTTCAAGCTGACTTGTCAGATTCTTCCCTGCAACTTTCTGTTTAAGCCCTATCCCCTAACCCCTTCACCACTCTGCTCATACTTTAACTTCTTTATTTGAGATCACAGCTCTTTTTCAATGGTCACTCCAAGCCGTGGCCAAATCAAAAAAAACTACATATGATAAGCAGAAGCTATTTGTGTACATGGCACACTAACAAGCTATATGAAAGATATCAGGCAAACCTCTGAATGCAATTAAGCCTGAACTGTCAAGGTCTGGGTGTTTTCTGCCCTTGACAACAGATTTAAGATCAGCTTACACACCTCTGAATTATAACCGAATTATCATAACCCAAAACTTTCCATTCTGGTCCAAGATCAGTTGCTAAGGGGCAGAAAGTGCCTACCCTACCCCTCTTTGACAGTGGGTGGTCAGAGCAGATTTGTGAGGGTCACCTGTCCCTGGCGGCCTCCTTTTTAAGCAGTCGCCGGGCCGAGGCAGCGCGGTTGTTTTAGCTAATGCAATTAACCTTGCGAGACGCCAGCTCCCGAGGCCTGGAGGCGGCGGAGGAGGCGCGCCCAGGCAAAGAGGCGAGGAACTTAACATTTAATGATGGGGAGCTGGCCACAGTTGCCTCGATACAGCCTCCTCTGGGGACCGGGGGTTTGAGTGCAGCCTTTGAGAGGAGGAAAGATGAAGAGCCCGTGTCAGGGATGGCTTTTAATGGTCAGGAGTGTGGTTAGTTCCACTGACTCGGGCCCTGCTCCCCTGTGGCCCCCTGAGTCCACTCTATATAACTGGCCATAATTCACCTCATTTGGCAGTTTGGGGTCTCCGAGGTCCGGGATAAAAAGTGCGGAGAGCAATAATGGCAGGTGGAGGAGCCGAGGGCTCGTCTTATGATATGTCTGCAGGAGGACGTGTCCAGAGAAGGCCCGGCAACCACAATCCATTAGCCGCTAAGCAGAGACAGCAAAGGGAAATTCAACCGGCATTTTGTACATTTATGAGAGGCCAAAGGCTCTCCAGTAGAGCTATTCCAGAACTATGCGCAACAAACACATACAGAACAAACGGGCACAAAGGAGGGCGTGAATCTTTAGTTGCTATCTCACAACATTAGCATATAATGTTGTTCCATTGAACATATTAGATATGTATGTCTAATCGGGTGGCTTTCTGTTTATCTCTTCCACTACGCGCAACAAAACATCCAGTCTAATTATGCGTTATTAAATGCAAGTTATCACGCTTGCCTGCGCCTACCCCAAAAATTTCCTTCTGGTTCACAGCCACCGCCGTTCTGTCATCGGACAGGAACCTGCTTCATGTGAAATGAGGCAGAAACAGTCCAATAAAAATGACAGATAATTACTTTCACCGCAACAGCGAGTATTTACATTCAACATTCTTCATTACTGCCGGGGACAAGAGGCAGCGCGAGGCACATTAATATCGTCGTGAAACAATGGAGAGGCAGCAGCTCTTTCGGAACAGAATAATGGAGATGTGCTTTATTCTGATCCACCAGCACCCCCCGCCGCACGCACAAACACCCCCCAGTACCCCTGAAACCTCCCACCCCTCCCCCACCTATCACACCGACATTTGAAAATTGGTTATTAGTCTACATGCACGGCAGCCAATCTAACGGTGTTGATTACCAATAAGCAGCGCTCTTGTGCCAGTGAATGCGTAGGAAAGTAAGATTCTGCTGTGCTGAAAGGAATGAACACACAGAGCTGCCTGTACATGATCACACAAAGCCTCCTGTGAATTTTAATTGAGATGGGGGTGGGGGTTGCGGTTGGTGGGGGGGTTGGGTCATTTGCCTGTAGTTGGTGGTTACGGGGGTCCAGTCCAGGCTTGTTCTGGTAGCCCCTCTGTGGGGAGTGTTTCCCCTCGTTAGCGGTGAACAACCCCCACCCCCACATCCCCACAACCCCCCACACCCCATCCACCATGGCATGTCCCGACAGCTAGACTGAGTGGTGTCACAGCATAAGGAAATGATCCGCTCTGTTACAGCGCAGGTTTTTGTTTCAGGTCTGACAGCCCGAGAAAAAAAAAAAAAGTGCGACAGCCAAAGTGTACGTTACTCCACAACATAAACCGCGAACAACATCTTTTGGTGCTGAATTCAACATACATTTATTACAGATGACACTCTGTTTAGATGAAAAAACAATAACAAAATCCACCCAGACTGTGAATAATGCTGCTACCCTTTCAAATAACTACACGAGGCAATTTTGAAAACAACGTCAAATATATCAATGCACACTATAATTAGTTAATCTTACTAAAGCAGCTCAATGCATATTTTAAAGGCCGCATATCTTGGCCTCACATTTAGCTAAAATGAATTGCTCTGAAACATATATATTTTTTGTCACCATACCCTTTTGAAATCATTGTCATATTAAAGGGGTGATTTTAGTCTTTTTTTGCCATGCTTCTAAAGGCTAAAAATGCACAATGCACCAGGACTTAAAAGACACACCACTCAGTTCCACCTGATTTATATCACGCGACCTGAGGGCCTCCTTTGTGCTCCAAATCGCATTATCAACCAGACCGATGCAATTCTCCATGCGTATCTGCATATTATTTACAGCATGGGTACTATTAATTCTAAATACGCATGTGGGATTATCAGTATAACCTGTTTCTGCAGTGCACCGCCTCTGTGATACACACAGCTTTCCTACACAGAGAAAACCACTATACAGATGGAAAAAAGTTTGAAATTAAGTGAAAGGGAAATCGCTCCGCAAAACGTTCTCCAATTTTTTGACCACCCGAGATTCCGCGAAAGTTGGTCGTGTGACACACATATGATTTGAAGGTTAATTGTGGACTACATTTGGTAATGCTGGTTACAGGGAACCCATGCAATCAAGTCTTTGACAATAGAAGTAGGTCACCAAACTACGTCTTGATTAGGATCGTGCTGAACACAGAGCACATTCTGCTCTGATTCCACTTCCGCTTCCACATCTGTCTTATCCTGATCTTTCCCCCAAAACTAACCCTTAAAACTTTTCTCTTATCATACAATCTGAAACTTTGCACAGGCCTCAGCTTCTGTCACTACTTGCATTATATTATTTGGTTTCAGTAGTCATGATACGATCTCCCTCCCCCTCTCTCTGTATATATACATATTATTTATTTTGAGTTTGAGCCTTGATTTACTTTGTATTCTGTGCCACTACAGAAAACATTTCACTTGAACAGGTCTGCCTGTTAAGCAGGGTCATACATCAGAATGAGATCATTTCTTTGTGTTTTATTTACCTAATACATCACAAACAAAAAAAAAATATTCAGAACTTAATTTTGTCAACTTTGAAACATGATCAATTAAACCATTACTATAAGTGCTGAAATTACAACTGTAAGTAATGTAATTAAAATTTTAAACCGATTGATGAATAAACTGTTAGTCTTTTTACACACACACACACACACACACGTATGATAAACTACATGTATTGGTGTATACTACATACTACATATTTGTGTATGATAAACTACATACATGCCTGGAAGCACCGAAGTAGTAATTATAGTCACGTAAGCCAACCAAACTGCAGTCAGGCGAGGACTACCGAAGCTTACTCTGAAACAATGCATGGCACTTGTGAACAAAACGGCCTGTCTGTCCCATCTCCCGCTGATCGGCGCTGTCTGAACAGCCCGCTTCGCCGTGCGAGATGAAAGGCGAGCCGTCCGCCGAGCGGAGCAGGCCTGCGCGGTGCCGGTGAGTGGCAGGCGGGACGCCCAGGCGCAGGTTCCTGCTGAGCGAGCGGGACGTCGGCAGCTGTGGCCCGGCCTCGCCGCGGGCCCCGGCACTGCCAGCGATCCCGCCAGGGGTCAGCACCGGGTTCCGGCCCCGTCACCGGGGGGGAAGGGTTCCAACGCCGCGCCGCCGCCCCCTCCGGCACCTTTCCTCTACCACCCACCCCCACCCCCCACCCCCACCCCAACATCCGGCTGGTTCTTCCTGCCATCCCCGTCAAAAAGCGCTGCCCTGTCATTTAGGTCTCAATCCGGGTGCTGTCTGACCCACCGCGTGGCCCCCGGCACATCAGTTAAATTTATTGACTACTCTTCAGATCCCAGCTGCCCCACCTGAGTGCAATTTTTTTATTTTTTTTTTTTTACTACTGTGCAAACTACTGTATTCAACATGCTGGGTGTTTTGGGGATCAGATAGCACTGCGAAATGAACAAAGCTTTTGAGCTGACCAGCCCTTTTGAAGCTGCGAGTTCCAAAGCACTCAGGGAGTTCAGACCAGAGGAACAGCTTGCTCAACACATGGAGCTGAGCTCTCCCTCCGTGTGTCTCGCGGATCATCTCAGAAACAAAACAGGAGGAATAGTCCCGGTGCCATTTAACGGGAATGTAAAATCGATATACAGTTTGAAACAGCAGGAAAAAAAAACATCACTGTAAACCAGTTATCGATGTGTTAAAGTAATTTACACTTGCCATTACAAGATGGATTGTAGCAATATTTATTTAGCCAGGGAGTTGGCACCAGGGAGCTGGTATGGCAGCTGCAGTGTGCACCAGATGCTGGTGTTACAGTCTCCGTCCATCACACACACACACACACACACACACACACACACACACACACACCCTGATTATTTCCTCCTTGTTGCAACTTGACAGTCTTAAAACAACTGTATAATTAGAGCCGCATCTGCCATGTCACTTCACCTCCTCTCTCGATCAGAGGGCTTGCAGTACTTACAGCGGTCGGTGATCCTGTTCTGCCCATCTGACATCACAAAAGCCTTTAATGCAAGTATTTTATATTGTTATTTATTTTCCAGAGATTCTAAGTGGTACCCACGGACCTGGATTTACATAATAAATATACAGAAATGTGTGTGTGCGTGTGTGTGTGTGTGTGTGTGTGTGTGGAGTCTGTGTATATACAAATATACATCTCTCTCTGTGTGTGTGTGTGTGTGTGTGTGTGTGTGTGTGTGTGTGTGTGTGTGTGTGTATATATATATATAGCAAAATATGTAACTCATTTTCAGAGCAATTCCATTGCTGTGTGCTGTAATTAAGAGCACAATCTGAAATGTCACGGCAAATCAGTATCATATGCAATTCTGCGATGAAAAGATGTCCGAAAAAAGATGGAAAGATCTGACCCGTCGTGCTGTTCCGAATGTTTCTGCAAAGCCTGATCAGGCCTGCAGTAAGTGTGGCATCCGGCGTCCTGACATGAGCCATGTGGAACGACCCTGCCGGGGCTGCATTCCAGAGACCGTCACACCACCGTGCTCTTATTAGGAAAGAAACACGGAAGAGATCCTGCCATGGCAAGCACAGCGCCCTGAACTCTTCCCTCTGTGCTGCGCTATGGCAAATCTGCAGCAATCCTGAGTAGGAATCCACTGAAAGGAGTATGGAACAGAGCTCAGACCACTGCGTTTCTGTTTGGAATGGATAAATGTGAATTCTGTGTTCTCAAAGGACAGGGTCAACTGTCAACTATCACCTTTCCAAATTTATGAAATATATATTTAAAAAACACAGCACATACCACTCCTCCCCTTTCATAACTTTAAACTGAATAATTTTGTACTGATTTGCTTCGTTCCACAACAAAGTGTTTAGATACTGTGGAGTTTACTGAGGACACTTTTTTGTGATATGCTAGAAATAGTAAAACACAAGCAGTTAAGATCACATACTCTTAGGGCTATTATATCTTAATATATTTCCAATTAATATTGTTTAAAATTTGAAATTGTTATAAAATTGTCAACATTATTGTCAACTCTGTATATAAATCCATACTTTCTGCAGTGTACAATGCAGGAAAAGCTTGAAACAGGGGGTTTAATGCAAGAGAGGTCCAAAGCCTTTGTCATTAGCAACGGAGGCCTTTGTTCAGTTCAGGTATCAGCATAACTACAACATGAAAGTACAGTGGGTAATTCTATTGAAGGGCAGCGGAGGGATAATTTCGCAGTGTTCAGGTATGTGCTTTTTCCGCTTAGTTTGGTTTAACTGGCAGCTAAATGAGGAACAAGCACTGAATTTATATGAAATGGCGGTAAAGAATTTTTTTCTCTTTTTGTATGTATAACATATATGGGCCTCTGTTAATGAGCCCTCTTTTTACATGCCTTTAGCTGTCATAATCAAAACGTGATTGAAGGCAAGTCCAAGCCTGCTCCCTGCTCTTTTAATTCGGAGCTGCTAAAGTCCCATGCTGTAAAATTATCACCTTTACTGTCTCGCACACACTCATCAGCTTCCTGCAGTGTGCAGTTGTCGGGACATGGGCTGTCTTAATGGATGCAAATGCCTTTAAAACGGCAGTATTTGAAACAAAACACAGAGCAGCTTAGCAAGTGGAAAGTTCAGGTTTTGAAGTGCAATGTAAAGTAAATGCATTTCGAAAAAAGTGTTCATGTTTTCCTTTCAAGTCATTTAAAGTCTCAAAATCAAGTGGGGAATTATGTCCTATGTGGCCGCAGTGTGAACTTAATATAATGTCATTCTTGCATTGTTTAACTTATCTTCAGAAGATAAAGACTGCCTGATGTGTCCATTTTATGGTTGGTTGTACTGTGAAATTTCAGATAAATACTGGCTGAACAAATAAGAGGTGTATCAGAAATATGAAAATAATATACACTTGCTTTTTTAAGCAGCAATAAGAACAAATCACAAGACTGTAGAGTACAGTATATTACAGGCTCCCTCTAGTGGTTAGAGACTATGGTGGGTGTAGTGCAAGATGGAACAAAAATGAATGAGAAAACAAAACTAACATAGACTTTACTATCATTTCTGATTCATACAGCTCTTTTTATTCATGTAAATTGTTACAGTAAATGCCCAACGAAAAAGGTTAGGAGGTTCAACCTTTTCTTTGTCATTTTCTTTTGGTTGCAGAATGATGTGAACATGGCAATCTGACATTTGATAACGAATTGCAGGTGTTACACCGAGCTTTGCACGATAAATAGCTTATTTGCAAGACGCAGAAGCCCTGAGGAAAAAAAAGCAGAAATTCATTTTATGAAAATCCTTAACCAGACACTATGATACATATGACCCAGAGAATATCTGGTGGAATTGCATACAAAGCACTTTTAAATTAAAACAGGGGGATTCTCAACCTCAAGGTTAATTACTTGATACTCTTCCCCGTTTTAAACATAATCAACTGATACATATTCTTAAGCATGATCTATGCACTCAAATCCCCATCTGCTGTATCAGAACATAATGTCTTCACAATTGTTCATTTATATCTTACGACATTGCATATCAAGAATTAGACAACAAGTTCATGTATGTGTCTTAATATGCATGCACTGTATGTTTGCAGCAGTCACTTTTTCCTGCATATATTGTTAAATTTAAAAGGAGATGATAGATCAAAACACATAATTCATTTACAGATTATTGTGTGCATGCATTTATGCAGGTTTACACACTACGTGTCCATATTTTCATTGGACATTGTAAATGTGTTCAACACACCTGCTAAACCAACACGCTCCTCCTTTTCATCTAAAGTGAATGACTGAATAAAGCCATGTTAATATAAATGGGCCATGCTGTAGTCAACATAATTACCCATGTTATCAATAGCACTGGATAGCAATTTATGTTGAACATAAATTTGAAATAACGGGTATCACAATTACTGTTTTCAACATTACCGCTAAAATGGTTCAGCACAACTTTATTTTTAGCAGGAGCTGCATTACCACGGGGGTGTATGGTTAGTTCTTGGTGGGGGTACAAGTGTTCCACTTTGAACGGAGAGCACTTGAGTGAAGTGGAACGAAAGTTCAGCAGGGGGGCCGGGGTTGGGGAGATGGGGGGTGATGGCATGAGGAGGCTGCCGAGTGCCCTTCGAGGGAACCAGTGGAGGGTTCACACGCAGTATCACGGAGAGTTCTCCCCGGGCTGGGACAGCCGCCGCGGAGCGAGGGTGCTGAGAGTGAGGGGGCGAGTGGGGAGAAGAGGCTTCTGAGGCGCACACACACACACACACATACACAGAGTAAAAGAATAAATAAATAAAAAAATTAAAAATCACGTATCAGCAGAATGAAAAAAAAAAAATACAGAGGCCCTCGACTCAACTTTCCATTCTCATCCCCAGCTGTGTTGCAGGCGAAAGTTACCCTTTGAAGAGCTGGTGGCAAAACACACACACACACTCTCTATCTCTCTTTCTCTCTCACACACACACACACGCAGAGCGGCACCTCCTCCAGCGAACTACGGGATGGTGTTCGATCTGGCCTTTCCCTGACATGTTCCCGTTGGAAACTTTTTCAGTTTTAAATAATAAATTGCACCCCTGCTTTATCATGCTGTTTTCCATTATCTCTAAAGGAAAAAAACACAGAAATGTCTGATGCTGGATTGTGTATTGAGATGCATTTAGTTTACGCCCACAGGATGCTGGCAGTATGTGGCTAGGTCAGAAAACATTAAATGTATCAGCAAAGCGTGGATTCCAACAAAAAATAAATAAAAAATAAACATGGGGAAAAAAAGAATATTAAAGATGTGATGTGAGAGGAAAAGAAACGTATTGAAAGGTTAAAAGGATGGCTGCTTCTTTCAAATATCTTAGTCAAGGCTGTTTTTTTATAATTCATTTCTACTGCAGCTATTATCCCTGAGGTATGCTTTAAGGCTACTGGCTAAGCCATTCCAAATGGATTTCTTTTCATTGTATTTTTTGAACCACTGTTAAACCTTAAGTTATCCGCAGGAAAGCAAAAAGTTGCACTGTTTGAAAGTCCCTGTTGTATTCCTGGAAACACTAAAGGCTCAGCCAAGATGGGGCAAACGCTGGTGAAGGCACATGCTGGTTTATAATATGCTATTGTGACAGATGCCCTAATTTAAGACAAAGCTATCTAAAATGCACAGCAGCCAAATGCCAGAGGTCAAACAGTGCTTTTTTGCAATCTCGGGCATTGATTGTATGTCTTTTCCCCAGGTGTCCTTGTGTTGCAGAGATTTGAGAAGGGACATTGAACAGGTAAGAATTGTCCTTCAACTGAACTGTTACAATATACCAGATTATATGATAAAACAGAACATGAAATACAAAAATGTACAATAGTTCAGACAGTTTTGGGATGTGCCAATATCATGACTGTGTGAAGAGTAAAGCCTTTAAGCATGTCTTTCTATTCAATGCAAAGACCAAGACATCCGGAGCTATGCTGCACCCTCCCTCCCTCACCCATTTTAAAGCATATGCCTTCCTTCTATTTCAGAAACCAACATTATAAAATGTGTGTCTCCTCCCAATCTCCCAATTCCCACTATTAGTAACACCCGATGCACGTGTGGCCCTCTCTGGACTCTGCTCTGAGCCACTGCGTCCTGCTGGGAACTGCTGTCAGCCCGCTTGGCTCAGCTCGCTACTGTATGCGCACTCTTATTTGACACTCCAGATTGAGTGACTTCTATCTGCGGTGGCCTGGCCCAGCTGGGTCCCCAGGCAGTGACCTCTAAGACAGGACGGGTCTCTCGAACAGGCCTTTGGACCCCCAGGTGAAGGGATGAAGGACCCCCGGAGGCCCGGAGGGACAGGGCAGGAGCTGGCACAGAGAGCGCCCGCAGCAGAGCACGCCACTCGCGGGTTCTACGGCATAAAGAGCTGCATATAAGCTTCCGGTGGCCCTGCTGCCTTCCAGTGAGGGCTTAAATGGAGGCAATGAGCTGGTTGCCTGAGCGTGCACCTGGAGATTCCGATGCACGTCATCGCCTTGTTCCTATCTGGGATGACAGATGGTTTGCTGGAGCATTTATCGAGGCGTGTAAGTAAGGACTGCAATGGCATATAACAATACAGGCGTATTGTGTACGGCCATTCTTTTGTAGCATTATGGACCATATCTTACTGCATTCTTGACGATGGATTATGACTCTAATAAACATCAGCAAACTTTTCAAATTTATTTATTTATTTATTTATTTACAGATTGCAATGTGATTCATTTTCATTGTGTTCGTTAATTCAGTTGATGCAATAAACGAAAGATCATCTGAATTATCCCACATTAAACTTAAAGACTTATTTTGTTTTCTTTGCCCAAAAATGACAAAAACTATTTGATCTGACACGCAGATTAGCTCAAAATCAAATTGCATTTTAACACTTCTATTTATTTGAACAAATATTAGACTCCTGGGGACTTACATGAACTGCAGATATATCCCAGGGAAAATAAGATTTTGGTCTGATATCTGTGTTTTGCATTTATCGGCATTTATTTTCCCTTTCTCATTGTGTTTTAATTTAGTCACGGCAGCTTAACATCCAGTATCAAACCCGAACTGCTCTGGCTTCATCTGCACTGCCCGAGCACATAGCTGTCCTGGATAAGTAAAGAGAGAGGAAGAGAAGGCAGAGACAGAGACAGACAGAGACAGACAATCAAAGAGGGAGAGGCAGTGAGAAAGAGAGACTGAGACAGACAGACAGAGAAAGAGAGAGACAGACATACTGAGAGTGAGATGGAGAGTGAGACAGTGAAAGAATGAGAGAGATAAAAGGAGACAGTGAGAGAATTAGACAGAGACAGACACAGAGATAGACAGTAAGAGAATAAGACGGAGAGAAAGGGAGAGACAGCCAGTGAGATAGAGAGAAAAAGAAAGAGAGAGAGAGAGAGAGAGAGACGGTGAGAGAAAGAGACAGACAGTGAGAGAACGAGACAGACAGAGAGGCGTCGAGAGATTCATCGGCGGCCTCCCTCGTGGCACGATCCAGTCACGTGTGAAAACTTCCCAACTTCCTCCCTGACGAACGACTGGGGAAGTTTGACAGATCAGAACGACACCGAGCCGTCTTCCGCCATTTGGCACGCGAGGCGCGTCTGGCACGCAGAGACTGCCTGTCAAACGCCTATGACTCCATAGAGCAGCGAGGGACCCTACGGAGCAGCAGATGGGCCATTAAGGTAGTATTAATGTAGATGCCATCAGTTTTCTGTTCTGACTGGGACCTGCTCTTTAGAACTCTGAGCAGCTGCTGCCATTTACCGAGACAGCCTCCTGCTAACTTTCGCCAACTGGCACCGGCTGACTCTTTGTACCTGAGACTTCTAGTCCCCCCCCCACTTCAAAACGCTCTCTTTTCTGCATCTGTCTTCCAGGGAGATCCACATTCATACATTCATATACACATACCCAATGTCTTCCCCTGCAAACACCCATAAGCACGCACACACACACACCCACACACACACACCCACACACATACACACACGCACACACACACACCCACACACATACACTCACATGCACAAACGCTGCTCGTCATTAATGGCAGAATTCAATAGGGTACTGCCTTTTCCATTTCTGTCCTGATGGGCATTAATATCATGCTTTAATTGAGAGGAAATTGGCGGTTGGTGAAATGAAAGTATAATAACAATAATAAAAAAAGCTAGACACTAGGTAAGTGTCAGAATCAGCAAAATTCGATCTCGGTAAATGGACGGAAATGGGATATTTTGAGATCATTATTCAAATCACATTGTTAGAATCCTTTCATGGCAATTACTATCACAAAATTCACACAATACCCCACATCCGATGAGGATGCAGTCTGAATGGCTCCACACTCTACCATAAACCCTACAGTATATCAAGTGCTGCCGTGCCATGCCAACAAGGAGTACAATAAGAGCCACCCTAAGAAACGCAATACATTCTTATTGTGTTCAGCCACAATAAAGACCAGCACTGAATAAAACTGTAAAAATCTATCTACACATTAATGGGAAAATGACCATTTAATTTAATCAAATAATTGTGGGCAAAAAAGAACTAACCTCAGATAAGTTTAGGCCAAAAAAAAAGTGATGAGATGAGTATATGAATTTTAATTATGTAAATATTGGCTAAAAAGATCTAGCCACAAAAAAGTTTGGGCATAATAAAAAAAAAATCTATCTATCTTAGATCCACTGTGTCTGCGATAAAACTGTATTTTGTAAAGTATTTCTCTCAGAGTCAAGTGACCAGCTACTGTACTGTTGAGGATGTGGTGGAACTAATCCACATGAAAAGCATAGAAACCAGTGTGGCCCGATGAGAATGAGTTGTGCAATTCTTTTCTCCCCTTCATCAGAAGTCCACTGTGTTCCTTTTTTTTTCTTCCAGATGTATCACGTTAAGCCAACAGGCATGAAGGTGGCACAGGAGAAGTAAGAGGTTTGATCTGATTGGTGGTTGGAGGGGGGCTGACAATGAGGTTCAAGGTCCCGGAGGAAGGCGGCTTGGCCTCCCCTGAATACCTACCGCAGTCAGGAACCTGCCACTGCTGAGTTCAAATCACAGGCTCACACCGTGAGCTCCACTGAACCGTTCCCAACGCCAGGCTCTGGGGAGCTCTCAGACTGGCCCATTCAGACAGCACTTATCTTCAATGAGAGGGCCCTTTTTTCTCTCCCACATCCGCCCGTATGTGTGTATACAGCCTCGCTGCACCCGATCTGTCCCTGTCACCTCCTGTCGGCCTCTCCCGGACACTGGACGCTCTGTGTCGTCCCCAGCGACTCGAGCCGGATCTTTTTCATGGAGGAGGCGCAGAAGGAGAGAGGCTCGGATTAGCTCCCCCAAAAACGCAGCGATGTGTGAGCATTCCATACACACGCACACACACACACACACGCGCACACACACACACACACACACACACACACACACACACACACACACACACACACGCCACACCCCAGCTCGCTTTCTCAAGCGCCAGCTTTCAGAGAATCGAGACGGAGGAGAGTCAGGGGGAAAAAAAAAACAGAACCGAGCACCCTCGCCCTCCTCCGGGAGCATGCATGGGCGATTTGGCCGCGCCATGTATCAGACCCTGGGCTGTGACAAAGCACGCGGCCAGCGACTTCCCGCCAGCGCTTCCTCTCCGTTACCTCCTGGGGCGAGCCTCACCCCCGGCTCTCTTCCAGCCAGAGCGGCCTGCATCTCAGATGACGCCTCAGTAATCGAGCACAACACTCTGATCGGCCAGATATCACGCTCGGGTCTCAGGTAGCAATCCAAATAAGGGCTTCAAGAACAATCTTTCTGTTCAGATCATATGCAGGTGTCAAGGCAGGACTTGAACTAACTATTATACTCATGCAATAAAACACATATTGAAACTGCTGTGCTGTTTGCTTGGAGAGTTTGGAATGTTTTGCATTTTCCCCATGCATTGCCGTGCCTTACATGAAGATAGTAATATATTGTGTTTTATGCTTGCATAGTAATGTGCTAATGTGTTATTATATTAAATACGTTAAATGCGCTTTAACACTGATTCATAAATGACAAAACTGGAGAATAAAACATTGCAGTCAAAACAATTTCATACGAGTCAATCCCCACATGGTGTACATATTACATGAACCATGTAATTTCATATAATGTCTGCCATTTATTTGCAACTGTACTCTCATCTGAGTTAATCCACTGCATGAAAAATCCGCTTCAATAAGTACTACTTTGTACTAAAACGCACTTAACTCTTTCAGTGTGAACTAATTTCATTAACTCCGATTCAGAAGAGGGCATTGCTTAGCAAAAGATACTGGGTTCGCGTTTATAATACGAATGTACAAATAACCAGTCCATTTTCTGCAAAAAAGACATAAGCAATTGTGCAGAAGAGGAACTGGCACCGCCATCGTATCTTATAACCGCCACTTAGCCACAAATGAAACAAACCTGAGGAGACGGATTCAGTTTCCAGGGGATATCCAACCGGCTGAAAAACTGGATCATATTTTTATTTACAAGGTGCGAGTGATTGCTTTGACATGCAAATGCATTCAAAGTCTCCCTAATGCCATCCAGTTATTGTGGCGGTATGATCGTCGTGCTAGGACAAGCAAGCTGGGCTTAGCAGAGAAACAGGCAACAACCAAGCCGGGGCGCTAAGCAACGTGCGTGTGTGGGTGTTTTTTGCAAATAGGTTATTTTTTTTTCTTCCACTGGAAGAATGGAGGCATTAAGAAGCCCGTAGAGTCATGCTGTTATTCCCCTGCAAGACGATTATCGTGAAAGAAAATATTTAACCGTTATTTCCACTGTGGTAAGAAGAGCGCTGTAATCATATTATCGTTTGTGTTCATATCGAGATCAATCACAGTTACAGCATGTAGTAGTTGTGCTTCGACAATGCTTGTTTGTCGAGCAATGAAAATCCCCAACAAACAAAATGCACGCCTTTTTTGGTAAGCTGGGAAGGCAAGATATGAATGACAGTGGAAGTTTGTTCCAATTATCATTTGTTCCAGTGACCGGAGGAGAGCCGAAGCTCCTCGAATCGTGTCTGTCGGCGGAAGTTAGGTCCCATTTTTCATCCCCGCACACGCATGGGGGAAGAATAATGTTTGACAATCGCTAACTGTGACTCACGGCATTTGCTAATAACATGTAAAGAAAAAGGGGTTCCGAAGCTGAGAGAAAATGAGAGGAAAAAAAAGGCCGGTTCGCTCTGAGGAGGTTGCAGACACTGCACCCGAAAGCACTTTAAGACTCCGCAAAGTACTGTATCAGTTCCATTTTTGTTTCCATGGAACAAAAGCAAAAAAAGGAGGGAGAGAAAATATACTTTAGTATCGTTTTTTTTTTTGTATTTGCCTTGGCAAAATGCGCACAACAAAAAACCCACTCAAGCAGAAACAGGATGAAATTCCGTCATCCGAGCATGACATCTCGGAATTCGAACTTAATGAGAGCTTTGGCAGCTTCTGTCGAAGGCAGACAGTGATTAACAAAACACTTCAGAGTACAAGGCACAGCGGTGCTCAAAGAAAACAGTGATGATCTCCACTTAATCGCAGAAAAGCCCAGAGCATCTGCCAGCGGAGGAGGGCAGGAGCAACGCCGCACGCTCGCTCCGATAGGCTGTCATCTCCAGAGAGCCGCGGCCATATGCTCAGCTCCACCGCAAACTCCAAAGAAGTTAATTTTCTGACAAAATACAGGGATAAATATGACATTCAAACAAGTGTGCTCGCTCAGCTTGAACAGGCGTTCGTGGCGGATTTCGAGCCGCATGTGTCACATTTATGCACCATTTGAAAGTCTAGAAAACACACAAGTGTGTCAACAATACACACACACACACACACACGCATATACACAAATAAAATTAATCTTGAAATACCCTGAGCTCATATTTCTGGGGCAATATAATTATTAAATAGAATGGCCTGTGTATGTGGCCAAAACTGAGAACCAGGGCGGGTACTGCTTTCTCCATACATTCACGCCTTGGAAAAAAATAGGCCATTGTCAAGGCAGAGATTGTCTTTCATTACCGGTCACAGACATACATTTCCCCACAGCATGGCACTAAAATAACGTCGATCAAACTACTTAATAGGGACCCTGTATAATAGACTTCTGTTGCAGGTGAAATGCCATAGCAGCCCAGTACAAAGAGCTTGCAGGTGCGAGCAGAATTGCTAGCTCAGAACAACACCTTATCAGCTATGAGATAAAGGGGATTGTGTTTCTCAAATCTCAGTGACCGGCACTTTCCCTGTGCAACATAGCGAAAGCCTCAAGGCTGAGGGCATCGCGCATACAGCTTTTCACAACAATATACAGTATCATATATTGAGCCTGTGGAGGGACTGGGAGGCCAGTCAGGACTCCCAGAACAAAGAGACCAGGAGAGTGAATTCAGCTTTGTCTTTTGCTTTGGGCCAGCGGAGGCCCACAGTAAACCAAGACCAGGCGGTAAGGGGAGCCCAGCCACCCCCGTGACACCATGTAGTCAAGTGCAGCCGACCGCTCTCTCTCTCGCTGCAGGGAGCATTTGAGGTCCCACGGTCCTGGAATGGACATCCAGGTGGTTGGATTCTATCAATGTATCCCAGTATCGGTTCAGCCCCAGTTTTCCCACTCAAGACACTGAAGACTTCTAGAACCCAATATATCTGAGATGACCTGTTTGGATTAGCCTTGGAAAAATAATACAAAAAAAAACAATGGACTTGTATACTGTGAGATGCCATGGCCATCAGAATTTCCAGAGCATTTTTTTAAGGAAGGAGAAATGACTGGAAGATGTGCTTGTTTCGTCCAAGACTGTAAATTATATTTCAGTGCTGTTGGGAAATTTCCCTGATTCAGGCAGCTCAGATGC
This sequence comes from Megalops atlanticus, assembly GCA_019176425.1. Classification (NCBI taxonomy): domain Eukaryota; kingdom Metazoa; phylum Chordata; class Actinopteri; order Elopiformes; family Megalopidae; genus Megalops; species Megalops atlanticus. Next base: position 32,436,711 of record CM032878.1, on the reverse strand, counting down.
TGTGCTGGCAACGGAAACACCAAAAGAGAGCGGTTTCTTACATGGCTGCACAGTAACGAAGGATGATATGACACACTGTGTATGTGCGTGTGTGTTTTACCCTGAGCTGGCCTGGTGGTTGTTTCCAAGATATGTTTTGATGTCAAGTGGGGATAAATTTCATTCAATTTAAAGTCATATAGTCAAATCAGCCAGTTAGTGTCTTTGTCCAGGCACATGCATCCATGACACAATTTAAGGAAAATAAAGACTCTCCCTTAGAATTCAGTGAAATCACCATAAAAGTGTATACTGGAAATAGTGTTAATTGCTAACTCTATTGACGAACAACTGTTTGCACATGTGTAAAGCTGCACCAAATCCCTGTTGGAAGGACAGAAACGTGGGGAAGGGCGGATAGGCCTCTAGCGACACATTACACAACGCAGGCACAAGGGGGACTAGCCTTCATGCCACAAGACACACAGTGATGTAACCTGAATGACCCCAGAGCGGGGTCTGGGGTGCTGGGAGACTGAAATGAACTGACTGCACAAAATAAGGCTCGCTGCAAATGAACTGCATCATGAGAGAAAAAGCAGCCTCAGTCGGAGAGGATTAAATTTCCATAGAGTTTAATTTGGGAGCTGTCCCGCTGACTTGACTGCAGTAGCTGGGACGTTTAAGGAGACAGAGTGCATGAAAGCCCTTTTTTTGTCCCCTCGAGATATCAGGCTCTCTGCTGCGATTAGCTAGCCTTGCTAATTGTATTCCATATTTATTACACTGATAAATTAAAAATTAATGATAGGCCAAACTTTAATAACCCCATAACCGCAGTAGGTTTTAAAGGACAAATTCAGGGATTTCTTAAATAAAGCCAGGTTGATTGGATGAAATGCTACATCTTTTCCCACGTGGATTCCTGTATCTGTTAATTACTGGCTTTGTTTAACTAGATATGAGATGGTTACTCTTTTTCTCCCTCCCGTTTGAATGAAAGGTTAATGTTCTTCGAGCTGTCTTTCAGTGAACAGTATTGCATTCAGGAATATGATAATCTGAATAGTTCCTTTCTGAACTCCGGCAGACAGCTTTAGATCATTTATTTTCAAACAGTAATGTCAACAGTGTATACCTGCTCTTTGCCGGGTCTGAGAAGATATGCTTTTTGAAGAGACTATGAGATACAGATGAATTTAAACAACATGATATCAGCATTGTTTATATACACCTCCAACCTATTCCAGTCCATTCTGAGGATTCAGATGTACCTGATTTTCCTTGAAGTCCATTTTCCTGAAGTCGTACCCGAGCTGAGCATAGAAGTTATTGCCGAAGCTGTAGGCCTCTCCACACTGGGTCCAGATGAAGGTGTGCCGGCTGCCGCAGGCCACACCCACGATCTCAGCCTCCCCCAGGGGCAGGAATACCTCCACGGGTCTGTCCTTCACGTTTCGCTCCCCGTCCCCCAGCCTGCCAATAGTCAAACGCCACGGGAACACTTGATTGAAAAACACAGCAGCCTCTAACTCCTAAAAGCTGGCCTTAATGCTCCTACCAAGGCTTTTTCACTGCGGTTACATCAAAAAAATTCCTCTTTGTTTTCATTTGAGTGACTGACGTTACATTGACAAAACAATGAGTGGCATCATTGCATTAAGATCAAACAGCAATTTCACTCAGAAGAAAATAATTTGTAATAGTAGAGACATGATGAGTATATACTACATCAACAGGACATAAAATTTGTTGATATTTTTAATGATGCATAGCTTCTCTGTGATTTGTCCACCTGTAACAGATAACTAACATGCTCCAATATTGACAGCCACCTGCAAATGATTACTAATGCTGCATCAGCTCAGACGTGAGAGCTCCACTTTTTCCAAACCTGACACTGGTGGTGTTTTTGATCCGTTACAGGGTGTTGGGTTCCACCCCTGGGGGCAGCCGCCTTCAGTACAGGTTATGAAACATGTGATTGGCGGGAGAGTTCTGCTCTTTGATTGAAACTTGGCCCCCAAAATTGTATCTAAATTCAGTCCAGTCAGCCTCTGCCTTGCGTTCCCCTCCGGGTGTCATCCGTGTCTTCAAAACAAAGTTTCTGACCAGCGCTTTAGACCCAAAATAAAACTCCCAATAAAAAAAGACCCGTCTGCTTGTTTTCGCTTAGGCTAGAACCTAAGCTACAATTTTCCATTATTTCCAGTGAGGGGGAACAAAAGGTCCCTGCTTGGCTGCTCTTGGAGAGCACATATTGATTACAGCGATACTTTAGCACAGACAAGACCACGCAGGGGTCACCGTCGTTTTCAGCAGAGAGTTTGTGAGCATAAAAATTCACACACAGGACTTTTTTTCCCAAGCCTTGTAAACAGAGGGCGCATTTCATATCTGAGGGAAGTTGTGTAACCAAACGCTCGCCCCTTGGTCTCCAAGTGGGTGTCTAAAACTCAGCAACCTCTGACTAGAATCCATGCTACCCTCCGGAGTGCTTTAATCCGCTTAGCTGGGTCAAAGCACCACGACGAGGAAGCAGCACTTTCAGAGCATGCTGTGTGCTCGCCGGAGTACCTGAGGGCTGGTGAATCACTTCTCCCAACCGTTAGACGCTCCTAGCATGTCATTATACCCAGCACTGCAGAAAACCACTCTCAATACGCCCTGCGCACTGAATCAGGGAGAATCGTGGGGGAAAGCTCTGAAGTTGAACATTACCCAGAATGCTCTGTTATGTTAGATACAGCAAAGAACACGTATCCAAGTTAGGAAATAGTAGGTCAATTTGAATACATTTGAACAACATTACATTAGATCAATTAAAAGTAAGGATACTGTCATCTCTGCTGCTGTAGTATTCATGTTCTGACATATGCTTAAAGCATGCAAATGAGAGCCTAAACTTTCGCAAAGCCAGTGAAATAAAGTAAGTGAGAGGGTTCAGAGAGCTACTGCACAGATTTTCTGAATATGGACTACTTTCATTTCAGTTTCTTCCTCACTGAAAAGTCTCTGCTATTGTTGAAGCTTCAGCTGTTCTGATATGCTGGCCTGTTATGAACATTTTTGAAAGGGCATGGTCTAAAACGAACATCCATAGTCAGCAAAGTAACACAGCCAGCGACAGAACCTCCTGTTTCCAACCAGAGTCTCCTAGACAGAGGATGGAAAGAATGAACACTCAGAGCTGAAGATCTGTTCATAATAGAATATCTGTGGTTACAGTGTTTACTGGAAAATGTAGTGATTTTTTGTTTTGTTCATATACCTAAACACACTTTCACAGATAAGTATCATGTTATAACAATTTGTTCACCACATGTTCAAGGCTCATTCATTATTTGATTTGTTTAGCAGACACCCCTGTCCAGGGCCACCTACATACCCCATATGTTATATACTGGTGCTTTATCCAGCTGGATATTTACTGAAGCAGTTCAGGTTAAATCATTTGCTCAGTTGTACAATGGCTGGATCCCACCTGGGAATGAAACCTGTAACTTTTAGACCTGCAAGCCCAGCTGCTTAAACATTACACTGCCCATGTTTATATCTAAATCTGAATGGAGAGTGCTAAGTGATTTATTAAATGCATGAAGGTTAAACCACCTTTGGAAAAAAACAATCTTCTCTTAAAGACAGAGGTCGAAACTTACTGTCCACTGCTTCCATTCCCCCATGTGAAGATCCTGTTGTTAACTATGAAAAAGAAAAAGCACACATAAGAGACTGACATATTATAAATAGAGCTGAATACATATGTTATGTGTCATTTTATGCACAATACATACATTGCTTATTTGTTATCCACCCATATCTGCAATTGACATAGCTTACATTGTTTTCATGCATTTGTGCAACTGTATATATAGTAAAGCAATGCAGGTAAAGCACCTTCCTGAAGGGTACAACAGCAGTGTTCCAATCATGATTACACACTCAGTTTGTATGGTGAGTATCAAAGGAAGCATATCACTTAATTAGAAAAATAAAGCAATAAGTATGCATTTGGTTATTGACTCAATGTTTTTGGCATCAATTTGATTAATTAAACATTCACGGCTGGCTGTGATACCCTCCAGTTTCTTTGACTGCTGTGTAAGCACTGCATCAAGTCATTAGTCACACAGATGATGGGTCAGAGGTGGTTTTACCTGTCTGCTGTATGTCAAAGACCAAAGAAGAAAGCAAAAGTCAAATAAGGAACTTTTAAGCCCTGCTTATGAAGAGAGCAAAGCCTTTGTGACATCAGCACATTAGGGGCTGGACTAAGTGATCTGGGGTGTTCATAACCAGCACTTTCTAACCTGGTAAGGCATTCCTGCTGAACACAGTCCTTCAAAGACCAAATCGAAACAGGCCATAATGCAACGGAACACCACATCTCTCCAAGAACAAGACACGTCACCAATATCACACATGACATTACCATGAAATTACAGACCAGAAATTTAAGGTAATGGGTACTCATGACAAAGTGATACTTACAATGCCACTGACTGTATGATGGTGACAAAATACACACTATGACAGTCAATTGGCATAATCGTGTTATTGTTGCTCTTCCTATTGGGTATTTCCATTGAACACCACAGAATCACCTGACTTCCTGCCATCTGTCTCGATGGGTAAGAGAAAGGGAACCGCTTTCAGATGAAAATGAATCCTGGCACACCTTCCAATTAAACAGGTTAGGCGTCTGCGCACACATGGCCATTAGGCACAACAACCTGAACCCAAGGCACATTACACTGCAGGAGTCAAACGTAATGGAGCTATACATCTTCCTTTCTCCCACATAGACCAGTATGTGATGCAGAAGGACCGGCCTGCGAGAGGCCTTCTCTGGTTCAGAGAACCAGACTGAGTGCATGAGAGAAACTGGCCATTAAAACAAGAGCATGTGGACCACCGGTTGGTGCAGATCGCATGGTACTGCATGGCATGGATCATAAACACTGCCTTGATAACATTGCCACCCACTGAATTCTTTACTAAAATACAACACAGGCCAATACAATATAATAGTCAGGGTTGTTGACAGGTGATATGATAACATTTATAAAAAAGGTGAGATGCATGAGTGAAAATGATTTTTTGTGAGGGCAGTGAAAGTCAGCAGAGGTGTTTGTACAGAAAAATGGCTTAAAAATAAATGACCTCATGAATACTTTTCCTGATAAAAAGCAAGCCTGTGTTTTTTTTCTTTCTCTCTCTCTCTTTTTGTTCTCTGCCAACAGCAAATGGCGATTTGACAGTGGGCAGAATCTCCCTTGCTTTGTATATTTTGATTAATACCGCTCGGGTAATGTACAGTGCCTGGTCTGGGTTCACTAAACCAACTGTAAAATAATGAGCCTTCAAGAATAAAAAATATGCTGGGGAGAAACTTACATATTCTGAAGCCCCATTGAATATATTCAAATGAAATGAGAAAATGAGGCCTTCGCTGATTAAATTTGCCAGAAAGTGAAACTCTCTGCTCTCAATCTGTATTTAACTGTCATCTCCTGGCTCTAACTGTGGGATGAGCCATCAGCCTTTTTGCATATGTTTTCTATAAATACCTGTTCTGCCGCAATTTCGGCAGCCATGTAGCTATGCAGAGCCCGCGGTCTTATGGGAACTCAGCAGCCACTGGGCTCCAGCCAATCACGGCGCGCTTTGCTCACGGAATGGTGTCCTCAGCAAGCAGCCAGACCTCATATATTATAAAATATGTTACATGATTTACCTAGGCTTGTCAAGAGAGAAAAATTTCAGGCAAATGCACAGTAATAAATTGTAATACACGCTGCATATGTTTGACTCATAACCCTTGGCATTTGGAAGTCGGGTTCTGTTCAAAAATGCTTCTGAGAGAATATGTGAAGGAGAAGTACAGACTGTATAGGCACTGTTTTCAAACTAAAAAAAAAAAAAACATAAGAAATGTTCTTTCCTCATTTGACTGTCATTTAAAAAAAGAACTACTTTCTCTCTGGATTGATTTGTTATTTCTGTTCTTGTTGGACTGTTACTGTCCTTATGTAATATATGCCCTTACATAAGAAGGCCGTAGTCATACATACATTTGCTCATTTTCTTTCATGTCCCAACCACAGCAATTAATGTCCATTGTATCAACAAAATTATTGTCACAATATTGAAATGAATGAGGCAATTGCGGAAAAAGTCAATGAAAATCTGCCTGTGGTTCCCCATCTTCACAAAAAAAAATAATAATAATAACAGTCATGAGAACAAATTTATCTGCAGTGTTCGGGTCCTCTGCACTGTCATTAGGTAACATTTCAAATGTGTTTTTTTAATCTGTAATGGCTATTCTATAGAACTGTTTGTTCCCAGACATTCCATGCATCAGCTGTCCTTCACGCCTATAGCATGATTTGGACAGCTGAGAGGCGTTCATGGCCAACATGCAGGAGAGCTTCCAAATGCACGGAGAGTGTAGTGAAATGAGATTTGTTACATTTACATTTAGTGATTTAGCAGATGCGATTGTACGAACCAACAGTAGGAGTCATTATGTAACATACAGCAGTCTGCTAAGTGCCATAGTTGGTGCAACAGGGAGTTTGAGGATATTGTGCTCTTACCATATAGTATAAGATATAGTGTGAATGATCAGAGTGTGGAATTTTTTTTGATATGTTGTGCTCTAATACACTCATGGACATGTCCATCTAGACATTGTACAACAGGTACAACATAACTGCACAGATAAGTGCTTGTGTTTTGTGCCTCCATAGCACCTCATTTTCATATCACTGATTCATTCTGATCTGAATGACAGTTAACACACAAAGGAGAAGTACATCATATCATACGTGTATCATATTAGGTTGCATTTTTGAAAACGTGTGTTGCTCAAATTGTCATAAGCAGAGCTAAAAGCATACACTTGAATGTTATTAAATCAATGTTGATTCATTCCTTCCACCATATGCCTCAGCAATAGGGTTTTATGCGATACTTAAATTACATGGCAGTTAAGGATCTAACCTTCAACATTTCTTCACGTGAGTCAAACATCAGTGTCTGCCACAGCCACATTGAGACAGTTAGCAATTGAAACAGTTAGCACGAAAACTGCATGATAATGTGTATTACAAAAAAAACATGTATTAGAGAATCCATTATCATTTTTTCCCCTTTTCATCCAACTCTGGATTGGAGAGTGGAGCATATTTAACCATTTTGACAGGTTCCATTTCCTCCCTTTTTCCCATTAAAATTATTGAAGTTGTTCAAAGGCAAGTAGTGAACTTAACCAGGACATATTTTCTGTAGTCGCAAGCCTCGTCATAATTTCTGCATCATGAATCACCTGGCTCGAGTGATGCTTCCGTGAATTTACAGCAGTGTCTGCGTTACACTGAAAGCCATATTCTGACCTGAAAGACAAATCCACAGTTGTGGTGGTTACCATCAGTTTCGCTCTCCAGACAAGACAAAGCTATAAAAGTAAAGCGCTGGGAGTTTAGCTTTAATGAAAGACACCACCTCTAATGTGTGTGTGATGAGCTTTTAAGTGTTCCCAGAGAATTGCATATGGCAATAATTCATACGAAATTATATCCCTAAGCCTAACGCCGACCATAACTCATTTGACCACACTCATTATGAACTACTGCTAATTATCATACACTTCTCTAACACTTTATAAAATAATAGAGGAGAAAACAGTCAGATGAACAGAATGTGGATTAGGAGCAACGCTGTTAAACATCAAATCCTTACATGAGCATATAGTGTTCCGTGAGCGTTTCTGAAAATCATCTTAACACTACAGCAAAGGAAATGAAATCCAGGCACCAAATGCTGGATTACTGCTGTATGCCCAGAGTATTTGTAATGAATGAAGTTAAAGGTCTAATTTTAACTCTGGAGGTGATGGAGAACATTCTCAGGGAGATGAAGAAGTGAAGGAGCAGGGCAATGAGAGTGAATCTGCAGAGTCTGTGTGTGTGTGCATGTAAGGGTGTGTGCGTGAGCATGTATATGCATGCATGCGTGTGTGTTTGTGTCTTAGTGCATATATTTGCTTAACCATGTCAGTGTGTATAACTGCATGCAAGTATGTCTGTGCACATGCAAATGTATGTGTGTGTGTGTGTGTGTGTATATGTGTGCAAGTGTGTGTGTAAATGTTTGTGTGAGTGTGTACATGTGCCTGTGTGTATGTGCTTGTGAGCGTGTGTGTGTGTGTGTGTGTGTGTGTGTGTGTGTGTGTGTGTCTGCTTGGCTATCACCGCTGAGGCAGATGTTCTCCCTTCCCCTCAGCCCCTGACAAGGGCAGCGACGGACGGCACGGGCACCGGGCTGACATGTTGGAAGAATGGCCGCGGCTTCAGCTGGCAGTCTCGGCATAGAGCGAGCGCTCGGCGACACAAAGTGGATTCACCGCTGGAGTCAGAGCCTGTGCACAGGTCTCCCATAAAAACAGAGGATTCCATTATTCTTCAGTCTCCCAGGAGAACGCAAGGTCTCCAGCATCATTACCGCGACTAAGGATCCGACTCTTCCACATCGCCAGCGAACCCCCCCCACCAGCACCACCACTACCACCAGCCCCCACCACTGCCCCCTCCCTAATTTCTTTCCTCTAATTATAGGTCAAGCACTCTTTTTGTAAATTATAAAACCTTTGTTCTTATCGAGTGTGAAAAGGAGAGGCAGATAGGAGAGGAAAAAAATGTTATAAAAATTGGAGCAGGGGAAAAATTTCAATTATAAAACCGAGCTAATTTGGTATGACCAACGACTGTCATGCATGCTGACAGAGTTCTATTATGCAGTCATTTGGGTTCTTTCAAATTAGTTATGTTAATGTCCTGTGAGTGAATGTAACACTTGGATGGGACAAGATTTCAGCAATTAATTTCTACAGTCAGCGGAGAGACAAGCAAATTTATTTTCCCCCTCTCAGGGAATTGGGGGAGGGGGGCGGGAGGTGGGGAGAGTGCATTTAGGAGCACGGAACAAGCAAAACACAAGCCCTAAATAAAGCAGAAACAATGGGAGCCAATGCCTCCTCATTCATTCAATTGACAATGTTTTGCAGCTTAAACCTGTTTTATTAATTATGTTTGACATTTCCTTAATTAGTTTCATTTACACCAAATCAATCCCTGCTGCTGTATGGCATCATTTATCATTTTAAAAAATTTGCATACCGAGTGCTGACTTTTTCTACTTAATTATACATTAAAAGTGTCAGGCTCGCATGCTGCCTGGCACTATCTGCGGCGGAAAGGTTTGTGGCTGGACCGCGGTGGCATTAATCATCACGGGCCTCTCCGTGCTCCTGGGCGCTATCTGGGGAGCGGAGCGGGGGCCTCTCATTCCGCCGCCGCCCGCCACACTCGGGGCCGTTTCGACCAGAATGACCCCGCAGTGAGCGCGAGACAAATCAACGACCTCCAGCCTTCTCGGGGCCCCCGCCTGTTTACTGAAAAAAAGAAAAAAAAAAAAACAGAGACCGGGAAAAAAGTGAACAACAACCAGGGAAGAAAGGAAAATTCATCCATAGGAAAAAAAAGCAGTGGAAAAAAAGACACAGGACGAAGGGATTTCTGCACAGACCAGACCGTGGTGCCTTGCCCCACATAAACTACACATCTGTGTGGTTTTTTGGTGTGCCAGTCTATCATTTTATCATACCTACTCAAAGGTTTAACATGCCGCAGGCACAGGGGTATGTCGGCTGGTGTCCAACCATGGACAAAAATATTGAGATCCAGTCACCTTAGATTGTGCCTTCATGACTGGATGCTTACACGGCTATCCGCAGGTGACTCTGAGTGACAAAAGGTCAAAATGGGTGACAAAAACAGTGATTATTCCCCTTCTTTAACCGAATGAGCGCTTTGTAAAACTTGCAAAAATGGCCCCTGACCTGGCTGCCCAACTGAGTCCAGAGTTACCCCATGCACACCAGGGCCCTGAATAAAATGTCAAAATAATAACTGTGCATGTCAATCTGTGTGTGTGTATCTGCATGTGTGCATGTGTATGTATATATCTGTGTGTGCATGCATGTGTGTCAAGGTATGAGGAGTGGGCAAGACAGAACGTGAAAGGTAAATTTGTTTCAGGAAATGCCTAAAACACCTAATCTAACATTAAAGACATATGCAGTTTATTTTTGACATTTCAACACAATACAATACCACTGTCCACTTCCTCACTGTACTGATCTGTTGTGAAAGAAATTACGCTAAAAGCAATCAACAGACTACAAGCTGCAAGCAAGAGGACAGCAAGGCAAATGTCTAATATGACCACTGCTTCAGAGGAAGGGAGGGCTATATAATGGGAGGCATAAGAATTGAAAAATGGTGTAGTAGCACTAGCTTCAAATAGTCTTCTGTGTCTGTCTAGTAACACATATTACTCTTGCTATATGCCTGTGAGATCAGCTGGAATCAGAGAGGGGTGATAAAGACCTCCAGTCAACACTGAGGACAATCACACTGCACGGCAGTTCCCAGCACACCTGTAAGCACCTGTACACACAGCACGGCCTTAAGGGGAAAACAGGCCACGACTGCCTCTGTTTAATAATCATAAAATGATAGCCTGATAATCTCATATTTGTACTGACTTTGGCTTTCACAAGCAACTATGCACATACAGTATAATAGCCCCTATTCATAACAACATTTTAGATTTGTTTTTCAATGTTTTAGTTCTGTGTATAATACATTAGGCTGTGCTACTGCATAATAAAGCTTTTAAATATGCCTCAAAAGCCATTAAAATGGTAGCCACAAATTTACACACATTTTATTTGTGAAACAAACATCTGAATATGCAAATTTCTGTTGATTTAAGTTTTGTCCAGTTGATATTGTATTTGTCAGTTACTCCGCTCTGTGCAGCGCTCCACGGTTCAGTACAAGCAGAATAATTATTCCAAAACTCAAAACAGTGCTTTGGTGCTAAAAGCATTTGTGGGGAACAGCTGAACATACTGTAATATCCATGAAGTGATTAAATGCTGTTCAGGCTGACCTGTGATATCTGGATGGTCTAGTAAACAATTACCAGAATGAACACATTGGCGAGACTCTTTAGAAGGATGAGATAATTGCTGTATTTAAAGGAAAACAGTGTACACAATGTACAGAACTGGTACAGGCCAGAGATTGTGTGACGAAAAATCATTTACAATTGTTCAATCAAAAGACAGCACAGGATGTGTCTGTTTGTGTGTATGTGTGCATGTGCATACATGCCTGTGCATGTGTATATGTGTGCATTCGTGCATGTATGTGTGTGTGTGTGCATGCCAGGGATTGTATAATGATAAACAATTTACCATAGTTCAATCAAAAGAGAGCAAAGAGTGTGTCTATGTGTGTGTACAGGACAGTATGTAACAGTGACTGGATTGTTAAATTTCAAGCAAAAGTAAACACAGGGGATAGGGTGTAAGCGTGTGTGTAAAGGGGGCGGGGGTGTGGGTGTGTATACCAAAGAGCACGTAACCAAGTCCAAAATTACAGGGGGGGTAAGTCCTTGGCCCGGGAGGAGGAATAAATTGAAGCCGGCTTAAGGGCCCGACTGGAGCCGCCGATAGCCAATGAGCCCTGTGAATAGCAGCATCAAGACGTGGAGGTGGCTCCAGCTCTGCCTCTCCCCTTCAAGGGCGACACAAAGGAGCGGCGGGGCGACAAAAGGGCCTGATGAAGTCGCTAATGCGCCGGTGAGTCCCAACACAAGCAGCAGGGGGAGGGCGGCCTGGCACGGCTCAACGCTCCGGTGCGCTAATGCGCCGAGCAAGAGTGTCATTAGCTTAAGCACTTTCTTTTTTAAAAATATAGGCCTAAGAAGACCCGGTAATTGCAAAAGGCTAGATCAATACTTGTTAAAAAAAAAAAAAAATCTTTTGCCCTTGCTCACAGGCGGCACATCTCCTTAGAATTAATTCCCAATCTGGGGGGGGGGGGGGTGAATGAGCATCAAACATCATTATTTGAGAATATCCTAATCAGCATATTAATGGCGGTGAGTTATCCGTTGCAGACTTTTTCAGCAAAAGAGTTTAAATAAGCCGTAATTGTACTTTTTCTTGCTGGGGGGGGGGGAGTTTTTAGCTGGAGAAGCTGAAATAAAATTCTAATTTATAAAAGTGTTCATCTTGCTTCTATATTCCACCGCCCCCGTCCCCCACCCACCACCACACACACCCTCCGAAACCCTAACTCCCTAACCAAAATATTCCTTTAAATGCAAACCACTTCCAGGATCAAGGATTATGCTTTTCAAAAAAAAAAAATAGGGGTGCATGGGTAAAATATGAAGATGAATTCAAATGCCTAAATGTGAACCTCTGGTGGATGCCCAAATTCTTCACAGGAAAATAAAAAATCATTTATTTAGACGGTGTGCATTACCATTACTCTCATATTGTGCCTCCACTTTTCATAATGGTTCGGATAAGTGTCCTTCTAGACATGCATATTCTGACAATAGAGGTAGATATTACGTGGTTAAAAGCTTCAGTCCTGGGGGTAAAGAGCCCAAAGAATAAAGAATATCAGTCACTGCTAACGAGCTATAAGGATAGCACATTGCCTTTATAAATCACTATATCTTGCTGTTTATTTAAATTCATTGGTGCCTCATTATAACTGAGCTATGCACCTTTAGGTCTGAGTTGATTAGGAGTGCCATAGCTCAAAATGGCTTTTAATTCAGTGAAACACTCTCTGACCTTGTGCCGTAACCCCGTGCGAAGCACACTGTGCCTCAGACATTAATAATGATGCTACCTTTACGACACTGCCGAGGTGCGACTTAAAATATGTATTATTAGTTACCAGTGAAGGCACATTCATCAAACCAAATTACCCTTCTGTGTAAGACTGCTTAATTCTGGGGCCCTTTTACCTCTCTTAACTATTACCTGCTCTTTAGAAATGTTCAAAATTAAATGCCCTGATAAAGTGTCAGGATAATGAGGCAGGGACGCGGGTCGGATGCGCACTTGATTATTCCCCTGTGGCCTTCAAAAGCCAGCCGATGCATCTTCTTCAGGGTGCACTGTCCGTCCTAATACGCCAGCGCGGGAACAGCCAGGCCCCCTTTCCTGGAGGCAAAATGCCACAACGTCTGTGTTTTCAAATGCTAGGAGTCACACATGCATACATTCATTTGTTCACTGTTACTTATTTATTTTGTTATTTTATGTAATCTTTAATGTCCCTCTGAGGTAATTGTGATGCAGTTAAAGTGCGGCTGCATGTCTGGATGTGTGCAATTACACAACATTGGCATACACTTACAACCAAGCTGTGTATGTACAGCAAAGCATATTTATACTGAGGGTTCTCAACTCAGTTATAAATGTAGGACACCATTCTGATTCACTGCCAAGCCACAGCATGAGATTGTATGTGATGAACCAAAGTCAAATTTCCATTTTATGCACTATATCATAGAGGCTTTTTGAATACTGAACTGTATCTATATATATGGTGAAGGTGGGCCAAGAAATTCTTAAAAGCTTTAACAAAGACCAGGTGAGATTAAGGGTCATGATTTTCACAAAGTCAACCAATCCCACCATCCAAGAATCTTCTGAGAGGATTTTAAAGTGTAATCCAATGTAAAGACACAGGAAATTTAAAATGCAAATATGCACACCCCCCCCAGGTAAACTAAAGATCTGCAGACAGAAATGGGTTTGGGGGAGGGGGGGCGGTGGCTACAGGTTTTAGAGGTCAGAGCATGTTCAATAACATTAGACTCAGACCTCGGAGGGAATGATTATTTCAGACAATCGAGTAAATAATTAGATCAATTAAGTTGTCTGATATGGACCGCGGCGAGATCCGGGAGTCGGGACAGCCCCTGTAGGACTTGGCTCATCTGCATCGGTCCATTAAGCGACTGGACACAGCCCAAGCCTGGATCATCTGGAAGGGGAGGAGGACAAGGGGCACGCCGGAGAGGGTCTGAGGAAGCGCTGCTGCTGGCAGGCCTACAGCCAGATATCAGGAAGGTGAGGAAGCCGTGTTTGCACGTATGACAGTGAATGAGGCGAGGTAATCTAGCCCTTATTGCATGTCATGGTTGAGTTTTGCAAACGCTCCCCACAAAGAATCAGCAGTGCAAATAGTCCCGCCCGATTTCTGATCAGCACACATGTAGCTCAGACGAACAAAGAAAGATGTCAAATTTCAATGATTTCAAATTCTGACAATACCCATGTAGCGATGGCGGCCAGGGTCGCGGAACTTGGGAGAGGCAGGAGTGAGACGTTACACGTTACATCAGATGTTAAATCAATTAGTCACGAACCATGTCCGAGTCAGAAATACCCACTCGCCCGTCCCACGGGAGCAGGGTGCCCAGGCGGGCATGGGGCCCGTGTGGATCCGGGAGAGGGATAAATACTGCCGTGCGTTCTCTGAGTTGCCATCTCTGTTTTCCCCAGGATTGCATTCATCCCTCTGTCAGGACATTTGCATATCAGAGGGCAGTGAATCCTTGCGCACTGCGCACGCTCCGGCGATTAACGTGTGATGACACTATCTCTCTAATCGCGCCGTACAAAGTCATCGCGAAATGTGCACAGCACAACTGTAGCATCCATGCACCATTTACAATAAGGTGTTTTTTTTAATAGGAAACAGTTTCCCAAAAGCTTTTAATCTTTTAATCTGCAGCACGCAGCAAGTGAATGTTGCTGTCATGTGACTACTTTGGGGCAGAAAAAATACACAATTATTCAGTGCTAAATATTATACAATAGAGGCCCTTTCCCCAGGCTAAGAATATCTCATCTGTTGTATCTATACACAAATGACAGTCGCATACCTGAATAGCACTGATTACAGGCTTTCCAAAGTCATTCAAATAAAGCTGTCCAGCTCTTGTGCAGAGGCTTGCATTGTAATACTGCTGATACACCTTTCCTCAATTACAGGAGTTTAACAGACAGACCACGGCAAACAAGGCGTGGCAGAAGAACTTCTGAAATCTTGTAAAACTACCAGAATATCACTATAACCCTTGGGCTGCCTTTTAGTTGTGTATATTAAACGCCAACAAAATACTTTCTCTTGAATCAAACATTACAACGGTGCTCAGCTCCAAAGATTTCTTCCCCTGGAGGAATACACCCGAATCTCCATATATTATTCTCAGCCTCTATACATACACAGACTACCTGAATATAGGGGCAAAAGTAGGTGAAAATTAACAGCCAGTGAACAGCACTTTTGCGGCTGTTAACTAATACCTGTTCATTGTCAATGAGTGGTGTTTAAGTAAGTTGTCAAGCATTATGGTCCAGTTTAGCATCTGTTCCTTGTTTGGTGGATGCTGACAGCTATGACTGCAGTTAACCCATCAGATTCAACACTGCAACCCTGGTCGTACCCTTTCCTTATTCATTAACTGCTAAATGTCCATTGATCAAATTAAAGAAGAGGGCAACAGTATCTTAACAATGTGCTAAATCAAAGAACGTAGATACGCCAAATGCTAATCTGATGAATTTGCATCCCTGAAACGCCAAACTGTCCCATCGCCATGCCGGCGAGTTTTAATGAAGCCCTTATCATCCACGGAACCGTGGAAAATGCCTCAGCACATTTCCTTCTTCGAGGTTTAATGGGAAATTAATCTAATAACGGTCAGCTTTGCGCCGCTTTGCACCCCACATTATCTGCCAGGGCCAAGGGTGCGGCTGGCGTTCGGCGCGAGGCCCCGTGGCGGCAGGTTTCCATGGAAATGAGAGGCCGCGGTGGCCTTCGGGCCTGCGCCGGGCGCACACTCTCACAGCCGGCATGATTTAGCCTGTCATTTTCAAATGCTCAACCATCCACCAGAAGTTGGCAAGCTGTTATTTTGTCCCCGATATGATTTTGCACATTAGATCGTGTGTTTGCGCCCCGGGGACTGGTTATTCTAGTGTTTGGGTACTTTGTCAGATGACTCAGGCGCAGTGATTTATGAGCCCTCTAAAGGTTGCATTTCCTCTCTATATGGGCTGCTGCATGGTAAATGGAGAAATCCTGAATTTATTAACATACAATGAATGATGATTAATGTTTTTATAGATCACAGTCTTTTAGATGTCTCGACACGCAGGATATGTATGTATATATAGACACACACACACACAAACACACACACAGAGAAATAAAAAAAAAACCCACTGTAGGTTGTCTTGTATCTTCCACTTTTCCAACTTGAAATTCCCCCTGTGAAATAATGTGGTTTGAAAACAATGTGATTCAAAGTGACAATATGAACCTTTATGCAGTAGATAAGAGATGTTCCGTATGCATTATTCACCACACAAAGTGAGCATCACTCTTTGTGTGGCCAGCACTCGCAAAGCCAATGCAAAACTGTATAAATTAAGACTATGGAATCCATGCTGGAAAAAAAAAATGCAATTTAGGAGAAAATCATGATGCATTTGCTGATCCATTCATCAAAATCCCTCCATTATTAACTTTTGTATTCCATGAGGCATCCTTGGTGTTTAATCACGTTTTTCAGTATCTCTTCAAAGGCATTACCTCCAGTGTTTAAGGAGAATTCACCCATGGCCTATGGGTCTGAACATTTAGGGGTGACAGGACAGGATCATTTACATGAGCATGTTTCAGAACACATTGAACAGGTTACCTAGCCATGTTTATAAAAACACATGCTGGGAGTCTGTCAATCTGCTTCGAATTGCAAGGTCAGGTTCCTTGCGTGGCCCTCATATGTCTCCAACATGGAGGTAAGATGGGTTAGGGAGGGTCACCTGTAAATGCCCGCTGTGGACAGATACTTTTAGGCACTGTCCTGATGACGATATGACACAGACACAGAAACGCGACAGAACCAGAGCCAGTCAAACCATGACCCGCAACGACGAACCCCGTTAAAAAGTCAGTGCACCGTACAGCACGAGAGCGAGCTTGCGACGTGCAGGTTTCGTGACATGCACGCGCATGCGCAGGCACGCCACTGTCAAGAGCGCAAACGCGATGAGGGATAGAGGGAATCAGAAACACATTTCCGGAACCGCCGGGAGCCGCGGGTCACTTCGGTGTGCCGCATTCCAGTACCTCACCCCATTACCTTCATCCCCCTAATGTAAACCTCACTTAGTTAAGCTGACTTCCCTCACACACGATTCCTGCACGCGCTAAAAACAATGCATTGCGACGCCATCATATCTCTTGTAGAGACTGCAAAGCTCTGTGTGGCAAAATTAAACTATGATATTTCTAATTGCGGGTTATTGAATGTTTGACCTCAACACTAAGTGACAGTGCCGTTGGAAAAGTGTGGATGTGACAAAGCAAGACACACTGATTGACAAACATCTGTTGGAGTAAAACAGGTTGTTGTTCATTTTGGCAGGTACACAGGAATGTGCTATCATCTGTCCTCAGTTACCCTGACAACACTGTGAACTCCACCCTTTCAAGGACATATCACTGAGGACCATCTAATGGCAATGCCCTATAGCCATGTCAGCCTCTCGCATTTTGGCGTTATCAATGTCAGATACCTTCAAAGAGAAAATAACACATTCAGTAAAAAAAAAAAAAAAACATTATGTGTATGTGTGCCATTTTCGTTTAGACGAGAAACATGTTCTTCAAAACAATGATGTATTCCACTCAATATGAACTCTTATGTGGGCCAAAAAAATTATTTGAAAGCATCTGAAGGTTTGAGATGAGGCCTGCTGCTTTGATTCAGCTTCAAACCAGCCCCTTCTCTCTCACTGCCTCAGAGCTCTCTCACAATGGAGGGAACAGTGTGACGGAAGGGAAAAAAGAAAAGACAAGGAGAGAGGGAGAGCGTGTGTGTGTGAGAGAGAGAGAGAGAGAGAGATGATGATGAGAGGAGTGAAACAGAGAGGTAACCCAAGCATAAAATAACTTCAATCTAACATATTCTCCACAGGCGCTGAGAAGCAAATAGCAATAACATGCAGCTATGGCACTCTGGGGGTTCACTCTAACTTCTCCTGACCCACAGAAGAGAGGATCAGGGGCAGAAACACACAGATAGGGGGGAAAAAAGCCCCCCGACTTCAATTAAAGCAGGCGGACTTCTCGTCAGAGTTACAGATGAAGTGTCAAAGTTCACGCCGCACCATCCCGCGAGCCGACGCGCTAAACTGATTTCAGGCCAACTGCACCGCAGACATGACACGATTCTATGCCATTAGGCACATGTGGGATTTTTTTTTTTAGAGTCTCTCCCCGTTACAGGAGTCACAGAATCTGCACCCACCCACAGAGATGAATGACCTTGATTAAAAAAGGCAGGCTCCTTATCAAACCCAAACATTTTTCACTGGGTAAGGTAAGCGATGCCAATATCTCCTGCTAATGCGATGCAGCATTGTGTACTGAAGTTTTAGAGAGGAGTCCAAGTCAAACACAGACTCAATACACAACAGAAAAAATAGGACAGAGCATTATGAAGTTACAAACTTACATGCTGTTAGATACCCCCCAAAATGAGCTGTAGGCTAGGAAAAAAATCCCATTGAGATCAGTGATAAGCTGAAATAAAGAGGCTGTCTTGTTGCGTTTAGTACCTTGGGAAATCAACTAACTCTGCATTATTTAAAAAGGCATTTTCTCAATACACTTCTGAACTCCCACTCAAATGCTCCAAACATAAGGCCCTGTAAAATCTGTTTTACGTATTAATATTTATTCATTTATCAGTTTATACTGTTCATTTTCCTGATTTTGAATTTCTTTCTTTATTCATTCCAATTGTGTGTTAGGGCTGCCTGCAGACATACAGAAAGAAAGATCCAGCAAACAGAAAAAGCGGGGAAACAATTTCAGTCATTGCTTTCAAAATGAGTAAAGCATTTACTCAGTGGTATAGCCATTAGTACGATATCTGAAAGTAAATAACACTTTTATTTCTGTTGTTGCTACTGCTGCTATTATTATTATTATTATTATTATTATTATTATTATTATTATAATAATAATAATAATAATAATAATAATAATGATGATTTTAACATTCGTACCAGCAACAAAATATTCAGTAATCTCTCATCTGGCAGTTTGCTCACTGGTGTGTTTTGAGTTCATACAGTCGTGAACGTCATGTTCTCTGTTCACAGAATGTTGGCAATTTGCACAAAACAGCTACTCATTCCTCATTCATAAGTCACTGCCTGTGCTGTGGTGACATCGTTTCATTCCAAGGGTTTTTTCACGCTCATAGCCACTGGTAAAGGTTGCTTAGAGTGCGTGGTGAATGTTACTGTGAGCAAGCGAGCACTGCTTTCTAACAACTGCAGAATGCTATTCATCCCAGTGGTTGCAACTACAGATATCACACAACATAGAACAGAACATAGAATGGTGTTCTATGATATCTATGGTTGCAGCCACCGAGATGAATAGCTGAGAGGAGCTAAAACACAGTACGTATCTGTTTATAGCATTTAAGACTCTTACCATACCAAATTGGGTGCTTTCACTGTAAGTGAAAACATATGGAGCGATGTTTTGTGGAGTATGCATTGATCATTTTTTTTAAGCTGATTTGGTGGTAGCAATCAGGAATGCCTTCTTGCATTTTCACATCTCGATTCCACGATTCCAGCGCTGGGCTCCACGACACGGTTGCCATACGGCCCAATACGCATTGAACGGTGCCCTCACACACAAAAGAAAGTCACCGGTAAAGGAGCTGGCGAGAGACATATGCACATACGGTACCCTCCGACACTGCTGCACGTCCCTGCCAAGGCTTTCTGAGAGACGTCGTTCTCTGTGATTATGTTGACATTACCATAATATCAGCTTTGTCACCTTATAGGCCAATTGTTAAGAAAATGCCTTCTTTTCATTGGAGGCATGCAAAGAACTGGAGGTAGAAGCTGCTTTTTTTCCTTCCCCCCTGCTAACTCCGCTTGTGAGAAGCAATCTGGATTTGGCCCGCGTCTCTGCCTCTTCCCCAGCACCGAGCGCATGACACCCAGCCAACTCTTCCCGGCCCAGTTGAACTGATTAGGCCCAACAGATTATTAGCAAAGCATCTCCTGGAGCCCGGCGTTCATCTTATTGTTTATTTATTTTGTTCAATACAAGTCTAATCAGCATGCAAAATGCACAGGACCAGAGCTCAGGAGCGGTGGAGAGTGGCATGGTGTGTGTGTGCGTGTGTGTGCACGTGTAGGGGGGTGGGGTGGGGGGTTGGGGGTGGGAGGGTTAGCTCTCGTGGACGATACAGTTGTCATTTCGAATCACGAAATCCTATTCACTGTCACATCGGAGCCGCTTTCCCTCTCTCCCTTCTCCTCCTCTGTCACATGCCCCAACAGCTGCCAATATTACCTCGAACCCCGGGAAGTCCGCAACCTGCACCAAAACTTCTCAGCCGCCTTATCTGTTCCCTGCACACCGATTCCGAGTGTCGGAGGCCTCCGCGCGCCAGCATTATGCCTGCTTTCTTACACCTCAGTCTCCAGAGCTTTGCATTTGAAATTGAACAGACACAGAGCCAATTTATCATTGGCTGACATGTGTCATGTTCAAGGCCTAACCAGAGGGACCTGCTGTACGCGCGTATTTATCCTTTTGTTGTCGGTAAGGACCTAGACAATATGAGCAGCTATTAAAAAAAGAGAGATGGAATATGGTGGGGAAAAAAAGAAGAACATAAATAACTAAACAACTGGATTGAATTTCATACATTGCATCCTTTTTTTTCCTTGCAAAAGGTGGCAGACCCCAGTACAGAAGTAGCAGCACATCTTCTTGACAAACAATCACCTGCCCTGACCTGCCAAGCGCCGGAGTATTAGAATGCAAACAAGCACGAAATAAAGGCGAAACTGCTTCAATGGGCGAAATGCAGGGACACGTTAACCCTCAAAACTCTCAATCCATGTCACCGCTTTTGTATTGGCTCAAGCTTTTTTACTGCTGTTGACGTTTTTTTTTATGCTTTTGATATTTCAGCAGAAAACAGTGCTAACACATGTTTGAAATACTGTGTTATAGCCTGCCAAAGGGCACCTTCTATCCAAAAGTCTTCATCAACCCCCGCCATTTCACACACACACACACACACACACACACACACACACACACACACACACACACACACACACACACACACACACACACACACACACACACACACACAAAGGCACACACCTACTGAAGCCACTTAGGCACAACTATAAAGGAAGAAAGGCTTCTCTTACCAATCAACAAATTGGTTGATTGAATAACAGAGTCTCTGAGGAGCTACCTCAGGAATTAATTAAGTAAAGTAAGTGAAAGAGCCCTCACTAAAAATCCTTACAAAGGGATTTTAGGAACCATGTGTGAGAGTTCTATGGCAGGACTGAAATTATATTTAGGGCTTATAAATTATGCAGTTTTTAAAAAAAAATACAAAAATGTGCAAAGACGGGCGTTTGTAATGTTGTCATTCATTAGTCATTCTAATGGCTGAATCACAGTACACTCCAAAATGGACTGACGCATGCAAAAATGACAGAAATAAATCAGCTGACAAAAAAAGAGGAAGCCGAGGATGATGGTTACAAAACAGCCAATTGCAGCTAAAACGTCTAAAGGCCACAGGATGGAAACACTGAGGTTAATTGTAGGAAAATGTTCTTTTTTCCCCAAATGATGTCTTAAAATAAAAAAAAAATTCTTGTTTCATACAAACAGGCTGGGGGAAAATAAAACATGGGTTTCCTGATAAAAAATGTCATTGCTCTCCAACGTTAATCAGCCCAGCGAGAGGTATCTATAGAAGCCACAAAGCAAACATGAAGGCCCCAGTGGGCAACAGGGTGGGCGAACAGGTTGTGCCTGGTGCAGCATCAATGTAAAGGCCACAAGCCCCTGTAGAAAAGCTTTTCACATACAGTCAACAGCTTCCACTGCATGCTATATTATTATTATTATTATTATTATTATTATTATTATTATTATTATTATTATTGTTTATTATATTGTTGGATGCTCCGATCCAGAGTGACTTGCAACCCTTTATAGCACAATAAATATAGTTCACATTGCAAGAGCTGAAAAATGAAAGGTATAAGCACAATATAGGAAGGAACCATGAGCAATAAAAAGAGGCAAGATATGCATGCAACTAAGCAGAGAAATGACAAAACTTTCCTGGCATAGAACTGGCATAGCAAAAATAAGTGGACCTATAGGAGCAACAGAAGAGCAACCATTAGGGTGACATCATTTTACAGGTTATTGTCATAAGGCCATCTTCCTTTACACTGTTCTGTGGTTGAGTAAAGAGTGGTTATAGGTAGCAAGGCACCGTTGTGCTCCTGTATCAAGGCTTTGGTGTAGAGGGCAAGTCATTTGCTGCTACCTGATCTCCTGTTCTACTGTTCCCTGTGCACGGTGGGAGAGAAAAAAGGTCAGCTCTGACTATACCAGAAGAGATTTGAGGCAAGGTTTAAAAAGGGACAAAGTGGGTCAGGTTGTGTATTGTTCTGACCTGTTGGATGTCCTTCTCAGTGCCTCACGGGGCGATGGTGTTTTTGTTTTTTTTTTTTTCAACACATACCATATACCGTAATGAAGATAATAGCGCCAAGGCTGATCCAGCACTGCCTTGCTGCATGTCACCCCACATGCATAAAGCTTGCATGTGTCACAAGTGTGTCAACGGAACATTCAAACAGATCATTCCATCGCTCTCTTTTATGATAGCAGAATAAGGCTAATTGCTATCTATGCACTGCATTTCTACATACATATGCAAACCATAACCAGGATACTTTCTGGTGACATGGATATAAAACTTTGACACTGTATAAAGTGTGCCCCGGTTATTTCTCTGAAGAAACAACACTATTAAAACATACTGTTGTTATTTTACGTTGACATTTTATCAGGAAGTAGAAGCCATTACCAAAATTTGAATTTCCCAGAAGAATGATTAGTATTAGAAATGTAAACCCTGGTAGAATGTTGGATTGGCCAGGAAGATGGTCAATGACCTGCACTTTCCCTGAGGTTTTTTTTTTTTAAAACGAGTCCCTCTTAACTAGGCAGATGTACTAACTGGATACCCTTTGTATACTACTGTACATAAATACTCCAGCCATCGCCAAGTACACTGTTAGAGCCTATTTAAAGAATCACCTTGTTGGAGGAGCACAAACATTAGAACGAACCGAAGCCACGTGATCAAACCGCAGCTTTTTAAAATAAACGCAATGATTGAAATCACCCCATTCCCACTGTCAGCCGCCCCCACCCCCCGCCCCACAACCCCGTCGACAGGATCCGTCTCACGCGCTCTGCCAGGCTGCTGAACTCTGGATCCTCGACTCCCACGCTCCGACATGACACGTGGATCCGTGACTCATTCATCCAGGAGAGTCACTGAAAATGACACGCAGAGGCGGCCTCGGCGGCGGCCCGGGGGCCCGGATCCCAGCAGCGCTCTGCCCCCCCAACGGCACCATTTAATTTTCACACCCGCTGAACTCTTCCACACTCCTGTGATTGTCTCATCTCCCTCTCTTACTGTAGATATTTTTCTTTCATGAGAATTTTTTTAGTAAATAAAAAAATAAGGAAATGTTCTGATGGAAGTTCCTGTTTATTACTAAGACTTTGATTCGGCTATATTGAATTATTTTCAGCTCTTCAGAAATTGAGACTGTATAATACTGATTAAGAGGAAATAACTGCATTTATTATTTGCAATTAAAGGTATGATTTCTTGATTAATTTGCTTTCTGTCACTGTAAAGACATTGCACTGTAATGTACTTAACTGCCGTGGGATTTTCACAGCTGTATTTTTCCTCACATGGGCAGAGAGCCACAGCATCTCAGTCTTACCTACCTACCATAATCAATCTGTGCCAAAAGAAACTACACTAGGTTAAGTCAAAACAGGATTCTATGGTTTAATGTAATATATTAATTAATACAGCAACGAGTATACTAAAGTCTACTACTTTAACATTTTTTCAATTGCTGCCTTAATGATAACCATCTCATTAGCATGACTGAGAAACTGTATAGTAGCAGTAGCAGCAGTAGTGGTGGTAGTAGCAGTAGTAGTACCTGTTCTACTAGTAGTAGCAGTGGTGGTGGTGGCTACTACTGTTACTGTTATTTTGAAGAAGCCCCTCTCCAGACCTACAATGTGTATGCCTACAAAAAAAAGATTTTGCTTCAGATCAAAAGCAAAAACATATGACCAAAACAATACCTATATGAAGGTCAGCTGATAGAAAGTGAAAGAACTGACAATATCCCTCTAATATTGCTACAGTACAAAGAAAGTTCCCTCAAATAGGTTTTCACATTCTTCTGCTGACAGTTTGAAGGAAAATATGTGAAATTAAAACTCTACAGTTTTAAAATTATTGTGACTGTTAGCAAACACAACTTTGTTGCTAGTAATTTTAATATCAGTTTGTCACCCTGTTCACCCATATTTCACCCATATTTTGGATCAGTGACCATTTGCAGTGTTGTGCTTGGTAATGGTAACATGTTTGGTAGGGGGTTAAGCGGAAAAGAAGAACCTAGCCATATTAATAAACATACACATATTCAGTTTTACACATTTGAAGAGAAATGCAATGATTTTTCATGTGGCTTTACCTGGTGTCATCTCTACACACCAAATCAAAACAGACCTAAATGAAAACAGGTATCAATATGACCCCACAACACACCTTCCTTCCTCCCTGGGAGTGGTGTGTTCCACTCTGTGAAGACCTCTGCAGTCACAGACCAGCTTTAGCCATAACATGTTGCTCACATGTAAAAAGGAAACAAGTTATTACTGCACATGGTCTGAAATGTGACTGCCCAGTGCTAACCAGGAACCAGAAATGGTCTTTTAAAGGCATGAATCAGCCAAGGTCTAAAAACAAGCTGCATGCAGTTCCACTGACATTACAGATCAAGGTCAATTTTCTTCAGGACAGCTACCAATTTATATCAAAAAAAGAGGACAATGGACAGTGAATTTCTTGAAACTTTTTTCCATTTTTTTTTCCAATGTGGAATATGTAGCACTGAGCCAACCCCCTTTTTTCAATGACAGTCAGGAGAGAGCAGTCTATTTCTGATGCCAGGAGTGAGCCGAGAAGGCTAATTTGAGAGGAGCGTTGAGGAGCGCCCCAGTGTTCTTATGCGGGCTGATCCTCTTCTCCTTCCCGTCAGTCCTAACTGGCCCTGGCGGGACGCGGGCGCTTTTACTGCGGAGGGAACCTTAAATACATACGCCGCTCGCACCCCTTTTTCCGAGCTATTTCTGATTTACAGTGGGTGCGTTCCATCTAATTTTACAGCTGGGTGAAACGCAAACACAGGAGGATACAGCGAGCAGTCCAAGGTCAGGCCGGCAGCCAATGAGACGGGCCCCCTCGCGCGCCCAGAGAACCTCTCTCCCGCCTCGCCCCGTCCGTTCCCAACCTTCAGACGCCGCTCAGGCACCGCGGCGACGGCCTCGCCGACGCTAAGCCCTCACAATCGCTTTCCGCGAAAATCAAACCTTTTTTAAAAAAAGGTGTCGTTACTGCTAAAAAAAAAAGTTCCCCGCCGTAACAAGAACAAGAGGGCTGAACCCAACATTGTGACCGTTTTCCTGAGGCCGGCTGCGCAACAAAAACCGAAGTTCATTTTGCCACAATCGGCCCCGTCGGGTTGTAAATACATCCAAAAATGCGGGGGAAGGGTGGAGAGGTGGTGGGGGGGGGCTACTTAGGGATTTCATTTCGTCCTTGCGTGAGATGCGGTGTCAGAGTGACGACCACCACAAATAATGAGACTGTCACGAGGCGCCTTTGGTTAAAGGCAGAATTAGCAGAACTGCCTGGGCTACGTGAAAAGCGGGCGACGTGCGGGAAAGTAAAGAGTGCTGACAGCACCGAGTGCAGTCGCGGGATATCTTTAATCAGTGAAATGTATTTCCCCTGGCCCGGGGATTGTTAGGCGGTCAAACCTGCCGGGTGACACAAATGAATCTTTTGCGGAAGTGTGGACAATGGCAAGCATAAGGTTACAGCATGTAGATTATTTCCAGGATGAATTTTCTAAGGGACCTGCCATGTCCCACAGTGCAGATGTCACATCTCCAGGACAGGGATAGGCCCGCTCTCTACATAACAATGACACGGGCACACCGGAGCTTCCCGCAGACATCCGGGGCGAAGCTGCATTTCTAATTGGATTCAGACGGAGCGCGTGCGAGTTCTGCCTCCTGTTTGCTGTCCTCACGCTCAGAACATGGCTGACCGCTGATAGCAGCAACAGCAGGTATGGTACACACGCCAAATTAAAGGGAGATCTTAGATAAAACTGATAAAAACTGCATATCATGGCTCACTTCCCAGTTTGGGCAACACTGGCCCCACATACCAACTCAGACTATTATCTCTACACAACCTTCAAGAACAACTTTTACACAGAACCTCTGTCCATGAAAAATTAAATAAATTTTCACCAAAGAGCATGCATTACCTTGTACATAGCTGAGGCCTTTAATAACCTAACATTAATTGAACTAGTAGGCAAAGGCATAGCACACCCAGAGAAAAAACTAAAGGGCAGTGTTAACAGTAAATTATAATTCAGAGTGGACAGAATTTACAGTATAGGTGGCCATTAATATCAAAATATTCCATGGAGTCTAACCAGGGTATTCACAAAACAGCAGGAAGGGGTAGGGAGAGGGCAGAGACAGGTCTCCCCAAAAGGGCATTGAGCTGGGGGTTAAGGGGGCGTCAGAGGGGTGGGCAGCCGCCCCGGCAGACAGTCTCCCCTCAGCCCCATCACCATCCCCTTCCCTTATGAAACATCCTGTCGCCGGAGAAGCAGAATCGCACACAGGACACAGAATATCAAAATCATAAAAGAGGCCGCAGTCTTAAAAACATCAGCTTTTAATTTGCCCACCGTGATTTGTGTGGCCTCGGCGCTCCAACACGAGACAGTGCGAAAAAAGGGAAATTATATTGTAAACATTTCTTTTTATTTGAGCTTGTTAGCGCTGATGAATGGCCTACATAAAAGCTGCCTAAGTGCACCCATTTAGCAGAGCACCAAACGGCAACGACTGGACGTTACACTGAGCTGCTGCAGTGCATAACAGTGATGCACTGCGAATGACAATAACAACTGTCAGAGCTGTGCTGCTGCAATCCAAACTCTTTTCTTTGCAACAAAATTACTCTGACTGAGGACAAAAATACAATTCCAAATTTCTAAAGCAAAGCAAAATGTTATTTTATATTTTAATTTGCTATGAAATCATCTTTAGTCCATGTATATGTTCTATTAAATAGCATACATCAAATGACCATATTCCTTAAAAATGCTTCTTTCTTTCAGCTCAGATCCACATTATCTGGAGAACACATAAACATATCCACATATTCTTTTTTATTTTCCCGAATCGCATCTGAGGTAAAAATTCGCCGCGGCGTTCGCAGTCCACTCTGCCCTCGAGAAGCACAATGCGGGCGCTTCCGGAGACAAAGCGCCGCTCCTTCAGAGTGGGCTGAACCAAGGCCGACCCGAGAGGCCCCAGTACCTGGAGCCGGGCCCGTTTCAGCTACTCCACATCCAGAGCCCGTCCCACGCTGATTGTGTTCCCTGACCCCTGCCTCCCTCGCTCTCTTCCTCGTTCAAGGGAGCTTTCGCTGGGGCCATCTTTACAACGCCGAGTAACCAAAGCATTTCATTTCCTTTCTTTTTTTTGTTAAATGAAAAGATTGTAAGCAAAAAAAATGGTAGCAGAGTGGGGGTGGTGGTGAGGGGGGGGCACTGGGGTTTGGGGGTTGCTGAGGCGAGAATATTACTAATGGGACACAGATGACAATGTGCTGACCAGCAGTGGCGCACTGAAATTACACTGGAGGGAAGGGAAGAGAAAAGGCGGGGGGGGGGGGTCGTGAGGAGGGAAAGGGCGGGTGTCAACACATAAACAAGAAAGGGTCTCTAACAATCGCCCTCGCATATGGCCAGATCCCGCGCTGTTGAAAAGCAGGCCAAAGCGTGTCGCCGCGAGATGACGTTGACTTGACAACACCCAGGCAACACCGGCAGACAGGCGGCATCAGAATCCTTGTCACGTGACATTCCACGGAGACGCAGCCGGATAAGCTCTCGTCATGTGACTCTCTGAGGAGAGGCAGGCTGCGAATGCCTACACGCCGCCTGTCACATTTTTCGCCCAGCATTTTCTACCATTTCCCCCTGTCTCAGCACACTTTCGGTGACTGTGTTTATTATGAAAATAGCGACTAAAATATCGTTTTAACAGACATAAGTATGTGAAAATAAAAATAAAATAAAAATAAACCACTATCATATATACTCAGAAAATTCACCATGACTATGAAAATATGATTTCTGTAAGTATTACTTCAAAGTAAAGCAAGAATTAGATAATAACCATGTATAGATTAACAATTTAAAAACAAAAATATGTGTTCTACTCTATGACATACTGATAATAACACAAGGCATTCTTTTGTGTGTGTGTGTGTGTGTGTGTGTGTGTGTATACATGTATGTGTGTGGTGTGTGTGTCTATCTATGTGGAGTATTTATTGTAATAGACTGTTTTCCTATGCATGCTTAAATTAGTATCTTTGTCAATAGTACTGCATCTTACTGTACTGCGACGCTTAATTAAAGTATGAATCTTTTTAAATCATGCCCAGTGTTGAAATAACTTTGCTGTAGATCATTGTTTTATTGTTGTTATTTTTAATGTATGCTAAGTGAATTTTTTTACAATACCCACAAAGGAATCGCAAATACAGTATAATACTTTTTTTAAACAAAGAACTGAGCCTATAACTGTGGCAAAATAAAGCGATAGCAATAAAAGTACCGCACGGTTTATATTTTTCAGTAGCTATGTGGGCCAAATACGTTATCAATTAAATACAAAAGTTTAATCAAAGTATTACTTGGGATCATAATCGTGTTAATTATATATGTAGTATGGACTATATTTTTGTAGTGCAGTGACAGACGAGCTAGCTCGCTTGTTTACGTCCTTTTAAATTGATGGGTTAACGATTCTCACAAAAAAGCATACAAAATTGCCGGAGAATTAAATGTCATGTTATAGGACGACAAAAATATTGAGGAGTTTTTTTTTAAGTTTTTTTTTAATAAATAAATAAACAATAATTTGGACTTACTTTGACTTTTACGAAGACAAAAATGTAAGTTTAACGATTTTTTTTCCTCTTCGAATTGCACGTGCAAACTCGCTAAACCGTAAGAAAAGTACAATTCCATAACAGCAACAAAGAAAATGTCTCTCAAAATTTGAAAAATTAGGCAAAAAAGACAATATAATGTGATAAATAATAATATCCTATTTCTGTAGGAAAACCAAACTACAGTAATCAGTTTTCACACTCACTGCCCGTTATAAACATCAATATTCTCCACTTTTATATAAAAAAAAACTTACAGACAACATGCATACACTCAATACCACTTGCGATACAAGTAGTAACTGTAAAATAATATTATGTAAAACGTCATTGAACGTCATTGAGCCTATATATTTCACGCAGTTAACTTACACCTTTGATTTGAATTTTTTGTGAACTAGTGAACTTTTTCATAGCTAGTAACAGCTACGAATGTGTTCGTTTAATTCGAACAAATCATTTTCAGTTAAAATATTAAACAGGGAAAAGTAAAAAAAATCATCTTACACCGAGAAAATTGCAGTATTAACAGACTACCTGGTTGTTTTGTTTTACAGTATTACCTCAATGTTTGTTGCTACAGTAGGCCGTTGTTATTGTGCAGCGCTTATCCATGTAATGAATTTTGGTGTATGTATTCATTGCTGCTTTTACCAATGACGAAGGTAACTATATATACACACAAGATTTAATGTAATTTGGATACTGTACTTACTTGGAAACACTTCAAGCCAGCTCCGTGAAATACAGACACTGGTTACATGCCCCACTCCATACACCAGCTCGCGACAAGGATTCCGAATTCATTTTGTGGAACAACGCTGCCCCCTGCTGTTACAATATGGACAAAGATGAAAGTTTGAAATTTCTTCCATTTTGCCTTTTGAGTTAAAACTGGAACGTGGAAAAAAAAGAAAAAACATTTAAAGGCGGGTGAAAAAAGAGCGAAAAATGAATCCATCTCGACCAAATTATACTTCATGAAAGTTTGTTGTTGTTGTCCATGAATCTTGAGTGGATTTCATGCTTGTGAAACTAGTAACAAAAGAGCAATGTTCCTTTCACGATCAATTAGTAATAATTTAAGTATAAATTATTGTATTTAAAAAAATACAATATATAACTAATTATAATGCTGAGGTGTAATTATTTTTTTCAATTAGACAATACACATTACTGTCGTTGTCGATATATATTAATGGTGCTCATAAAAACTTATAGGATTTTGTAAGTTTAAATAGTTTATTTGAGAAATATTTTGTTCAAAAAAATCGGGCACTGTGCTTTCAAAAAGTTGCACACAGGATTTTATTTATTCGTTGTTATTTTACTGTTGTGATTAACTGTAAAACGATAGGCTAAAAAGAGCAAACTCAGAGGGGAAAACATATTTTATATTTACAGCTACCTGTATATCCACCTATTGGAAAGTGCTTATCTTCAGTGGATTAGACTTCTGTCCAAGGTTAACCTGATTCACGTACATCCATGTAATCAACGCTTACACGTCACCACAAACACCTACACCAGCAAATGGATCAGTTCTTTTACGGAGCGCATTCTAATTGGCGGTCAGTTTTGTAATAATTAGAATTTTCAGAGAATTTAAGTGTCCGGCTTGTTATATATGAGGGTACCTAACCCCTTCTAAGTCAGTTGGGGACGCAACTGTGGAGTCCAGCATTCCAGAACCTCTCTCGCGAGCGTGCGCGCTCTCTGTTCCTCGTTCACGGACGCCGGCCATGAAAAGACCCTTCTAATACCGCTCCATTCTGCGGCCTTTAAAAAGAGCGGGTGTATGCCCTTCTCTAATAGGGACTGCCCCCTGCAAAACAATAATTAGCTAGTGAATGGAGCGGCGGCCCGGCTGTCAAAAGCCACAATAACCGCAGCCTCCTGGGCTGACCAGGGTCTTGAAGGGATAAGCAAATTCCTCTTCAGGAGAGTTAGGCCCTGGCTAAGGAGACTATTTCTTTTACAAGGCACAGTCATTTAACACTTTAAATACCAATCAGTGGCCACACAAACAACTGGAAAAGAAACTGTTCCCACCTATTTTTGTTTTTGTTGCTGCTGCTGTCAATGAAGCCTTTTCCCAAATCTAACCACATGAAGAAATTTTTAGGGAAATGTTGTTTCATATTTATTTAAATCCCTTATGTATTCCCAATAAATATAATTTGATTGCTTTGAGGACTCTATTGTTGATTAACATGTCATTCTGAACTTAGGCAAGTGAATGAGAAAAATGTCATTGTTGGAGTGGTAGCAGTATGAGGGGGGTGTAAATTTTCTTGAATAATTCCCATTCATCTATTTTCAGTATCAAACATGCTCTAGCCTTTTTATTTATTTTTTTTTTTTGAAAGCTCCCCTCTCCCCTGCTCTTGTTCATATGTGGCAGCTCATCATATCAAAATATAGCTGTAAAAGCCACGGCAGAGTGCGGGTCACTCTTACCACTGCCACTAGATATCATTAAGATTATCCCTTTGAAGTGTTTGCCTTGAAATTCATGCTCCAACAGTTCTGTCAGTGAGGAGAACTGGAAATTAAGTTATTCTCATTTTGGCAATGTCCCATCCACACAAAGAAACCATCAAACCATAGATATCCCCCCCCCGGCCCACAACCAACAACCCATGCCATGTTTATCATGCAAATGCCACAGTAGAACTTACAAGGGCACTTAAAGATATTGAGAACCCCTCAATACAGCCCAGTATAATAACTCTTACTTGCTAATTTCTATGGGTCAGTTGCAAAGGAATAGACCTGTCAATCAGTTTCACATGTAGCAGAATTTGTCTGTCTACAAACAGGGATACTTTGCCGTTGCCATGGAGACTAATCCCCCCACTCTCGCTTCTGTTGACACAGGCAGTCTGTCTAAACTACCTGATCACACGTTCAATGGGCAGCCGTGTGAAGCGCCACGGAGTGCTCAAGTCAAGTTTGCAATACTTGAAGTCCACTCTGCCCTCCGCCATGGCCGGCTCTGTTCCTACTCTCTGCTGCTCTAAGCCTGAAGGAGATCCTGAGGTTGTAACCTTTTACTTTTTACTTTTTTAACTTTATTGGCTTTAACTGAGGCTCTTTAAGCAGAATTCCACTAATGTTTAAAAAAAATGTACACAATGACCAGTTAAATGTCCTTTCATATTTTAGATATTTAGTTATATATAATATATATATTTCCCTCTTGCAATACATTTACAAAATGTTTACAAAAAATATTTACAAAAAGTGTTTAGGTATAACTACTATGACAGACACATAAGTTCTGGGATTTTAAGCGTAGCAAAAACACATATTCCAAAACTGCTTGGCTCTCTAAGTTGTGCATTTCAATTTCGAGAATTACTATGGTCAACTGCATACAGTGTACTTGTGCAGCAAATTACATGTCTTTCTAACAATTCAGATTTAAAAAGTAAAGAGAGGATGATTTGCCATAGATATTTCATAATATTAATGTGCACATACATTTTAGTGAAGGTTAATCAGAATTAAAAAATAAGAATAGTTGTCTCATTTGTGACATCAGTTAATCTTAAAAAAAGAAAACCATCAGAATTCTGGTACATGCAATATAGTTCACTGATTAAAATGCAGTGCATGAAGCTAAATCCTATACCTTCTTTCCTGCAGATTAAATATTCATGTATCCTATAGTATTGTCTAGGTCTTGAGGGTAGAGCTGAAATTATACACGCCACACACAGACATATGTAATTTGTACTACTGTATGTATTCAAACGCACACATGTACCGTACGCATATGCATTTTTGTAAGTGTGTTTAAGTATGAATGCATGTGAGTGTATATGCATGAAGGAGAGCATTTATTGAACTTTAATATACAACTATGAATATACAATATATACATGATATTTACAAGGGGTTATGGATCTTTTAGAACTGGGCGCTTGTGTCAAAGCCAAGGCGTCAGACAGGCAGTGTTTTAAAAAGAAGGGGAGAGGGAGAATGGGGGATTGACTGGGATGTGCTTTGATGTTCACCCCACAGCTGCCTTTCAGGAGTCTAGGATAGTTTGCGCCTCCTTCAATTAAGCAGGAAAATTGATGTGTATCATTAATTATGTCAGTGATATCATAAATCATCACTGAGTGCTGTAATTAATTATTTTCTGGCCATGTGAAGAAAATGACAAACTCGAGATAAATACACATGGCCAGAGTAAAGTGGCCTTGAGTGGGTGGAAGGGGGGAAAATATATATTTTACCATCAGAATTAGGGCTGTGCTCTCCTGCTTTATTTGCACTGCTGCGGGAACGTGACAGGGAGCCCTCTTGGACTTCCTTATTATGAGAAAGACCATTAGGATTGGACACTTTCCTGGAAAAAAAGCAATGTTTCCTGTGATACGTAATGCTTTCGTGTCTAAAAAGTCAACCATTTATTAAAAAAAGAGAATGAAAGAAAACGAAGAAAACGCAAGCTGTGGTAAATATCACATGTGTAAGCTGACGTCTGGTTTAGCTTAGTTCTCTTTGCAATGCTAGCACTGGGGGTGAGCTGGTCGAAAAATACATTGATGACGCTAACTACAAGTATGTGCTGTGAATGTTTGAAGTATATACATTTGAAGGGTTTGTCGTGGTTTATTAAATTAAAACCCACACACTTTTTTGTTCAGTGTTTCCTGAAAAGCATAAAGATACACCATGTTGATCAGCTGAAATTGTGTTGAATTTATTAGTTGCGTCATAAAATGTATTGTACCTCATGCCATAAAAAATGAAAAAGAGGAAATTATTTTATGCCTCATTTCATTATTATTGTGAATCTGTGTACATGCACCAGTGTACATGTCTATGTGACTAGAGTTATAATAAAAGCAAATATATGTATTCAAAACAATATGGAAATAAATGTAGAATTAATTGTTATAAATAATTCAAAATGTAATGGATTGGAATATAAATGTAATGCACATGTAACTTTTTTTTCTAATTTTAGAATTATTTTCCAGTAGCCATTCTTTTCTGTTCATGCATCCATAATCTGTTTTCTCCAAAAATATTTTTTTCTTCCTTTTTGACTGTCACAAGAGGCAAATCCCAAAAAATCTTGTAACCCAAAAAGCTTTTTCTAGTATATTAAAAAGCAAAGTGCTCTCATTACAAGTGGGTAGCTGATGGCTATACTCCACATCTACACACTGTGTACTCATGACAATAACTAAAATCATATTTTAGTCTTTTAGCCATCTGCCTGTTAGAGGGAGGTGATCACTGTCCTCTATATTGTAATGGCACTTTTGCATGCTTATGCTAAGTGACTTTTTTTCTCCAACAGTGATCTGTTAAAAAAAAGAGGGAAACGAATTTGTGTTAAATAAAAACACCTAAGGCGAACTAAACAGAAGCTCCGAGCTGAGCTGTGAGTCAGCAGACGCCGGGGCGTTGTGCGATCCGAACAGCCCGCAGTGAAACCTGGCCGACAGACAGCCCGGCGACCTCCCGCGCCGTGGCGCAGGGCGAAGCAGGCGATGCTGACGCCGCGCTCGCGGCGAATCATGGCCGCCCCGCTTATCGATCTCACAGCCGAGGAGCACGTAGGAGGAGAGGCCTGGGAAAGAAAAACAAACACCACTCCGGATGACAAAACATCGATCCCCCGGAGACCTGAACTGTCACCCCTCCTGACCTCACAGGCCCACACCTCCAACTTCCCCCAGTTCTCCACCCACCCCCCGGCCCTCCTGCCCCCCCCTCGCCAGCACTGCCCTGGGAGGGGAAGGAAATGCAGGCGCGGCTAAACCGGTGCTTAATATCAAGTGCAAGCGCGGTGTTTAATCAATACGGACCTTCTTTTGTTCCGCGGCGTAGAAAAAGGCAGCTATTCAGCCCCGAAAGGTTAAGGCTGGAGGTCAAGTGATTTCACACAGGCGCCAGGGACCCTCTGCATTTCCGCGCCTCAGACGCCTCGGACAGCGATGAGTCCGTCCCGCTGATTTATTGCCTGGAAGGTCCGGGGGCTTTTACCGTTATCTTATGATAATTCCGACCCGACTGTAACAAGGGAGAGGCACACACCGGGGCGAGCTGGAAGCTCAGCCTCACCGGCCCTCCCATCCTCTCTGTCATTTCTGTGTGCAGACAACATATTCATTCTCATCACAATAATTACCTCTGATTTGCATGACGCGTTTATGAAAGACACCTGAGATGCCACATAATTTCCAGAGATTTGCTGTGCATTTCCATGTCAACAAACACATCTGAAGACGTTCTTTTGAAAGCAGGAGTTCATAGATGTTTCCTACTCGTGAGCAACGATGAAGTCTTAATTTAGATTTTTTTTTGTAAAAAAAAAAAAAAACATCACAGATGCAGTAAAACAGTACATGTTATATGCAGTACATGCATTGTTATTTGGGTCTGTTTTGTGCTAATGTTAGATTAGTTTTTGTTAATTTTTGAAAAAAGGTGGTGCTTTTAAAGATCGCCGTAAAATTTCATGAGCGACTCGTGCACACAGAAGAGGGTGACGCGAACAAGGCCTCACACCAGCCATGACTGTAGCTGGGAAGCACACATTTCTTCATGTCCTGCGAATAACAAAAATGGCGCTGACGACTTGCGGGGTGAAACACAAACAGCCTCACAGGGAAATCATCCGTGCCAGGTTACGTGTCAGGAAGAAGCTGTAGAAAAAGAATTACATGGACTGCCAAGATGTACACAAACAACCCCCCCTCCCCCCCACCACCACCACCACCCCCACCCCATAGATGAGGTCACCATCAAAGGCGGAGTATACTCAACGTAGGCATCTTAAAAAACGGCTTACTTTTTAAACACCTTCCTCTACCTGATTATCATTCAACAAAGTCTCATTCAGGATGTGTTTTCAATAATGAAAGGGACCCGGCAGGAAAGTGTCAGCAGCAAAATAGCGAGAGAGGAATTAATAGGGAGACTTATCGTACGGGAGTCATTATTTAAAATCTTGCTATTCCAAACACACCGCCCCGCTGATGGATAGAACAATAAATAATCGGCGAAATAAAATATATTGCACAAATTCGACGGGATACATCCTATCATTATCAGCGGGAGGGGATGGCAAGCAATTAATAATCCGGCAATCTGCTCCAGAGTGCATCTATCTTGTTTTTCATTAGCTCGGCTCTGTGCACTGTATGGAATTCCAGCCCTTCGCTCTCGCACGCACTGACTTGAGTTTTGTTGTTGTTGTTGTCGTTACATAAAGATCTCATGAGAGCAAAAGGCACGCTTCTGTGACCATCTTCCTTTCACATTAATGCGCATCAATAACTCCCGCCACGGTTATTGCTCAGAACGTTATCCTTTAAAAACAAGCCTACATTAAGACACAGGTGCTTGTGCAAACGCTGGTGTGAGGCCAAGCCCCAATTTGAATACGTGGCGCTTGCACTCGTACGAGCGCCACCCCCCCAACCGGCTCTGAGGTTGACAGCGGCCATTAGAATCAATATCTCTCCGATGTGAGCGAATGACAACTGACAGGCCACCTCACAGACCCATCCAGGACTGTGTGGTGACAGCAGCTGGTCACTCCACCCGTTTCAGTGCTGCTGGTCCTGGCCTGGTGTCAACCCAGAGCACCTGCCAATCATTTCAGAGTCAGTCCAATTTATGCTTTTTGGTATTCATATTTCATATGGCTCCATAGCAGGAAATAAAAATAGGCTGTGTATTTTCTTTCTTTAGTGCTCTCAGTCACAATGTAAAGCAGCCTCTCGGGAGTAAAATGCTCTAGGATTAATTATTAGTACTGTCTATTATTAGCAGTAATGATTATAACAACAGAACAAATAATAAAATGGTAATATGCGTGTTTGAAATATGTTTTGTTCTATATCCAGTAGCAGTACTAGAGTTGTTTCTTTTTTCCTCCTCATAGAAGTTTTTTCCTCGACACAGTATAAATGAAGACCTGAATAATGAAAGATATGAACTCAGAAGCTTCAGCAAGAGTCCTACCTGAGGAGAGAGAGAGAGAGAGAGCACAAGAGAGCATAATCCTCCTGTTTATCACAAAGCCGTGTGTGTGCATGCGTATGAGCGTGCACAGCATGTAAAGTCTGTGCCGTGTGTGCCACGCATGCCTGTATTCTGTGTGTGTGATTTCCACAGTGTGTGTGGTGGGTGTAGTACATGCAGTGCGTATGATGTGTGTGCAGAATGTTTTAGGTCACGGAGAATGCAGCCTGGGAGGTGTAGGAGGACTGCACGCTGTACAGTATTTCGGGTGTGTGCAGTGTGCACAATTTGTGCGTGTGTGTGAGGTTTGAGTGTTATTGTGTGTGGCTTGTCGGGTGTGTTGGGGTGTTTGTTTTGTGTTTACGGCGTGCGTGCCGTGTGTGAGGCTCTTCGGCGCGTTCGGCGTGTGTCCGCAGCGGCTTTGTGGTCCGGGCTCCTCCCAGTCTCCCGGCATAACTGGGAATGTCAGCCCGGAACTGGAAAGCGCTACGCTATGGAAGGAGACAACGCACAACACACGAGGCGTCTCTTTCCACCGGTGCTCACACCGTGGATGGGCGACATCCCCCTTTCAAAACCCCACCGAACGCAATGCTTATAATGCATCTCAATTGGCACGGATCATTAGACATTCCGTCTGGGTATCCGGGGCGATTTCACCCGTCGTTTTTTTTTTCCCCCGCCACGCTGTAATGTACATGATATGGCATGTTTGCGTGTGCTGCTTTGTGTTCCCCGACGGGGAGGGGAGCACATGCACGGCAGTTTAACGGAGAAAAAAATCGCTTTGTGAAGGATGTGTTATGTAATCTATCCCCAGAGCTTTTCTTTTTTCCTTTCTCTCTCTCTCTCTCTCTCTCTCTCTCTCTCTAGGCTTTTAACGCTCACTTCCACATGCATCAAAATAAGTGCCAATAAACAAATCACCATGCTAAATTGAATCAAGGTCACATAAATCTGTGAACAACAATGCTCACTTGTGTTAGCAGAGTCTATTAGGAGAGGGGAAAATGAACACTCGGTCGACTGGGGAGAAGAGGTTTGTCAGCACAGATAGGCTGGCCTACTCATATTTATGGCATATTGCACTACCATGACAAGGCTTCATTACCTGTAAATAGGCCCGTGTCACATGGAGTGTGTGTGTGTGTGTGTGTGTGTGTGTGTGTGTGTGTGTGTGTGTGTGTGTGTGTGCACGTGTGTGCGCGTGTGTACATGCAGGGGTCTGTGAGCACCTATGTCCCATACACCATGTAACAACGGTAGCAGAAAATTACAGTATGAAGTACCTATGTTAAGCTTCTACGTGTTTTACTCTCCTTTCACAGACAGACAAAATGTTAGATGCAAAACACTGGAAAAGCCATAAGCCAGTCACATACACAGTCATTTGTCTGCTAGACCAAGGGTCCAAGCTGGACTCATTATGGACCAACAGAGGAAGTAGCCATACCTTTTTCCACTGTAGGCCGCCGGCTTACCAACCTCTTGAGCTGTTATCGGTTTTACATACACCAAATCATCTTGAGTACATTTTTTATGAATTGGGTGCCATTATTTGGGTCTTCATTCCAGTGCCGGGTATCCACAGTGAAATATAATGGCCTTGCAAGAACAGAGCCATAATGGCGCCCTTAATGTTGCGAGCAGGCCGCTGGAATGATATCTCACCTCAGAAGAGGAGGGAATTAACGCTGACAGAAACTAGAGGAGCAGCTGAAAAAAAATGCAGCATATTACGTCCCGTTAATTGCCTTTAGTGGCCCGATTACAGTAAAGCAGAGAGATATGAGAGGGGAGGAAGCTTTGGGGGCCATCCGTCCGCCCCCCCCCCACACAGCTATCGTTCTCCGGACAGGACGCCCGTGCTCTTCAGATCCAGTCCCCTCCGCCCTCATTAATGAGCCCCGTATTGATTGGCTGAGAGCGCAGGATGGGGCCCGTCTCTGCAAACGTTGCACATTCCACCAGGAGCTCTTAAACGGCCACCGCATGTAACCAGAAGTCTCAATTTAACAAGCAGACATACATTAAAGAGCATTAATAGCCAAGCACTTAATGGATCAATTCCCACTGTTTGTGTAAAGTGGAGAGGGAGAGAGAGAGAGGGGGGGAGTTGGAGAGAGAGAGAGAGAGGAAGGAAAAAGAGAGTGAAAGAGAGAGAGGGAGAGGGAGGGAAAAGCACCTTATTAAATGACAAGCTTTCCCTGGTTTGCGCTAATTAATTACGCACGGAGACTGACTGCTAATTTGGTGGGAAAATACAGCCCCCCCCAAAAAAAAAAAAAAAAACCCAGGGCTCCTGCTTGAACTTTGCCTCAGAAGCACCTAATTCACTGCTCACTGCAGCTGTGGCCCTCGCTTCGGCTGTAGCGGTATTAAATTAGAGAGCCAGGCCATCAATTTAATAAGTGCTGTAGCAGATCATTTGAATAAGGACAGTATTAGTATTCTACCAGTGCACAACTAAAAGCAGCTGACCTTTTCCACCACGAGAAGATCCTTGAACACAGCTAGCGGAATCAGAGAACACGGTAATAAGCCGTCAACGTTAAAGAGTGTCAAAAGGGATTTTTTTTTTCTTCCCTACTCCCAAATGGCTCTGCCAGCAATTGTGATCCATCAGCTGGCTGGTATCTCAACAGTTTATGTGGAGAGGAGGAGGCACTACAAAAACAGGCAAAAGACAATGCAGGACTGGACTTATTATCTACCAAACAGTAGGTGGGGCCTCTCTTGATACAGCATTGATTTATTGTGTAAAGAGTGTAGAATTGATCAATGCACATCAAAATTCACTATGAACACCCACACAACAAATGAGAGCCTGACCTTTGCTAAGACATATCTAGATGTCACTATACACATACAAGGAAAATGCTATTAGCTACTACTAAGATATTTTTCTCTCCCTCTTTTTTAACTGTCAGAAACAATAAGGACAATAATAATAAACATTACCTTCAATCCATCACCCTTTTCACACCCTTTATAATAATAATAATAATAATAATAATAATAATAATAATAATATTTAAAGCAAATTATATTAAAGCAGCATGAGAAACAGAACTGTTTCATGTTAGTCTTGAATTGCTGATAGCACACATTTGCTCTGCTCTGTAGAACATTGGCATCACACCACAGCACAACATTTTATAATCACTCATTCACTCTATCACAACACACCACATCAACGACGCAGCTCAAGCTCTGGGTCAACAGCTCTGGGTTTTCTGCGACAGAAAACACAAAAATCAATAAGAACTGAGGTGCCATCTCCTGCTGGCCAATGCTAACTACTTAAGCTCCAGAATCTAAACGCTGGCACAATTACACAAATGAACGCATGTTCTGGGATACATGTGGACTGGGAAATCACCGGCTGCTTTACGGGCTGGTTGGGATTTTGATGAATATTTGCTGGTTCGGAATCATAGCTTAATGTCAGCCTACAATTTGTTGCAATTAGCCTGGTGATTTATGGGTGTGCCAACACGGTGCATGCTAACAATTAACACTATGTTTCGTGGGCTTGTATTAATGGGAAGCAGTGGGCGAGGGCTTCGACAATACCGCAAACAGGTTAAGCAATGAGCCTGGCCAGGGTTGGGGGCAGTGGCGACTTCTGAGATGATGCCCGCATCTTCACAGGAGTGTACATTCATTCGAAAGCATTTTCCCCTCATCCATTTCAGTGTGAGCAATGCTGGTAATGATGAGCCTGTGGTGTCTAATGCCTTCATAGACAATAGGTTTCCTGGGTGTTAAAGACTGCCCACATATCAAAGAGATATTATGATGAACGCAGAATTTAAGAGGAGTCTCATCCCCTGGAGGGGATGCCAGTTAGTCAGTAGTGTCTATGCATCACCTGCTGTCATAATTAAATTTCTCTTGCAAGGGGCAATAATGATAGCATGAGCTTCAGCTGGTTCTGTTTTTTTTTTTTTTTTTTTTTGCTGCTGTTAAATGCTGTCATGCCTCTGAAACAATTCTCATTAGAGATGGGGTATTTCCACCAGTGACAAACAGTTTTTTGTGTGTGTGTGTGTGTGTGTGTGTGTGTGTGTGTGTGTGTGTGTGTGTGTGCGCGTGCGTTACTGCATGACACTGGTCACCGTTTGCTGGTGAGGACATTCCTCAATAACCTTTCCACTCACAAAAAGGGCATTTGAAATGGAAGCCGCAATCTGGCAGCTGGACAATTACACTGACAATTTAGTCAGGGCATATTTTAGGCCAGTCTTTGTCAGAGCTTTTCATAAAACACCTTGGCATGTATTGTAATGAGCAAAATCCGCACACATCCGCATCAGGGGTGAAATATTTCATTACAAAACATATGCAATACTCTCCTTCAAAAAGTACGTTTAATATGATGAAGAACATTTAGTAAGGAATAGTGGATGTTCGGATAATATAATAGGAACATGTGTATCAGGATACTAAAGAATAATCCTTTTTTGCATGGAGGAATCTAAACTGAACAGAAGAGTAATACAAGTGCTTGAAAAGTTAACAATGCAGCACACCACCCTCCTACAAATGGTGAGCTACAATAAACTAGTACAATTAAAGCCTACGTTTGTAAAACCATGCAGTAAAACACAATTTTAAAAAGAAAGAACGAAACAGATGCTCTCCTTCACAATAACAGGGTTCAAGTAGAACGACGTGCCCCAGAACGGCTAATAAACAGCACAAAATGAGCCTGCAATTAAATTTATACACTTGATTGCACTGCTGTCATGTCCACTCCAGGCTTATGGAACACCTGGGATCCATTTTCTAATAAATTCTTGGAAAAAGAATTGGGGAAAAAAAGCATGTCACTTAAAAATGTATCTATTCTTCTGACACGTTTTGCAGTTTATAGACACTGCGCTTTATATAAAAATAAGTGCTCAGAGTGTGAAATAGGATGAGAGGATGGCAGAAACAGTTGATTCAGCTGGTGTCACACTGCCATAAGGCCACAGGATTTCACTTTATGCCATTAACCACTGTGATTCGCTGTTACCCATTCAGAAAAAAAAATCAGCTAGTAGACTCAATGCTGTTTGGTGCATGTCTTAGGTCACACTGCAAATCTGAGAAGGGGGTGCCAAAAAGGTTTGTATTCATACAGCAGTACTGGAGCAGAGTCGGTCTCAACTGTAATACAGACCTGCAGATCTTCAAAATCTCAGTCTATGCCCTACAATACAGACCTCCACATTCTCAGTCAATGCTTGATGCCACAAATATTCAATTCCCATTCAATCCTCAGCATGGTAGACCACCAGAGCTCCAGTCCATACTCTAAACTGCAAATCTAATATTTCCAATTGACTCTACAGACCTGTGAAATCCAGGTCAATACTGTGCACTATAGACCTACACAGTCCTGATAAATACTCCACACTGGAAACATCCATAGTCTCAGTCAATACTGTATACTTACTCACTGGCATTTGCAAATATTGCAGTTCACTGCTAAATCTTGCCTCTGGAATCCAAGTAAGACTGAAGCAAATCAATTTAAGAGCATGTATTTTTGGAAGCTATACAACATGACAAACAGATCATTTAACGGTCGTTTTATTTTGATTTATAATGCTCAGCTTTGGTTTCAGGCTGACGAAATGTGAAATATCTCAGAGTCTGGCTTTTAAGAGATTTTCTCAAATTCTCATTCAAAAGATTAAAAGCCACTGCTGCTGCTTCAGCAAGTTTAAAAATATGATACAATCAATGATGATGACACACATTTCTATTCATCAAACACTCCCTAATTTGAAGAGCATCACCACATATTTTGGTTAGCATAGTGATTAAATATCACTTCATATCATACCTTATTTCTTAGTTTA
The DNA here is from genome assembly GCA_019176425.1 of Megalops atlanticus. Lineage (NCBI taxonomy): Eukaryota > Metazoa > Chordata > Actinopteri > Elopiformes > Megalopidae > Megalops > Megalops atlanticus. The sequence goes on along the minus strand of CM032878.1, from coordinate 32,393,659 downwards.
GGGTTAACCTTCCCACACTGTAATTTAATGGGGAAATACAGTATTGAATCTATCATAGCGTTGGTGTTAGTAAAATTAGTAGAAGCCACGGCAATTTCAGGGGCCAGTCACCGCAACCACTGTCAATATAATGAAGAGCAATGCTGTTGCAAATCCAATAAAATGACACATTTCCTTAAAATACTCCATAATTGCTGACACTGCAAGACCAGCACCCCCCACACACACACACACACCACTGTTCCCCCTCCCCAAGCCCTTCATAAAGGTGTTGGCACAGCAGATTATAATTGTTAATATACCTTAATTTGGTAGTGTTCAGAAACTTGAACAAAGATGTTATTGTCAGAGACCACCACTACCCACACACACACACATGCCAGCCCATGTTGAAACAGTAAATGAAAACAGGCTGTTGTACTGTCTCAGACTAGAGTGGGGTACGGCCGGTTTCTTTCTTTTTTTTTTTTTTAAGACTCTACTTACGCTTCCGTTATGAAAGCCAGAATAATTGAGCCATCATAAATATCTCACTTTCTTATCTCCCCTCCCAAATTATGAAAACACACTTAACCCCAAATATCCTGAGCCCTCTATTAACTTCTAAAGGGAAAAGAGCAGGGCTTAAATAGGTTCAATTATAGGAAAATCTGCCACGATGGAACCGTGCAAATGGACTGTATGTTTACATGTGAAAGCAATTAGAGAGTTTTGCCTACAGAAAGAAAGTTAGGAAATGAGAAAAAATATCACTTTTTTGTCCCCACTTTGGAGACTGTATGGAGAACTTCTAAAAAACTAATTCAAGTGAATAACAAAGAAACACTGCACAAGCCGGATTAACTCAGATGCAAAAAATGAGAATTTGCTGGAACTGAATGATTATCCAATTGTTGACCACAGTTTTAATTAACTGCATTGATAATGCAAATCATTTTAATGTATAGGATCATGTTTATGGGATTGCAGCTGTACATACCTTTTTCTTGCCATTGGTAAAAACAAAGTATGAGGCAAAGGGCCAATAATAGTTAATCTAACCCTTTTTCAATTACCATAGGGTCAATCATAATGCCTGACAAAAAGCATTAGTCACTGAAGTTTACCCAACAGGGCCAAAATTCAGACAGAGACACACTGCAAGCAAAATATATTTGTATGCTCAAAATCTGGAAATGATCTTGGTTAACATTGTATCACCATTCCCTTCTCAGCAATGGCCAAATCTTAAAAACTGATCTCTAAATGTATTTCATACCCACATAGCCAATAATATTTTATTTCTGAACTGATTACCAAGACAGCTACATTATACTGATTTCCTCTTATGATTTGGCCAGATTGTTATTTAACAATAAAAATGAAATGGTATAGCAATTACTTCTTAGAACAATTTGAACTGAGTTATATCTCACTTTATTGTTTTGATAATATTTTGACCTTGTCAAACAATTATTATTCAATCTAAAATGTTTATGTTTATGTTACCTGGGCAACTAAGGGACTAATGGCATTTTAACTTGACATAATAAAAAACCATGTCTACAGTTTTGAGTGAAAGGGAAATGCTATGTGAAACTGACAGCTATTCTGCTGAGCTGACAAGCAGAAAAAATTCACTAAGTTAATTGAAAAACTACAGCTGCATGGTAATCAACATCATTTTACAGACAAAAATGCAAAGCAACTTTTTTTGCAACGGATTTCTCAGTATAAAAAAATGTGTCGCACAAGGTATTTTGCTTTTAATCACAGTTTTTCTGACAGATTACTAGCAATCATCATTACAGCTCTAACAGTTACCTGTGAGTGCTGCCATAAATCTTGTTAAAGTAACCACAACCATCCCTGTTTTTTTTCCCCCCTCCCAAAGAAGCAACCTGTCTCAGAAGACAGACCATCTGTACATAGTTAGAGCTTGGTGAAGGCAGCTGGCAGGCAAATATTTCTAAAGTTTACTCCATCCTGCTTCTAACCTTACAAAGCAAACTAATTAATGGCTAAGGTGAGGCAGAGAATGAGGGTTTTTGAAAGGGTTTGTGATGACTCTAATGAGGGGAGCCCGGACTTCTGTGCGTGCCGGGGGTAGTTCCCCAGGCTGCAAGTTTACGGCTCTTTTTAAAGGCCAAATAAAAACTGGCCCCCTGCACTGAACCTCTGACAAAGCTCACAAGGATTTAACAACTGGGCCTTCAAGGCCACAGGGCAAGCCATGTGCTCTCTAACGGGGCAGTCAGAAGCCTTCTCCGTACCAGCGATGCTTCTCGACGCAGGGTGTCACCAGGTTACACAAATAAGACACCATTTTGTCAAAAGACAGGGTGGTAGACTGACAAAGATGGTGCACTGGGCGATGCACGTAAACCTGGAGAATGCACCCACCTCTGTTTGGTGGTCCGCCAAGTGCAGTTCGTTCAGACTAAAGCCTCAGCAACCTGAATAATACAAAGCTTGGTTTATCACCTGTAAAAAATGCCTGAAATGACCAACACAATCACAGATGGTTTGTGGTAGAGACTCCCAGCTCGTCAATATCCCACATGGAGAATGACAGTAATAGGAAGTTAGACCATTCCATCATTTTGAATTTCATGTAGGGCTGTATCGCAAAATGGCACCGAGTCACAAGGTCGTTGGTGTCCCAATCAAGAATAAGGATACCTCCCTTGCCTTCAAATGCTCCCTTTGACAGAGTGCACATGATTGTACGTTTCACAACTGTCAGAAAGCCCAGTCCTCTTTTCATCATATACACCAGTGTACATGTTTGTGTGAAATTTGTGAATTTTCAGAGCATTCCAATCAAACAGTATCTACAGAAAAGACTCCTTTTTTATCAAAAATTACCAGAGTTACCAGAGATTGGTTTATACTGTATGAATGAAAGTTTGTGTCATACAACTATGAAACAATGGATACATTGGGCAGAATTACACCTGTGTGCTTTAATTAGAAGTGACCAGATAAACAAGTTTGTGGCTGGTTTTCAAGGCTCAAACTAACCTGAATCATTGTGATCTACTGCATCTAATGTTATTTACCACAGATTGATTTAACATTGCCTTTACACAGTCCGTCAGTTTCACACAGTGCTTGTCAATAATGGGAAAGATCAGTGCAGAACAGGACACAATTTTTTTTTTCAAATCAGGTGGTGTTATAAGTCACTTTCAGATTTATATTTAATGTTAATATTGTTAGCATTATGAATTTGACAGCATTTCCAGAGCCAACCACCTCTGGCTTTTGGTTACATGTTTTTTTATATTTTGTTTTGTTTAGTTGTTTTTGTCTTTTTGAGATGCTGGAATAAAGAAATGCTCTCTCTAATAACAGCCTTCCCCTCCATCCTCAGGTGTGTATTTGCATGATGTCATGCCAACTATGGACTTGTTCAGTTTCACTTCACTTGGTCACTTGGACTGGGAGGCAGTCTAATTTAGAGACTACTCAGAAATGGCTGATCTGGGGTCAGCCTTTACAGTGCTCAGTAGCAGGGTACCAATTGTGTATGGTGCTCATTTCAGCCTCTCTCTCTCCACACTCAGTTTTAAGTCTTGTTAAGGGCAAAGGAGCTAAATGACTGTACTAATGTAGAGGCAGTGGAGGAACAAGACCAAAGAATGCATTTAAGAGTCCCACTTTTGACTCTGAATTGGCAAAGCAGAAATCAAAGCAGCATAATACTCTTTTAAATACAGTCATAGTCCTATGCCCACCTGATCTGTCTGAGGAACTAAGGGAGTAGCTATGGCTCCATATGACAGTGTCGTTAACATCTACATTTCAGGCTCGGGGCTCAGGGACTCTATCATGACTGCCAGAAAGCTGGACATCTGCGTTATCATTACTGATATAACAATCCCTCAAAAAACGGCCTTGAAGCCAACCTTGACTACAAGGAAAAATTCAGTGAGTACTTTGAGGCTGCAGAGCAAGAACTGTACATGCCCCTCTGGGCCTTTTGAGTGAACAGAACAGATACCCTTAATCTGACAGAACATCTGTCCCTCTATCAGGAAAACCGGGCTTTCACAGATGCAGCATGCCAGGACCGAGAGAATTCACCAGCGACATAGCAGTCCATATTTTCAAGAACCAGGAACAGTAATCTTCACTTATCTATTACCTGAAATGTTTCTACTTATTCACCTGTATGTCAGTTTTTGATGTTTTGCACAGATTTCTCATTTTTTAATGCTAAAGAGCACAAGGAGAAAACAGCAGCAGTATATTTTTTTCCTGTCAGGAAACAAACTCGCTTTCAAGCAGTGCCCTCATTCGAGGAGTTCATTTTTTGGGGGGAAAAAAGGAGGACAACTCCTCGGAAAGCTAATTAGACAGAAACAAATGTGGGCAAACAGGAAATCCGAACACATCCAGCTGCCAAAAGTAATATCATTTTCATTATTTATTTCATTATTTATTTATGGATGTGTTCAGACAGAATTAATAATAGACGCCCTCTGAGAAAATGTTTGCGCTGCGATCCCATTACCAGCAGGACACGACCAGCACTGCGGTTAGCTAGCAGGCGCGATTGTTCTGCCCACTGACAAAAAACACAATTAGCGTGAGTTTGTTTGTTTGCCTTTTTTTTTCCTAAAGTTGACATTTTGAAAAATCAACAATCCTTTAAAATATAGATGTTTTCAATGTGATGGTGCTATTTTTTTCTTTAAATGGAAAAGATTTTCAGCTTGATTTAAATTAATGGAATCATGGTTGATGATCTTTGATTGTGAACTTCCTGTCTGTTGAAAAAAATACATCTTTAAATTCAGCTAACCAATGAGGGAAAGTTCTGCACAAAAACAGAATCATATACAGTAGACCATGGTAAATGTAGCTTTTCATTTCATAAAAATAAGACACACACACTGCCCTCAGGCTTCATCATCTCCATACAGGTTTAACCATCCAGTGTTGTCTTTTGTCTTTAAGAAAACAGACAAATGCAATATCTCACCCAGCATCCTGCTAGAGGATTTTAGTGTTGGTCTTTGCCTTTTTTGTATTACATTGTTGAAATCAATTGGTCAGTGGCTTCTGCTTTACAAGTGGAGTTATATAGTATAAATGAGGTACGTTTTGGTATCTCTCCCTTGTGTTTTACAAACCAGCAACTGGAAGAAAATGTCAGAACAGTTAGAGCTTTCTGAAAAGACACCCCTGATGAAAGCATGTCAAAGCAAACCTATTGATTACACTCCTAATGCATTGCTTCCTGTTATTGTATTTTTCTCCCTTATCATATTTCACAAACTGAGAGTGTGTAAGTTAGCAAATTTGTTTCTTGTCCAATCCTTGAAAAAGATCAACATTTTGGGTTGGAGGTATAACACAGTGATGGAAAAAGTGAAAGGGTGAGAGCACAGCCTGAGACATGTTCATCATGCAGGTTTGCCACCCGACTGCCATGCTTCCCCCCCTCCGTCGCAGGAAAAGACTGACACGGCCATATGCGGATAATCATCACTGCAATTTCACCGGTCCCCTTTGTGTTTCGGGGAGGATCTGCCCTCGCCTCCGCCGAGAAAATTTGTAAACGTTGCTGTGCTGGAGGTTTGAAAGCCCTCACAAGGTCGTCTCATGAGGCGCTAATTGGCAGACTTTTTCCCTGTCTTTTATTGTTTGATTTTTTTTGTATCAAGATTTGTTTTTCTCCTCAAAGAAGGGGAAGAGGGAGAGCAAACTCTTGACTATGGTGAGAGGAGGGGTGGTAATTTTTTTTTTTTTTTTTTTTTTGGGGGATGGCTGGGGTGTTTGGGTTAAGCCCACATTACAGAACCATCAACACACAATCTGTCCCACAATTAACCTTAAACAGATCTTTACTGCCATGCTGACTGCTCAACCCCCATGACTACATTAGCCCAGGGATTAAAGAGAGTGAAGGAGAGAAGTTAGCCTTAGGTATTTTTATTTCTATTTTTTACTTACACCAACTGGGAATAGCAAGAGAAGTGCCAGGGTGTTTAAAGGGTGAACTTCTCTCAAGCTATCTGCACTAGATAAAAGTGACCATGTAGAAGAGCATCATGCTCTCTACTGTAAATATATTTAATGAGGCAAATGTAACAAGAGACAAAAAGGGGAGAGGATGAATGAAAAGAACTTTCTATACTACTACAAGTTTGGAAGTATCTGGAAATCTAATGCTGTTCCATGAACCAAAGTGTCCTTGTGAAAGCAGGAGAGGAGTTCTGTCCATGAAAGCAGCTGTTTCCCATTCACAGATCCCATATAAGACACTGTTAACAGAGAGAGAGAGAGAGAGAGAGAGAGAGAGAGAGAGAGAGAGAATAGATGAGAGATAGAGAAAGGAAGCAAAAGAGATAGATATTCACTGAGAAACCTGTCCAAAGATACAGAGATTTCCTATTGATCATTATGCTCAATTTTTCTGAGACAGAACACTAGAATGGCAAAAATTTATAATACTATACTGCACAGAATATACATGCTGCTACTTGTGAATTGATAAGGCACGGTATACATGTGATGTAGAATTGATCCCTGAGTGCTAAGACATTAAACATTCACTCTTATATTGGATTAGGCCCTGTCCTGAAGATAAATGTTTGGGGAATCGCATGCCCTGTCCACCTGTTTGATGCTGTCTTAAGAGTTTTCTGAATTACTACAAGACTAAAAGCTCTGAGATGGGTTGGTTCTGATCTCAAATACCTCTCTTGTTGCTTTCACATGGAGAAAGTCAGCCCACAGTCCATTAAAGTCAACAAAACTCAAATGAAATTAGGCATCACAGCAATGAAACGGTTGATTATAACCAAATCCCACACTCACAGACAGCACGATAGCTTACACTGAGACACAGCAGTCAGAGAAACAGGCCTTTCCAACCTTGAAAAAAGAACAATAAACCTGTCAAGGTGACTGTTTTACACACTAACAGCAGGAGTGGTGATCAGTATCAGAAATAAGGACACTTGTATTGAGTATGGCATGATCATTAACATCAGTTTCCCTTTGTTTCAGTGTATTTGAGGGGAGTACGTTGAAAATGAATTCAAATGTTTGATACCATATCTGCCTTTGTATTTACAGGTACTTCCTTATGAAAAAGGGGGAAAAGCACATATGAAAGCGTGTGTGTGTGTGTGTGTGTGTGTATCTATGAGAGAGAGAGAAAGATATAGAGCGATACAGATACATCAAAAGGTATTTTAAAACTGAGAAAGTGTGTGTGTTTGTAATCATATGTATTTTGCTTCATGTCTGCCATATTCCTTTAATAACTGCACTTAAAAAAAAAAACTTCAGCGGTATTGTATTGACCAATGGCAGAGTGACGCAGACACGGGGAGGAACAAGGGCAAGGGGAGAAATGATGGTTGCAATTACTGGCCTGTTCTCTGCTTTCTGTTAGGAAGAGAAATGTCAAACAGGGAAAGAACCCAAGGCTGACTGTTCAGCAGCTTTTTAACACCTGCAGCAGGCCAGACAGAGTTCAGCTCCGAAATACAGGACAAGAAAACGGTGGGGGTTTGGAGTGGAGGGGGCAGAAAACAAGCAAAAAAAAAACCTGCCTGTTACACGCCTCATCCCCATATCGAAAACCAGCAACCTAAAACGAATTGTTTGTGACCAGAAGCATGTTGTGCTTTTCGTTGGTTGGAGAGCCAGCAGTGTTGCATCATGGGAGAGGGACTGGTGGGCACTCAGCCCCCTGCAGTGTGAGAGGGTAGTCGCTGCACATGTCCCCGTGCTTCACTTGACACATCAATGGTCCACACCGAAGCCATGCTGACACTAACCTCCCGAAGACCCGGCCACTGAAACAGCCTTAACAAGGTATTAGCACAGTAATGCGCAGCTCAAAGCCCGGGCCATCTGCACAAAGCGCCTTCCTCCACACGAGGCCATTCCCCGGGCAGCGGGCCCTTTCAACTGAAGTTGCACAAAGGAGTCACAAGACGCCGGGCCGCACTGGGGCTTCTGACACGGCCTCTGCCCGCAAGGCCCAGTGCTGCCCTGGGCAGGAAGGAGGGGTCTCCACAACATATCCGACCTCTTAGTCCTGACCTCTCCAAGCAAGCGCATGTGACGGGGCCTGCAGGGAAGGGTCCACAATGTAAGCGCGTGGAAAACATAGGAATGCCGTATGATTGCTTGACACCTGAAACTCACAGAGAACAGAGCCCCGTGTCCCAGCATGTCTCAGAGCGAAACGTCATCCTCCCGGAAACCCCAGACTGAGGGGGCGTCCAGTGAGAGGTCACAGGCGCACCGATTCAGAGGACGAGCTGTTCCAAGCGCTACCTACACACAGAAACACACATGCATGCATGGACAAATATAGCATACACACACATGCACACCCATGGACGTATGCACCCAACGCACATACATCCGCACGCACGCATATGTACATAAAGCATGCACAAATGTGCACACATACACAAATATTTGCAAGTAGATGCAGAAAGCCACACACGCACATGTACACAAAGAAGCTAATGTTGCAGGCTGCGGGAAAACAGCCAAAGTCAAACCTGGCTCACATGAGAACGTTACAGAGGAAATGATGATGATTTGGAAACCAGTAAAGCCTTGGTTATTCTGACCTTCAATCAAGCGCAGCAGTCTATATGATATCTACATTTTCCAAATCTCACCTTGAAAAATAAACGCCGGAAATCTTCTCTCTTTATGACAGAGGGACACAGCCATGCACAGCGAGTGTTAAGGTTATATACAGCGCAGTGACCAATCCCTCGGTTTGTTCAGCCTGAGCAGCTCTCCATGTGAACAGGGAGAGAACACAATGTGCAGGTCCTGTCCCCTTTACACCACGCAGGTCATAACCAAACAGCAGCAGTCCTGCCACAGGCTTACCGCCGGTATTTAAGTACTGTACATGTCTTTTATCTGCACCCTATTGCATACATTTCATTCCTGTTATTGCACTAGGCAAGATGCCATCTGTGACAGATTATGGCTGTCCAAATATTTAAGTGGATTGAAGAGTAAACACTTTTTTTCCTGTGTCTTAAGGGTAATCTATGAGGTAAAAAGGCTACCAAATGTAGGCTACGTCTCTCGGACTTGACAGAACTAACAGTTAAATCATTTCTGAAGCCACAGTGGAATAATAAGTGTAACACTACTGCTACTGCTACTACTAGCAAAAACAACTATAATAAATTGTGATAGTAATCGTCATTATTAGTATTACTTCATTTTGTTATATTTATTATTGTTATTGTTATAGTGTTTTAAAACAAAGTTGTGTGTCTTGTATTGTCCATTGTGTTGACTGTGTATTAACCACATTGTTGTGTGTGGCAGTCCTCTTTCTCTCGCTCTCGCTCTCTCTCTCGCCGGCAGGCGATCATGGGACCGCGTTCTGTGAGGGGCTCATCTGTTACCGCGAGGCGAGCCGCACCTCGGAGCGAAGGCGGACGACAGGACGTCAGAGCGCCTGACAGTGATGGATGCGCCAAATTCTCTAGGCAAGTCAGGCGCTTGGACACATTAACAACAGGCACCTGCTTTCCCGTACAAATCTATTAAAAGATAACAGCAATGGCCGCTCCCGCTATATTAGTAAATTATAGCTCCGCCGTACCTGTAAGTGTGGATTTCCTTTCTCTCCCCCCACCCCGGGGTGGAATGGCCAGTCTAACACTGCCACCTAGTGGAAAACCAGCATCAAGCCTGTTTTACCTTGCCATCATGTGCCCCCGCTTAAACCCTGGACATGAAAAATGTCTCCTCATGCCCTTAGTACAAAATGGAAAATGTATAGAAGACTGAGACTCTATGCATCCAAAAATTGACTGTTAGGAAAATCTGCATACATGATGTTTTATTGACATATGAATATGAAGAAAAAAGTACACATTAATTAAGCCTTATCATTGCTCCTTCTCAAGAAAAACATACAGCACTCTTGGGCATGCAGATAACTACAGAGAAACTAGGAGTGATAATTACCATAAAACACATCAACAGTCACTCAGTTTCCTCCTTCCCCAAACTGCAGCTGCATGTATGGACAGAGCCCAAATATGACAGACAAGAACTAATACAGTAAATGAACAGGTCTTGTATGCCAAACTCAGTATGCCTCCACCTTAGGCACCAGATATTCATTTTAATGGTGTAATTGGGTATTTCTTATTGATAATAACTGATCCACTGATGCACCTCCCATGGTGTTCTTAACCAGTCTCTTTCACATTTGGATATTCCCTTTTCAGAGAATCTGTCATGGACTGTGTTTTTTGCTCATGCCAAAGTGCAGAAGTTGAATAGATTTGTACCTTAACTGTCGGTGTCCCTCACTTTTAAGACACGTGTGGCTGTAATCTTTAAAGCTGCTTTTCTTCTTCATTTCCTCTTTTCTCTTACTCAGTCTGTCAGGCTGAATTAAAAAAAAAACTTCAATTGGCTTTACCCCAATGGAGAGAATGTGGTTATCCTCCAAACTGAATTATTTTTTTCAATCTTTTTTTTTTTGTTCCTCATATCCAAAGGAAAATTCAGACAAATTCGTTTTGGCAAATGTAACAGCAAGGTTAACCTGCCTTAATCACAATCAAATACTTCTTTATTTTTTCTTATAAAGTACAGTTTTATAAACACCAGTGCTTCCTAAAGATTTTTGACTGTGTTGTCATGGCACTGACAATCTGAAATACTGCTAACACTGCCAGAGTAGAGTATTACTACGCTACAGTACTACCACTAGCACTACTACCACGGTATAGTACTACTACGTACAATACAGTACTACTACTCATCATTATTATCATCATATACATTTAGCTGTTAAAGGGCCATTAATGAACTGAATGACTGAATATTCAAGAGAATACAGTATACCTTTTGCTACACAGAGATGTACAGTACAAGGACTCCACAGGGGAGCAACAAGTAAGGACCCACTCCAAAATAATTTTAAAAATTATAATACAAACCCATTTACAGCATTTGGACAGAAGCCAAAAGTTGCATCTGTGATTACACCCACAAAAATGCATATCTTTATTTTCTTAAAGTGATTATAATATGTGCATGGAGGTCTTATCTGCAGTGAGCTATTGTTTGTCTAACTATTGCTGATGCTCTTCGAAGCCCTCTGCCCCGCATATAACTGATTCATGGAGTTGTAGCAAGCACTGAATCTACATGGTAACTCTATGGAAAGTCAGTAATCTACAGAGCCCCGCACATACACACAACTGACATGTCAGCTGCAACACCAATCACTCCACATGTTTGTTTGTGTGTGTGTGTGTGTGTGTGTGTGTGTGTGTGTGTGTGTGTGTGCGCGCATGCATTTGTGCATGCTATTGGACATGTCCCCCACATGCCGCTTGGGAACAAGTTATTAAACCCACTGTGACGGAGGCCGTGGTCAGTCAGCTACCCTCAGTGCATAACTAAAGACCGACCCTCCCCCGAAAATGAACCACGGCACGCTCCCTCGCCGCGGTATCGCAAACCCTTCATTTCACGTTCAGACCGGGGCATTCAGACCGAGGAGGCTGACTATCAGCACCATTCATATTTCATTATCCTTCAGGAGGGAAGACGGCCGCACGGTCTCAAGGAAAATCAATAGCATCCTCTTTTAAGGCCTGGGCCCAGAGCTGTGTGTTTTTTCGCCACGGTAGCAATGCAAGACTGTAAATCCAATTCTCCTCTCCAGTGATAATGAGGGGAGACTGCTGCCTAAATGATTGCAATGCGGTCGATATAAAAGCAGAAACAGGCCTAATGCAGGGGACCAGGTAGAAGACTGCACCTTGTAAATTTGCAGTAAGTAAATATTTGAGTGCACAGGGCAGAATGAATGAGAACAGTAAATACTTTATGGCCAGCACTTTGTCAGGGACATAAGTGTCTTTGCTTCTCAACACTTGCCCGTTGCAGAATTTACAATCATTTGAGAAGTGACAATGCACAAAAATTACTACTTTTTCAGACCACTAAAAACCTTCATAAATCTCCGTCCTGGATGCCTCTTATTGTCAGTTATCATCTGGTGACAACGCTTTTTACCATCATTGTCCCGACAGAAATATGATATGTGAAACTGCAATGTCACATCACTTAGTGTGATTTAGTCCAAGTTGGCCCATGCCATTTTAATCAATCAAATTTGTCACGTTTTACTGTAATGATCTTCTGGTGGGTCCCTGTGATAAGGTGATGTATAAGTCTTATCTGTGGCTTGATTTAAAATGGCCTGCAGCTAATGCACCGGGGAAGTGTTCCTCTCCTCCCTCACCAGGTTTTCTGTCAAATTGGCAAATAAGTAGGCCAGTATTACCGCCATGGCCAGGACCAGAGATGCTCTCACTTCAAATTCTGACTTTGCGCACATCTTTATAGCATAAATCGCACACGAGGTCAGGTGACAAGCTCTCCCACATAAGTAAATCTTTTTGATCACAGATCCTGCATGTTAAAGAATTTCACCGGCTCTCTTTTTTGCAGTTTTCCACTTGAAACCATGACACACAAAAGGTTTTTTGTCTCTAACCTGCACCCCAACACCTCAGAGGCTTACTCATCCTTTGACAACAGCATCCAATTTTTAGAAAAGACAGCATTGCCTTATTTCATCTCTTGGCAAAGAAACTAATCTCTGACGCTCTCTGGCAGCACTAAGGACCAGCAGGGACAACTAGTACAACCTGTGTCTCACATAAACACCGCATACGAAGTTTCAACTCTCATGTCTTCATTGAGACCAAAGACGAAAGAAACACTACTGAAATGAGCAGATGAGCCTGCTTTCTGAGCACAACAAATTCACATTACATTATTGGCATTTAGCAGACACACCATAGCAACTTATATTGGATACAGCTCTTTTTTTGTGTTTGTTTGACAATGCTATCCAGTTATGAAGCTGGATATATACTGAAGCAATTACGGGTTAAGTACTTTGCCTAAAGGTACAGAAGTAGTGTCCTACCAGGAAATTGAACCAGCAACCTTATGGTTACAAGTCCTGCTCCTTAATCACTATGCAACACTGCCGCCCAGTGTTCTGTTCAGCAAAATAGTGGCTCATAGAATAAGAGTAGATGAGACCTTAGGAAGGTTATTGAACAGGCTGTTCAGCCCAGCTCGGTTTGTGCTGCCAATAGTCTAGACTCTAGTATGGATCTAGCACTGTGTGAAGGTTGATTTTGAACACTAGGGGTCTTTGCTTCCACTGCAAATCCTGGTCAGATCTCTCTGTGCATTGGTAACTCTTGGAGTGAAAAGTATACCAAAAACAACTGGGCGGGTGCCTCTTTCCAGAAAATAGATCACATCGGACAAGATCTGTAGGGTTCTGGAAATGCCATATAATGGCACACGCCATGACCTAGACACCCGCACCCTCTTCCTAGTGCTGACTGTCACGGCAGAGCATGGCTGTTTCGGGTGGCGTTCTGCATGAGAGAACACGGAGAGCACACGGTACCTGTGACTACGATGGAGTGGCTGGAGCCGCATGCCAACAGTTTGACCCGGCCCAGTTTCCCCAGGGCAAAGTCCTCCAGTACGCCGCTCTCGGGTGCGACGATTCCTGCCCCACCCTGGCCGGTCTGTCCCAGGTCGCCACAGCCCCAGCACAGGAGCTCTGTATCCTGGCTCTGCACCGCCACCTAGAGGAGGGTCAAGAAAGCGACACTGTCCATTAAACAGTCGTTTAGAACATGTGCATGGCAGTTTTGGCCTTTTTCTATTTCTTGAGGACTTTTCTATTGCTTGAGTACTGTGTGCAGAGAAGACACATTGAAGATTGTGATGAAGTTTCACTGAGGTTTCCTTCTATGAACCTTAAAATCAATATCTTGTCTGTTTAACCTTTGGAGGTAATTTTGAAAAGATTTAATAGTTTCTGGTGAACCACATGACTTTCAGGTCCCTGTAGCAATTTTTCTCTCCTGCACTAAAACTTCAATGAGTTCAGTAAAAAAAAAAAAAAAAAAAAAAAAATTGGCAATCTTTGTGCGGAACTACACTTGTCACTTGAAAGTCATGTTGTAAATGTAGCTTTAAGAATATGGGAGGGTCAGTACAACTAAAATTAAATATACCTTCTTTATTTAGCATTAAAGATTCCATGGCATTTGTAGCAAAGGGTACACAATGCTTATGAACAAACAAATAAAAAACAATGATTTTTTTGGTTATTAAAGCCCCCATTGAACTCTTGCTTTGAGGCAGCTCCTGCCCATGGTCTAAACACTTTTTTTATTTTGAATTTGCCCTTTGCACTAATTAGAGTTTGACCGTGAAAATGCTGCATGGCCCTAGCATCAAAATCACATCCATACTCTGACAGTGTTATTATAGTTTTATTCCCAGGGAGGAGAAAATCTGAATTTTCTGAAAGAGCAAACCAATAGGTAACCTATTACGAAACTATGAGATCAATAGCTAATTTCTCTGCATTGATTACCACTTGAACATTTAAAATGTGCCCTGCAGCCACAATATGTGTTTAGAAGTGTGTTCCCAATTGGTCCTCATAAGTATTAAAATTATTGATTGAGGACAGAGGACTAAAAATGTCAAACAGTTCATTAATCTTAATAAGAACTGTACTTGATCAGGACCACCTCTTACTTTAAAGCTAGGTTATAATTGTTTACTTTCAGCTGCATATAAGGTACACTGAAAACTTGCAATGAATAACTACATGAATAAAACCGCAAACAAGAGTTCGAAGTCACTTCCCTGTTAAAATATTTTTCAAGAGGACACTAAAATGATTATTAAATCTGTATTAAAATATGTTTAAATCAGCAATGAAATCTTTTGTATTTTCAAACGCAGTCCACTGCAAGATCATTTAATTTGTCATTCCATTGTTCATTAACATGTGATTTATTAAAACATTCTTTATATCACAAAGCTCCTTCATACAGCACAAAATAAACACAACCTACAGTGTCCTTCAAAAACTAATCCAAGTAATATTCTTGCATCCAAACATATGGAAACGCATTCTGTTCAGAGCAGTGGTTGGCACCAGTTTTCATTGCTCTCGAATCATGTTTACCATGTTTTGTACGCACTAGTCAAATTCCTATTTTTACAGTTTCAATTATATTGCAGATGCAGATTTACAAATGCAAGCCTGTCCAGCGACGACATCAGGACTGAACTCTAACAATGGTGAGTCACCTCCACCCTCATTGCCTACAAGGTTTATTATAGTCATGATACCTGATGACTTTAATGGAGCCACCAACTGCCAGTTATGACTGAGAGACTGACTGCTTGGCTTTGATTGTGTAGGTCCAAATCTTCCTGCTGATGTGGTGCAAATCTGTCATCAGACAGCTCAGCTCACAAACTGCCACCTGTGGATTTGATCTGCCTGTTTTCCAGTCCACAGTCCAGCACAGTAGGTGGCGTTATGCACCTCCAAGTTGCTTTGCAACTTGCCGCTAATTCCAGCAAAGAAGAAGAACCTACCACCTGGACCCTACCCAGATTCAATAACTACAGGCTGGTTGGATTACTGCTCTGTTTTAGAACACAGTTAGTGTTAATGCTGAAACAGTATCCCCCCTTCATGAGAAATGGGATACAGAACACTGGTAGACTTTTGGCCACCACCACCAGAAATCCACTTACTGAAAGTTAATTATTTACAGAGGCATGTCTAGATTTGTTTTTGTACAGGATTCAAGCGTTGTCCACAGACCTCATTTCTTGCGTTGTGTTTAGATCTATTACTTGCTGTGAGGGGATTTTGGGCAGAGTACAAAATGCAGCCATATTCCTTCAAGGTTCGTCCCCTCTTAGCCATTTTACTACTAATCACAAATCTCAGTTCAACTGTTCATTCCAAAATGCCTACAGAATTGTCATGCCACCACTTTAAACCAAACATTAACTCTTGCAGACAGAGATGAAGCTTGCTCTGCAGTGCAGAAAATCTGCTCTACTTTTAAAACTCCTAACATACATACATACTGTGAAATGTCACTTTTGATCATATATTACTATGCATCATAGCTACATGACATTACAACACAAACAGGTAAAAGATTGATCAGCATAGGCTCTCAAAGTGCACCTATGTATTTCTGAGAGCTAATCGAGGTGTGAAACTAGCCTTATTTGCTCTTATTTTCAAAGACTGGGTTGTGTGGTTAGTATTTCCCCATGAAAGTAGATGTATGACAGAGCTTCCTCTAGCTATGGGACACCAGCTGTCCTGAAAGTGTGAGAGAGAGAGAGAGAGAGAGAGAGAGAGAGAGAGAGAGAGAGAGAGAGAGAGAGAGAGAGAGAGAGAGAGAGAGAGAGAGAAGGGCCATGTTCCCTGAATACCTCCCACTCTTTGACCATGTGGGCTGTATGTGACTGAAGCAGCACAAGCATTCGGCTACTCCCAGGCAGGATGAACTGACAGCGTACTCTGAATTCTAAATAAGACCCAAAAGGACTGACCTGGGACGACATGGCGCAAACCGCTGGTGTGAAGATGTAAATGTCCTAGGAAGACGGCGCAGTCACTGTGCTCCTGAGCCAGCCTGAGGACTGTGCAGCAGACCAGTGGCCATGACTTCAGTGACGCCACTCCCGCCCCCATTCATCACACCGCCACGGCAACCATCTCCGTAGTTACTGCTGTCATGGCGCTCTCACGCTCAGCTTTGTTCTCTCTGAGATTAGCTCACCAGCAGCGGCCTGTCACAGAGGCCTATGGCCACCTGGCTGGATGAATGGCCACCTTTCTTTAGACTTGTGTCACATTCTCAGACGAAGAGAAAGCTTAATGCAGCCATCCCTAAAATCAAGTCAGCATGACAATACCATCATGAAAAAAGTCCAACAATCAAAATTAATGACCCATGTGTCAGAACTCTGTTATGATATTATCTGCACAAGTGCCAAGCAGTGGGCTCTCTCCATTTGATAATAAAACCATTTTAAAGCCAATCAAGATTTTTATCACTCACCCACCACTTCTTCCAATACCAGATTTTATTTTTATACAACAGCACTTGCTTTTTTAAAGCCTTTTACACGATGAATGGCAACAGACTTAAATACTGGGCATTTCTTCTGAGGCAAAATGCTCTTTGCTTGCATCAACTACATGATAACTTTTTTTTTTAAACATAGCAGATGGCCATTATTCATTATTTTTCCTCTTTTAATGACTTTGTAATATTCCTACCATCATTGCATTGTGGGCATATTTAATAGATGCTTTAATAATCTTGATTCTCGAATGTTTCAGTGAAATACGCAGATATTGAAACATTTGCTTCATATTAACCATAAGATAATCAAGCCTTTGTTTAAGTGCAAGGCATTTGTGGACAATTTTTATAGTTTGAGCAACTTCCATGATTTTTTTTTTTTGTGTGTAATTCTAGGAATCCGGTGATGAATCAGTAGGTATTGTAAAAAGGAATTCATTCACAAAATCGTATAAATAAAGTTTTCCTCACAGAGAACTCCTTTTGTAGTTATTTAAAGGTTGCCTACAAGCTACTCTAGAAATTAACTCTAGTTTCCTTTACAATAAACATTTATCATGCAAGATTAATCAGAGAATGAAACAAACTGTGAATGATTTCAGGATGAGTTTTACTGTGTTGTGCTTGAAAATGAAAACAAAAAGTTTACAGATGTACCAGCCCACACCAAATCAATGGACTTCACAAAGGCTGAATTTGTCAGAACTACAAAAACAAAACTACCTGTGTAATCTTCCAGAAAGAAGTGCCTTTAAGTTCATTGTAAAAGACATAACAGCAACTCTTCACATCAATATTTTGTGAGAATTTTAACCAAAAGAATGCTGTCTTTGGTATATGATTTTACCTACTGAAAATAACCCTGTATCTGAATTGTTTCAAGTGCTGATGCCAATCAGATAATTAAAGGTGATACCTACAAAATGTGCTCTTGGCAGTACAAATAAAACCTTTGTCCTGTCAAGTTTTAGCTGCTATGATGATGGAATTGTAATGATTTAATGTAATGATTTCTTTCTCAAGTAGAGACTTAATCTAGGCTAGAGGCATAAGAAACATGTTAGCTTGGCCTGGTCTTAAAATGAGGAGGGTCAGTGTGACGGAGTGCAAGTCCGTTCCATGGACCTTTGCAAAATGAACAGGAATATCCAGGGCAAACATACACAGACTCCCAAGTTGGAGGAAAAGACATTTTATTTCACCGACCCCTTTGTTTGCCTCCTCCCAAACGCACCCTCACCATGGACTACAAACTAACAAGGAAACAGGCGGAAATATCTTAACACACAGGGTGGCCAACTGGATGGTTAAGAATTTCTGAATCTTGGACATTTTTTGTCAATATGCACCTTTTTAGCAGCTAAAGTAAATTACTGTAAATATTTCTGGTTTGGGGGAACATGGCCTACCTGTTCATTCATTGGCACCAGCAGGACAGATTCCATCAGCCAAAGGACCTGAGTGCTGGGGGCTGATGGGATTTGTAGTGTTGGGAGGGCACCAGCAAATGAGGCTGAACAGCATGGGCTGTGACTGTGAGGGGGTTTCCTGTGTTCGCTTTTTAATCTTTTTATAATTGATTTGTGTTGTGTTTGAAAGATGCCAAATACATATGAAATATTTTAAATATGGTAGAGAGATGCCTGTATGTCAAGACTTATTGGTTTATTGCCTTTGTTCAGTTAATTGATTTATTTGATTCTTCTTAGTTTATTCTAAAATGGCTGACTTCTTTCATAAGAGCAGCATTCAGTCAGTAGAGAGAGAGAGCTGGCTGAAAGTGCAGTGGTGTTGAGAGCAGCTGTGTAATTGACGTAGTCTCTTTTAGCCTGCTCTAGGCAATTATTGTTTGCGTTTTGTTTGTTTTGTGCTCTTTTTGTTGTACTAGTTTTTTTTCATTGTAAATTTATTATTTTTATTACTTTCACCTGTCACGGATTTGGATGAATAAACCACCATTACGGCATCACCAATTCTTTGGTCTCATCAGTAAGCTTAAAACTTTAAGTGCTGTAATAAAATATATAAAAGAAAATATCCTACAAAAACTAGTATGGATGTTAAGTTTGGTCAAGTTTGGTTGAATCATAGCAACAATCGCATTTTTTCCGGTCTTGTCTTCAAGTCTCTTTTACATCTTGCAGTTACGTTTGGCGATTGCTGAATGCTCAATGAATGCATATGTAATTCAATTTCCCATCAGCAGGGGGAAGCATTCTCAAAAATCTCAAAGCATTGTCTCTCACACAGACACATTTTGAACAAGTGGGTTGATATTGCCACCTTCTTGTCTTTGCTTGTTAGATATGAGGTAGGCTACTGTACCTTGTAGACTAAGGCCCTGTCCACACGTACACGGGTATTTTTAAAAACGTAGCTTTTTCTATGCGTTTTGGCCTTTCGTCCACACGCAAACGGCGTTTTAGCTCACTGAAAACGGATCTTTCGCAAAACGCCTTCCAGGGTGAAGATTTTCAGAAACTCCGTTTTCAGTGTTCACGTGTAGACGGGGAAAACGGAGTTTTTGGCTTGTGACGTCAGAGTGTGCGCCGTAATAACTTTTTTTCAGGCTTCTGATTGGCCAACATGGCTTTACGTTTAGGGTTATATCGTCGCCTGTTGGTTTAGCATGCTCTTGACAGCGTGCGTTTGTGTTTTCGTGTGGATGGAGATTTTTTTAAGAACGAAGGAGGAAAACCCCCGTTTTCAAAAATACACATGTACGTGTGGACATGGCCTCTATAACAACAAATGCAGATATACAGTACCAGTGAAAAGTTTGGGCACACTTGATTAAGATAAGGGGAAACATGCATCCTAAGTAGTGGTGTAACGGGTCGTAGTTGATCCGTGCTCCGTACGCATCACCCCCCACGGTTCGGCACGCATGTGAACCGCGGATTAACTGCAAAGTTTAACCATAATAGTGTGAAATGCAGTTTTACTGCCGCTGTTACTTTCTTTTTTATTATTTATTATTATTACTATTATTATTAATTATTATTTAAGTAATAATTCCCTAAATGTCGATGCACAGTTGCAGTGAAAAGATACAAGCGCCATTTTAAAAACCAGCAACCTTACTTAGCAGAAGCGTTGCGAAGACGAAGGCTGCGTCCGAAATCGGTCACTCGTTCACTCACTCACTATTCACCGTCATACAATAAATGAATAATTTTCTGAATATAGTTTTATGTTTGCAAGTTTATTCTAACATTTGTATGAACATCTTTGTGTCTAACTGTGCCAGTTAGGTAGCTGCAACTGACATTAACCTGCTAGCTAGATAATACCGCTACCTATCTAGCTATCACTAGCTAACTAAATGAGAGAACTAGCACCCAGCGCCATCTGTTCAAATTAGTTGAAACTAACGTTAGCTAGCTAGCTGGCAGTTACGTCCAGCGATCAAGTGTAAAATGTATATATATGCACTAAATAGTGAATAGGGAGCGATTTCGGACACAGCTGAAGAAGAACAGCAGAACAAGCGTTTGGAATTTACGTCGCGGTCGAAGCTGTCGCAATATAGCGGACTCGTGAGTCCGGTGGTTCCTACACCGCAATGGAAATCATGGCTACCGCAAAAGCAAAAGTTCCTTGCTTTAACTGTTCTTTAAGTTCTTTAAGTAATTAATGGAAAGCAAAGTTATATTCTTCAAAAACCGCGGTACGATCCAAACCGTGAGTTTTGTGATCCGTTGCACCCCTAATCCTAAGGCATTCTGATGTAAAGACATGCTTAAATGCTTGAAATTTGTTTCTTAGACAAATGCAAATACTGAAATTGATGCCTATGTATGAATTTCTATCTAAAAATTAATTTTAAAAAGTTTTTGCCTGTTTTGAAGAATCTAAAATATAAGAGTTTTGGTTTGTTTATAATACTTTTTTGGTCACTGCATAATTTCATTTGCGTTTTTTCATAGTTTTGGTGTCTTTACTATTATTCTAAAATGTGGAAAATAAAGAAAGAAAAGTGTGTCCAAACTTTTGCCTGGCACTGTATGTTATACATAAATTTCATATTTCCTTTTTTAAATTTTATTTGAAACTGTAGTAACTGTAAAATGTCCTGTAATGTAAGAAGACAGAGTTAACACTTACATAAGTTTGGTATCCAAAATCATGGTCAAACTTCAATGAGGGATAATTCGTCTCTGTATTGTAGTTATAGAAGAATTCAGCATCCATCTTGATTCAAAGCAGCACAAAATCATATCACATCTGTGTTTAGGAACTGTGATATGGGGGACAATTTTGACTGAACTTCAGCCTAGGTACCAGGTTAAATCATATCACTGGCACTCCCTGGAATTCTAAATGTATATGCCAATTTTAAACTTTCTTTCCATGATTCATGAACTGGGACATGTGTTGGCTTCTTCATGTCAGCATGACCAGTGGTGTGTTTCAGAGTTTTGGTCAAGTTTTTGATTTGATATCATCACTACCAAAAGCACTACCAAAATACCTCCCATAACATGCAAATATTTTGCAGTTTATGACCAACCAGTGATCTGTGCACGGGCCCATATCTTTAATATGTCTGATAATAAAACATGTAAATAGACAAATGACTACTTAACCACTGTTTTTACCTAAATAAACACAAAGCATAAAGCACTTGCCTTTGGTCCAACAGACTGCACATACGACATAAAGAAACATCATTATTTAATTATATTTTTCCATTCCTGTTCATTGCCTTTAGAGTAGTAACAGTACCTGAACAGCAAGTGGCAGTAAATTTCCATTTACAAACCAAACGTATTAGTCAAGTTGATCAGATCAGAAACTATGTGGGATGTTTAATTCACATGACCAAAGTTTCAATCAGTATTTTACCCCTCAACATGTGAGGTAAAATACAAGGTCATGTGTGATTGTCAGGTGATCTATTTAGCACTGTTAGGTGTGTCTAGCACCGTTTCTTTCAAGCAAGCAGGGATGGTTCTTATCACACAGTGATGACTCACTTGAAATGGTATGGCAGGGTAAACAGCCACATCATAGATTCGACTTACTGATAGTGGTGTTACGTTTAAGCTGACATTCCACTAATCAAGATTTCCACATCCTGCTTAAGAACCCAGTCACCTGATTGTGTGGAAAGAGTCATTTGAGAAGTGACTCATACTGCAATACAACCCTTAATATGGAAAAAATTGTGTGGTTGCCAGATAATGTTGCTTTATCTCATTAGGATAACAACTTGAAAGCGAAGAAGGTCCATATGATCCAGTGCTGATAATAATTTGATATGGCATGGCATGGTAGGGGAAAATTAATTACATTCATTAAGCACAGTTACATTACAGTTACCATTACACTAATTGCAAAAACACAATGGTGTTTGTAGCACATGTAACAGACATTTTATTTTTTGAATTACATATTTTGCTTCTATGTTCTTTCGATGTTGTAGTAGTTATTCTATATTCTTTGCTTTCATGGTTCGTTCTTTACTTCAGAAGGTGAGCTCACTACGTTATCTGGCCCATCCCATACCCCAGACTGCTGTATAAACAAAGCTGAAGGGGATTTTATGTTTTTGGGTTGCCTTTCCATCACAAATGTTGTCTCCAACTCAAATTAAGCATACACTTTGACGAAGTTGTCCTTACTGGTCCCCAGAACCATACCATTATTTCACTCTCAGGTTTGAAAGGTACAGTCACAGATCACTGATGGGTTTTCATGAAATTTGACACAAACACTCTCATGCTTTTCCAGACCTATATCAATCAATATTCAAGACACAAGGTCAAAGGGAAAACTCACAAGGTCTTGAACTTCAATTCACCTTGAACATAATCTGAGCCCTAAGGCCTAGATTTGAAACCAGCTGTGTCATTTGCTGACTATAACCCAGGATCCCACAGCTGTGGGACAGACAAATTGGCTTTGTTATGCCAGGGATAGGCATAGGTATGTTTGCCATGGGTTTCTTCTGCACACCACTCTTGGCACCCTGCAAAATACATCAGGCACTTGAACATTGCTCAGTTGACAGCTGCCTTATATATATGCACGTGTGTGTGTGTGTATGTGTGTGAGTGCATGTGCGTGTGTGTGTGTGAGAGAGTATGTGCTTTACATTTGAAATATGATTAATTAGTTGACTTGTCCTTGCCAGTATCACTCATTTCATTTAATTTCAACAGCATATAGGACATAGATACTGCATATCCACTTTTATGTCAATATAAATTCTACAATCCCAAAGAATCATGACTGACTTCACACTGGTGGAATGAGCTTCCTGCCAAGATTCAGACAACAGACTCCCTGGGCGCCTTCAAGAGACAACTGAAAACTCATCTTCTCAAGCTGTATGTCAAGTCTACCTTCCTCTCTATCTATTTCTATCCATTCAATCTATCCCTATTTTCAAAAAAAAAAAAAAAAATTAGCACTAGTTTAGCACAGTAATTTACTGACATCTTGAAATACTTTGTGATAACTACTTTTAGCATAGTGATGCACTTATTTAAGTCGCTCAGGGTAAGAGTGTCTGCTAAATGATGTAATGTAATGCAAGAACTCCTTTACAAATTAGACAGAGGGCCATAGAAAGACAATCCATGACAAATTTCATGCCAATAAGCAGAAGGGTGAGGAGTAAAAGAAACAGCATCAGTTATGTGGTACAAGGAATGGAACCAAAGAATGAGGAACACAGAACCTCAGAGAGGTTGTGGACACACTGAAACCCAAGAGGACAGAGCCATGTAAACTAATTTATATTACTTAAATTAGAATTCAATATATCTGTTATTTCTTGAAGTGTCACCCTGAAGACATGCGAAGAATGTGGCATACTGAGAGCATTATGGAACTGGGCCCTCAACACATTATATTTTTCTTTCTCGAACACTAGGTCACCTGAATGCAGCCATGTTGAGTATGTAACACATCTCTGGAATGTTGTCTCTGTGGAAGACAGTGCCCCTGTTCTCCAAAAATACACAAAGATACACAAAGAATACGCAGTAAGACTCTACTGTGGATCAGAAGGAGTTATCTTTGCTGCAAAGTTAAACTGATTTTGAGATTATTCTCTATTTTGATCCTTGCAATCACAGGGGTTTCCAAGTTCACCTTTTCATTTAATCCATGAGAAATGCTCCATAGATAGTTTCCACAGATTTTCCCTGTCCCCATCCATCCCGCAAAAACGGGGAGTAGGCGTAAAATGACATCGCTGATCAGGCCAACACTGCTCATGCGCATGGTGCACAGGAAGCGGTCAGCCTAGAAGTCGGTCTTTTGTTGTAGAAATTAGTGTACAAAATCGGGAAGATACAAATAAGCAAGAGACATACAGAACTGGTTTGCAAGTTCTTCTGTCCTTATATTTTTTCCATGAAAAGTGATTGCTCGTGTAGTCTGACTAGCTGTATGTTGCACATTTCAAGACTTGGTATAGCTAGCGGTAGACTAGCTGGTAGGTGCGGCTGACGAATCAGCTCGCTATCGGGGAAAATCTGACTAGCTAGTTAACCGTATTCCTTTGAAAATGTTCCAGGAAACGTTTAAATCGTTTGACATAAATTTCGATGCCTTGAACGAGAGAAACAGTTTTTCGTGTGGCGATACTATTTCCGGGCGAATTACTTTTGAAACATCAA
Source organism: Megalops atlanticus (assembly GCA_019176425.1). Classification (NCBI taxonomy): domain Eukaryota; kingdom Metazoa; phylum Chordata; class Actinopteri; order Elopiformes; family Megalopidae; genus Megalops; species Megalops atlanticus. The sequence goes on along the minus strand of CM032878.1, from coordinate 32,369,043 downwards.
AACAAATAAAGGTTGATTCTATCATCATTGTTGTAAAAGGAAAAGCGAAGGTTAGTTGGGTTACCGGTAGTAGAAAGCACAGAAGAACTCACTCTGCCAGAATGGAGTACTTTACCCTCAAGAGCCCTCTCATCAAAGAAAATAATGGTTGTGTGATTATTGTTGTTTATAATATTACTAGTAGTCGTAGGTAGTTGTGTAGCAGTGTCAACAATCGTGTAAGCTACTGTAGTGGTAGTGTGCTAGTTACTCTCAGTGGTACGTAGTAATTGCATTGATTTAAGTTTAGCTTATTTGTGCTCTCTAACTAGAAAAGTGTTCTGTATTTTTTCCTTGATGTTATTGGTGTCTTCATTTAATTTACAGTCTTTTTCAATTATTGTTGCAGTATTACATAAAACGTTCATTTGCTAACGTTACGTAATTTTTCCCACGTATAGTGGCAGTTGGTGCTGGTAGTCAAGTCCTCCCCAAAGGAACACATGTGTACCCATTCAGTTTGCAGATACCGCAGGGGTTCGTATACCGTTATGTCTGTAAATTTATATACGGATTATGATAACGTTGTCGCATGAAAGGACTATACATGGTACAGTGCGTTTTCTCTTTGATTTTCCCACACAGGAACTTTCCATCATCGTTTAAAGGGTGTAACGGCATGGTGACGTATTACGTGCAAGTTGAGATACGCAGGCCATGGCATCTGGCTAAAGAGTTCAGGACGGATTTAAATTATATCAGCCATATTGATGCAAACTACCCACAACTGCTGGTGAGACGTTGCTCTGTGCAAGTGAATACAGTACTGTATGTGGCAAACAGATCTCTGATATTTTACAGTGGAGTAACAATTACTCGAGAATTACCATTTGATACTGTTATAGGTCCCATGGCATTATTTTCTGTTGGGGTGAAACGGAGGAAAACATTGTTGGGGCATGTTGCACCTGGAGAACTAGTCTATGAGTCAGTTTGACATTTCGAATTTCCCTGCACCCATGGCTTTTATTTTGAGACAGGTTATTTTTGACCTTTGGGTAGGCTGCTAGGTCATTAACCCTTGCAGACAGATATATGCCGACATACGAACTCATGTACGTATATGTGTATTCAGAAATTTAATGCCGGGATAACCTCTGGAGATGTCTTTTCTCATCTTTCCTTCAATTATAATTATTATAGGAATGTAAACAATAACTGTATGCAAACAAATGAATAAAAGCAGTGGAAAATAGGTTACACCAGCAAATACAAAGAAGCCCAATTAAAACATTGCAATTGGGAGTAAAACAAGGCTTTTTTCCAATGAAGCCATTAGTCAGTTTTGAAAGCAGTGAAGTTAGCAATTGATTTTAGCTGATTAGGTAACTCATTACAGCTATGTGTTTTGAACCATTTCTTTTTTTATACTTGGGACATTGAAACACATTCAGAGTTATCAGGACAGAATATGAGCTGTCAGTAAGTAGAGTAAGCGTTAGGTAACTTGGAGCATACATATATATGCATTTGAAAAGCACCTAAAACCTTTTTTTTTCCATTTTATCTGTTGTGTTTAGCCAGTCTAATTTTATACATTACATAGTGGTGGGTGTAGCTTTGTTGCAATTTGGGATAGTCCTATAACGTCCTTGTAGTCCAAAATAGGAATCAGCACTTCTACCATTCATACTTTGTATTTGTAAAACTTATTCAGTATAACAAGATCTGTACAATATACCACACTGTGTTTTTCAGAAGTTAATTCAGAGTGCATTCAAAATCCCAGGTATTTAGAACAATTAACGTTTTCAGTGAGTGCACTACCTACTGCCAACATTTTAAATTGACCAATTGCAGTTTGAATTGCACATGCATATACTTACACATTAGCTCTGAATCATAATATTTTGCCATGGGTGAGTATAAGACAGTTGTCATGTTAAAGAAAGCAATTTGCCCCACTTTTTTCCATTGTAAGGTGTAAGTTATGTATCCTGTATATTGAAATGTTTGTGTTTTAAAGTGAGGCTCTGCATTTATTTTTTCATTCATCTGTGGATTTACCTTGCTTTTGAGTGTTTTTCAGTTACAGGTAGGGTACAGTGTTTGAATACACTACACTTAACAGTTGCTTAGTTTGGTAACTCTTGTCATGCTTATCCCTGATTCTCCAAAGAGATTTCTCAGATATAGGAGTATTCAGTCTAAATATCACATCTGCCCTTGATCGGGCAAGTTAAATTTCACATAGCTTTCTGAAGCCCTTGGACTGAAGCCCATGACATTTGCTGGAATTTATTATATTAGAGGTACATGTAAACACTCATTAGTTATGATTATGCTTTCCTTTACTCATTCCGTCACATTCTGTATCTTGGCTTATAATGAAATGAAGTTTGACTTCTGACCTTTTTGCTCCAGGCACCACTGGCATCTGCCAATGAGAAGATGCTGTGCTTTCTCTGCTGTGCCTCTGGCCCCATCTCCATGAATGTCCGACTGGAGAGGAAGGGTTATGTTCCTGGTACTGGGAAACTCTTCATAAATGCAGCATATGTGCTTCCCAGATTGTATTCACATTGATCATGCTCTGTCAGCATAGACTATCAGTCACTGTGGAGACTGTCCACGCACACCAGTGAAGGAGGCTCATTCCAAAGTTGTTGAGCTAAGGATATTATAGATTGTAATATCTGATTATGGGCTAGGGGCAAAATACAAAGGTAAAGAGATACACACATCAAACAGTATGTTATGGGATCAGCTTTCAAGAGAAAATGAACCATTTCTTCAACACAGAAACTAGTGGCAGATACTAAATAATGGTTCATAATGGTAAATATGATGTGGCCTCAATAATAGTAAAAACGGACAGAAATAAAAAGGGACTAAAATGCATTTAAACATTACAACACTAAACATTAAAAAAAAAAAAACCCTCACTGTTCTGTCCTTTCTCTCCCTTCTAACCATCCTCCACTCCCACATATGGTACTGACAGAAGCAGCAACAATTTTGTCCACAGGAGACTGCATGCTGGCATACCTTTCTAAGGCCTTTTTCTTTATGTTGATGTCTATCATATGTCTTTAGTTTTCTGTTGATGCATGATAGGTGGCATATCTGAAGTAGTAACTCCTCAAATGTTTGCTATACAGCATGTGAGGTTCATATTCAGAGGAACACACTCAGAGTTTAGGTCACACAGTGTTACTGACACGTTTGTTTTCCTTGCAGGAGAGAAGATTAAGATCATGGCAGACTTTGAAAACGGCTCCGCTCGTACGCTTGTTCCAAAGGCACTCCTCATTCAGGAGCAGACCTTCTACACCTTGTCTAGAGGGTCAAGCTGCCACGTACCTCAAGTATTGATCAAAGTCGAAGGAAGGCCTGTGACGCCCTATAGTTCTGATGTGTGGAGGGATCAGATGCTACAGATACCGTTCAACATTCCCCTCACCATCTCCAACTGCCAGATTCTTGAGGTGGCGTACTATCTGTTGGTAAGCATCATCATTGATTGACCATTTCCCAACCTATTGCTCTCATCACACATTGATGATGTTCAGTATTTACTAAAGTGATTTTGGTGTCCCAAAATGTTCTTCTTCGTTTTTAAACAGGTGAGACTGTGCATACCAGGAGGGCGTGACCTCGAAGTCAAATTTCCACTGGTGATCTGCTCTATTCCTGTGTATTCCTATCCTGCCTAGACTCCCAGGGAAAATCTCCAGGAAACAGCAAGGATGAAGAGTTGACTCAAACCTGAATGTTGGAATATTCAGGGTATCTTTTTCCATGGGGATGGTGAGGGTGGTGTGGGTCTGAGTTTACTAGCCATCGTTTTCACTCTACCTCAAAACTGCATGGACTATCTTTAAAATATCCAGCATTATTTTTCTTTCAGGTATGTTTTTTATAGGGATTTCTACTTTTGTCTATTTGTTATAAACTCATCAGGTGCCTATTTTAGCACTCAGTGTAAACAGCCTGCAAACATTATGTGCTGCAATTTTTGTCCTGCCTTTGGTGTTGTCAGTGGGCTCCAAACTGTGACCCCTGTCCCAGTCAACAGCCTTATCAGACCTGTTGACAGAGCAACTCAATAGATGTGCCTTTTGTGTCTGTTTACAGTAGATACAAGATTTCACTATATTGATAACAGGGCAATATTTACACCATTGTCAATATTTGATGATATACTTCCAAACTTTTTGGCTGTTCAGATGGAAACAGGTGTTTAAACGTCTTGTGTTATACAGTGTGGGGGGATGGGTGGGGGACTCCTGAATAGAAAAGCTAAATCATGATGGATAAAATACTACTAAGCCTTTGCTGAAAAGAAAGTATGGCATTTGGTCTTTAGAGCAGCCTCAGCTCAATCTGACAGCCATGTTTTCTCTTCATTGCAAGTGCCATGCTTTTCATTTAAAAAGGCATTGCACTGCACCACAGACGTCTTAGTCTAATTCACCCAACACGAGTAGGCTACCAATTGGTAAAATAAAGATTGTCGTTGTTGTGCATTTTCAAAATCTGTATCATAAGATCATAGTGTATTGAGATTAAGGGCAGGAGAGACTATTCGAGACAGGTGTTTATGTGCTAAAATACAATTTTCCCAGCCAGAAAGAAGGGACTCTGGACTCCCTGAAACAGAAGTTTTACATTGTTCAGTATTCTACATGAACAATAGGACAAATCTGGGTTTTTTTCTATGTAATGGTATATATTCAAAAAACAACACTTTACTAGTGGTGTTGGTGGATGAGTAGGGAACAGAAGTTCTTCTAGACTAGGTATAAAATCAGTATTCTGTGATGTTAAGATGAGGTAATGCACTGTGTTCGTATAAATATTCCAAGCTGCTTATTGTGAAGAGTAGAATTGTTCATTAGTCTCCTGTCCAACTCCCTAATTTGGTCATAAGATTTTCCCCAAGTTATTGTGGCTGAGTAAATGTTTGCCTCCACAGGTGAAGGAGATTCTGGCACAAAATGGCTGCCATTTTTCACACAAGTGGATGTGACATACTGGTGTTGGTTGAGGTGAAAGACCCTCCTCATCTTCAAAATTAGCTATGATTCTTGGAAACAGTAAGTAGAATACACGGATTGAGTGTATTGCATGTAGAATTGGTAGAAAACCACTGTTTTTATTTGTTTCTCCTGATATCTGTTGTGTATATTTTGAAAGATATAATGTATGTCAACATATACAGTATGCATACAAATGACCAAGTTACTGGTCAGTGTGCCTTCAAACCAATCTCTGCCAAAATGAGTATAGTACTTTGCATTAAATTGTGTTTTTACAGTATAACTTATATAAAAATACCTGTCTGTCTTCCAAGTTTGTATTTAATGCTTTTTGCATATAAACTTATATAAATAATCAAAACCCAGATGGGAACGTGCCCTTAATGAGAGTAGAGGGGGTATGGCTTTTTTACTTTGTTTTGACTGACTGAATGGGGAGTTGCTCAGTTTGTTGAAGATTATTATGCATGTTTCAATTTTTTAATTTTACAAAAATACGTGGAGTGGCGTGATATATCGGGTTGTATATAGAGAGGGAGGAAGAGACATGATACGTGATTCTGACCTAAGTCAGAAGACTGAAGGACTTAGCTAGGTGTGGTCTGTTTAGCATTGGGATACCTTAATATGGTTTTACTTGGAAGTGTTCTCACAAGTTCAGGCCCAGAGTTGGATGTTAACTAGCAGAATTATTCACTAATAAGGCAAGTTACGTAGAAAATGTATTGAGCATGTATGCCATTTTAAGTTTATTCTGTAAGTGTACCACAATGAGAATTGTAATGTTGTTGATGATGTGGTTGTGAAGTGTACTTAATGTATTACACCATGCTAGCCTTGCAAGTTTCTCTGGATAAGCATGTCCACCAAACAAATAAAAAGAATTTTAGGATTAGCCATGTATGAATTCCATTTAATCCATTCCATTTCTGATTAGAATTAGTTATCACCAGTAGCTTTGAATTGAACAACTTTTGTTTAACTGACTGAACATCTTCAAAATTGTACTGGCTACAATTGTTTCTGCTGTGACCAAATTATCTCACTGTACTGTTGTCATAACTAAAGCATAAACAAACATGTGTTTTCAGTCTCCTTTTTTCCCCCAGAATCCTTGAATAAACCTTTCTGGCAACATCTTTCGTATGTGCAGCCCTGTAGTGCTACATGAAGAAACAGTTCTATGTGTTGAAGTACACCTCATGATACATTATGTAATCTTTGTGATGTAACAGGCACTTTCATTCCTAGGTGTGTCACTACTGATGCCCTTAACCCAGATTGCTTCAATAAAATAACCAGCTATATAAATGAATGGTATGTAACTTGCACTATGTAAGAGCATCTGCTAAGCAAACAAATAATAGCAATATTCAAAGTTTAAGAAAGTTTTAAAATGTTCACAGTTATTATATGCTTCATAGTGATCAGCTACACAAACTTTATTATCTTTCAGTATTTAATGTTGTAACTGAAACTCTTGTTTTGTAGATCAGGCCAAATTTGTACACATGAATGGAGACAGCAGTATGATGTTTTATAAGGTGTCTAAAGATGCCTTTACATGATTGCCATTTAATAAACTGAGTTAGATGACTACTTTCACAGGCTTTTATGTAAGTCAGCTATATGTAGTCATGCTCAGTAAAGACAATTATCAATGCATTGTTATAGTTCTGTATTCTTGTTGGCTAAGTAAACATTCCAGCAATGCTGAAATAGTTACACAGTCTATTCTGATGATGCAAGGTTGTAACCTGATCACTTGCACTGATAACAAATTGTATTCACATCCTAGAAGTCTACAGTAAATTTGGTTTGGTGAGTTTTGGAACTGGTTTGTTGAGGTCTCTTACCTCTCCCACAGACCTGCAAACATATACTCAGCTATGAGCAGTGCACTCTCTGAATCTGTCAGTATGCAAACATTCAACTGCACTTTTAATACACACATAATAGCATCCCTGAATCAGTCATTTGTTTTCAGTTCAATAGCTTATTTTTCAAGTTTCCCCGCTTCAGCTTTGTCAACTGTGGCATCATGGTGTACTGTGAAAGGATAATGTTTTCAGGCTAGTGTAGCAGCTACATGTCTTAAAGACATGCCCATTTAGACACATATGTGTCTACCTGAATTAAAAGAGTAATAACAACAGTGTGACAAGGTAAATACTAATGGTGTGGCCCTTTTCAGTCATGTCTTTATGAGTGGCCTACAGTGGTGTTTATGTAAGTATCACAAGGGAGTGGCACTGTGTCGCACTCTAGGCTCATTGCTTTCATGCATTTTTTCCAAGCAACTAAAAATGCAAATAGCAAGTGTTTTGTGCAGATAGACCTTTTTCATGTTTAAATGAAATTCAGTAATGAATTTCGTGTTTGGGACTATATTTTGACTGTTAATTCGTTATGCTCTTTGATGTTATTTTTCATCAACTACCATAAACTCATTCGTCACAACAACCTCACGACCGTAGAAGCGCGCACCGTGCCATCCCATCTAAAGGGTGTGCACGCTAGTGCACGCATTACGGAAGTGAAATCGGAGAAGAAACAAGACGTTTTAGCTTCAGAGTAGTTTAGATCTAGTTACCTCAGTGACATGAAAAAAATATTCACTTAATTTTGAGATCAACTTTATTTCCTACACTTTTTTGGGCGAACGATGTCATCAACTGTGAAAAATATCTCGATAAGTTACGATGCCATCAACGAGCTCAACACCTTCTCGAGCGGAGATTTCATTACGGGGAGAATCATTTTGGAGCTTGCAAAGGACGCTGAAATCAATTCGCTCTCGGTTAAAGCTAAGGGAAAGACGGAGGTACTCTGGACCGAGCATCACAACAAAAACACCGTGACTTACCATGCAAAAGAAAAGTACTTCTCAATTCTACAACACGTTCTACAGAAACAGAGTGGAGGTAACGTATCTAACTCTCATGTGACAGTCTCAGATAGCTATGTCTTAATAGCAGTGTTTTGTGTGACTGAAATGTGGATGTTGACTGTTTAGCATTTCTGCTCAATGTTAAGGGAACACTAGACACGAGTTGCTTTCTTATATAACCGATTAACCCCTTCAACGCAAAGAAAGTGCACATGTGCTTGCAGAATAAAGATATGCGCCAACTTTAAACAGTTGCCTGCCCATTTAAACAGGCGAAATTATTTCGGGTCGAGCAAAGCTGATAAGGGGGAGTAGGTTTGAAAAATGAGAGACCCTCAGTCAAGAAGGAATGTCGTTTGGAAAATGACATAACCTCCGAGCTGACCATTACATTGTGTGGCAAGGAGACGATCGTGCCAGGGAGTGGCTGAACCAGAACAACACGAGTGGCATTTGGGCCAGCGGCTGTTTACTTTTCCCTCCCTGGAATTAAGGAAAACAACTTAGCCGTTCAGCCAAAATTAAATCAAAGTGCATCCTGCTAGAGGGCAGTGGTGCTTAATAGGAAGGAATCCAGTTTCTGCATGCAGGTCGTGCATAGTCCGCTAAGATTGTCATTATGGGGCAATTGCTCTGTCGTTAGCTTAGCTGCGGTTTAGAGTTTAACACGGTTTTAAACGCGCATGTTGTGGAAAAAGTCACGTTGCTTCTTAAACCCCATTGCTGTGTAATCGGTACCTGTGTTTCAACCAGTGTTGGGGAGTAACTAGTTACATGTAACGGCGTTACGTAATTAAATTACAAAACAAATGTAATTGTAATCCGTTACAGTTACTGAGAAAAAATATGTAATTAAATTACAGTTACTAATCAAACTGTTGGTGATTACAAAGGGGTTACATCCGAATATATTCTTTTCGGTAAAAAGCTTATATGTATAATTTAGCATTCATTCTGTTGCTTTGCATCTTTTGCCGTGCAGGAATGCCTTCTTTTGTTTTAACCTAACGCGAAGCGAAATTTCGCTTTGCTTTCTTCACACGTTGATCGCTTGCCTGAAAAATGAACAAGCAAAATTTCACGCCACGTCACAGCAAGCATTCTTCATTACACCAACGCAGCTGGGCCATTCCGCCGAATGGGTGCCATTTGCTTGTGGTAACTCTTCCAAATTAAACTTCATTTTTTATCTTTTTTCAACACTGAATCTAATAACACACATATTTAATTATTCAAAATGTGTATTGGTCAATGTCAGGCAACTTTATTTCATTTTTTACAAGGTTTCTTAGCAGAAGATGGTTGCATTTTTCTCAGTACTGTTACCAAAACTCATGTGTCATTTAAAAAGCATGTTTAAAAGCATGTCAACTAATTCCTTTGTTTTCCCCTCAAGAAAGTGTTTATTTTAAAGAAATGGTTGGTTACATGTTCAAATAATTGATATTTGCGACTAAAAAATCACTATATATGTACGCAAGTTGTATTTTTCTAAAAAATGCAAAGCCATTTTTTGCTTTTAAAGGAGACCCAAACCTCAAGTTTATCAAATTTTTTATCATGTCATTTATTAAACAATTGGATAAATTATGGACCAAACATAATTGAAAAAAATAGTGGTTTGTCTTTATTTTTTAGAAAAAATTTTAGTAACAGGACTGAACATTGGGTAACAGGAATGAGCACTGGGTAACAGGAATGTGTGTCTGTATGTGCGTGTATGTATGTGTGTGTGTGTGTGTGTCTGTGTGTGTTTTTTCTGTATGTGTGTGAGTGTGCATGGCCGTGCGTGTGTGTGTGTGAGATTTCTGTGTTGAAGGGATGTGCTATGTGCGTGTACTTCTTTACGGTGAAGGAGGTGGAGAGAGAAAGAGGGAGAGAGAGGGGGAGGGAGGGAGAGAGAGAGAGAAGAGGGGGAGAGAGAGAGAGAAAAAGAGGAGAGAGAGGTATCCAGAAGGAACTGTTTTTGCTTTTTGTTTTTCTTCTGAGTGAGGGTCTGCCTCTTCCCAGTTGTGATGCAACTCACATCATACCTTGAGTAGAAAGCTCTCACTTTGCTTATCAAACTATCCGCAGCCCTGTTGTTCCGCTTCCGTTGGTAGGTGTAGTTAACCTTCCCATTCTTCTCATTCTTCCATCTTTTCTTTGAAAAGCCCAATGAATTTTGAGCCAAGCGTTGCAGCCTGTACTTTTTCAGAACTTTTCCTGTTATCATTTTTTAAATGATTTGCCTTTCCCTCTCCCCCTGTGCTTCTTTGTATTTGTTTCGGATGTCCTCCACCAGAGCCTCATGAAACAAAAGGGTCTTCTGAGTGGCCGCACATGGAGGCTGTCTCATCTGTCCGTTTACTTTTGTGCACGGAGACGCATTATTCTTTTTCATGCCCTGGACTTGTTTACTTTTTTTGGGTTTGTTTCTTCAACAGAACCTGTAGTTCTTGAATTTGTTTCTGAAGGTTCTTTAGTGTTCTTCGGCTTCTTCTCCGCCCTTGATGTTGCCTAAAACAGTGTCTCCCAACCCTACTTCTGGCACACTGTCCTGCATATCTTCTATCTATCCTTGCTCTGCCTACCTGACTGAACTCATCAGTGGCATGTTTGGTTTAGCTGAGCACACCTGATTTAATGAAGCAGCAAGGATAGATAGAAGATATGCAGGACAGTGTGCTGCCAGGAGTAGGGTTGAGAAACACTGGCCTAAAACACACATGTGCATCACAATAAATGACACATTGCAATAGTTGTTACAATGTACTGTTACATTGTTACATTAACGTCTGCCACCTGATGTAAGTATGGTGTTCACCTTGTAAAACTGAACTTAAATGTCAACAACTTAAGTAATTTCAACTGTAAGACTTAAAAATCAGGTGAATAGTATTATATAGACTAATATTCACACTAATAAATCAATAAACCAGAGGACGCTCCTCACTCCTGTTACTGTTACTCAGTCCTGTTACTCTTTATATGAGAAACAGGACTGAAAGTAACAGGGCTGAGTTTTTCAGCATAGAATTAGCAAATACATGAAATATAGTCACATGGCGTCCATGCTAATAGCATGAGGACACTGAGCACATTCTAGTGATTAACCAAAAATGAGTATTTTTTAAATAAACAAATAACATCTAAGAAATAATTTAGGTAACAGGACAGTACGTTGAGATTGACCTTCTCAGTCATAGTTACAATATCATCAAATATACAGAAAAAAAGAGAAAACTTACTTTTGGTCTTCCCATGGCCTTCAGAAGATCCAGATGTAACTTCCTGTTGAATATATGACTTTGGAACATGTTCCAAATTTTTCAGAAGGGGGGAATGTGTTAGGGTAACAGGACTGAGTGAAAACCTGGGGACATGACTAAAATGTGTATTTTAACAAAAATATTATGGATTTCTTATGAAAAAAAAAAATTTAAAGCATAGATGGGATATGGAGTCACACAACAATGCAAAAAAAAGATTTCTGAAGGATTTTAATCATTATATTTCATGGTAAAGTGTAGTGTTAGAGAGCGGGGACAAGTAACAAATGCTATTTTTTCAGTGTTCTAGGTAGTTTTTATTAATGTTGTAAATTATATATCTTAAATTTGCAATTAGATCAATGTGCAGGACACTTTGCTTAACAATAAAATGTATTTTACAGTTAATTTTCGTGCATATTTATACATGTAATGTCCTGGGGACGGAAATGGCACCCATTCAGCGGAATGGCTCAGCTAGCAAGTTCGAAAAGGCAAAGTGGAAAGGGGGCGTGGGTTATAGCCCTACTTTAAAGTGACTGGCTTTCGCCAAGCGAAATTGAGTTGAACATTTTTTAACTCAAGCGAACGCTCATTTCGCCCGTTTCGTGTCGCTCGCAGTTTCGCCGCGATTAACTCCACCCATTCGCCTCCTGCCATTGACTTTTCATGCATTCGCGTCGCTCATAAATTTCGTGTCGCGTTCGGTTAAAACACACCTTTTGGCATATTTCCGGACAACGCGGGTCAGCCAAGCCGTTGGGACAAATTTGAGTGCAACACTGTCAAGGCTAGGATGTCTTACAAGGAGCTGTCTCCACATCTAGACAGGCTCCATTCATTTGGCAGTATGCGCTCAAATTTTGAGCGTTGTTTTTGATTGGTTCTCTTGTTTGAATTTGCACGGCCTCTCGTCTTGCCAATCAAATCAATGCGCATTGCAACTTGAGTCTGCCATGCCTGCGATCACACCTTTCAGTGCTGGAAATTCAACAAAATTTTCCTTCTGAAATCAGAAAAGAGCTCTAACATTACTGTACAGTGTAAAGCTTGTTTACCAGTGGTGAAAATGCTGTCAACATCGAAATGCTCGATGTCAAACCTGAGGAAACATCTACAGGTAAGTTAATGTAACCACAATCAGTCACATCAAGTACCTCCCGCCCCACCATGTTATTTATGTGTGTTCAAGACATAATTTAGCTCTATATTTTGCTCGGTGCCTGTCCAGTATGCTACATATTTATGTTTAATCTCCATTCATGACAAATTAATTGCTAGCTAGCTAACAGACGCCTTTTGCACAGCCGCACCTCCATTTATGAACCCTTTGATAGAAAATCTTAGCTAATGTTAGTCCTCCTTGAATAGTGATGTACGTAGCCTATGTGAGCTCTAATAACACTAACCAACTTAATTCAGCATTGTGTTTTCATTAAACAAACAAACTTGGAGAGGTCATTAGGTTGCGAAATTTCTACAGGGCACCAACAGACTAAATTAATGGTCCTAACTATGCATACTGTACTTTTTGTTGAGCACACAACGGTAGTTGCTCCCGGTTTGCCCTGTTTGTGATCTACATACTTGGGATTTGTTTTTGTGGTTATGCTTTAAAATAAAAAAATTCCAATCTTAATGCTAAAAAGTTATATTGAAGAACTTTTAATAAAAGTTTGACAGTAATCAGTGTTGAGTACTGTTGTGAGGTTTACACTGCCGGGTTTAAAGTTATGTTTTTAGGACTTTTCAGCTTTATTGCCCAGTTTAAAACATTTGTTAGAAAAGTAATCAAAAAGGAATCAAATGTAATAAGTTACATTACTTTGATGAAGTAATTAAAATAGTTACATTACTTAATACATTTTTAACAGGGTAACTAGTAATCTGTAACCCATTACATTTCAAAAGTAACCTTCCCAACACTGGTTTTAACCTACTGCTGAGGTTTCGCTCGAGTTGCTTTGTCGTCAAGAAATCTCATATCAGCCACTAGAGGTCACTTTTTGTGCATATTTGCTTAAACCTGGGGGGTATTCCAGAAAGCGGGTTTAGTGAAAACTCAGAGTTAGTTAACTCAGAGTAAGTAGTAAACCTCCTAATAGAAGAGCCCCTTTACTTGGATTTGCTGGGAGAATGAGGCCATAGGGCTCTTCTATTAGGAGGTTTACTACTTACTCTGAGTTAACTAACTCTGAGTTTTCACTAAACCTGCTTTCTGGAATACCCCCCTGATCCTTTTTAAGGAGAGACTAAACCATCTCATCTGCAGAATGAGTTATTGAGCACTGACTTATTTAGCCGAGAAACAGGAGTGTGAAAATGGGTGAGGAAATTAGTAAAGATATTACGAAGTTTGATCTGTCTTCATAACGTGATTACTTCGATATGTACAAATATGTGACTAGCATTATTACAAAGCTCCTGTTCTTGTGATAGGCTATGTATTCCATATCTATACAATGACGAGTTCATGAGTAATTCAAACGAGTAATGGGTTTGGAGATGGACGCAGAGCTGTATGCAGATTGTAACAATGATAAATTTTGATGTAAATTCAAAATTATTTTTCTCGCCAACACTTTGTCGCATAGACAAGCAGCACCGCTAGCGATGAATAGCCTACTTCATGAGCAATTCAACCGAGAAGAAGGGACTGCATCTGTCGGGCTTTTTTTATTTGCCCATTTTTATTTTCAGCTGTTCTTTTCAGTCAGAAGTCTTTTTTTGTGCTTTGAAAGAGACAGGTTGGTTTTGTTTTTAAGGAACTATACCCATGTGTTCCTCAAATAAAAAGATTTTGGTATACAAGCCTTTGGCCTTTTCTTTAGTGGTTTTCACAATTTGTTTCCAGTGTCTCTGCATTTGTAAATTTGTGTTCCCTTTAGAGCTTTTTCTCCAAATATGGAAAGCTGCTATATAGTATTTCATATCTCATTCCTATTGATATCGAATTGAATCGGATTGAATCAAATCGTTAGCTTGTGAATCGTATCTGTGCCAATACCCAGCCCTAGTATTCACATTGGGTTTTTTTTTTTTTTTGGCTGTAGTTGCATAGCTTTTCATGAAGAAGCACTGCCTTTTACACATTTAGCAAAAATATTTTGCATGCAGTTGTGAATCATGTTATAAGGCAATGCACATGAGATGAACAAAAAGTTGTGTGCTCAAATGGCTTCAAGTCAGTTAAATAAAATCGTCCAAACAGATTAGCTGAAGAAACTACCCAAGTGAGCAGGCCAGAGCTGGCAGTGGAAAGGAAAAAATGCTTTTTACTCACCCTCTGGAGAAAGGGATCTATAGCTTCATAGAAAGCTGTGCAAATTTCTGTTGCCTGAACAAGAACAAACACGTACCATGAAAAAATGGCAGCCTGGATAGTGTTACATTATGAGAGATAGGGCTGAAAAGTAGAATGGCAAGGCAACTGCTGGATTATACTATTTATTTCTTTTAAAAAGATACCATAGATGAAGTGATCTGAGAAATAGCATTAGCATTGTCAGTGTCTACAGTACCTGACTGAAAGAATCAAAAGCAAATTGTTGTCCGTCCACCCCCCATTGATTGTAGTTTTTTTTTTTGTAATGTTTGTCCTAACATTTTATGTGAAAAACTTCATATGTGTATGAGGTTCCACAGGTTTATCGGAACAAGCACTATTCTTATTTTGTTTAACAGCGTCCTTGTTGTAACAGCATCCAGCCATATTGCTCTAAGTCTTTACTTAAATAATCACACAGTCATGGTGATGGCACTGACTTACTGGTTTATTTCTACAGGAGATCATGGAGCTCGGCTGACAGATCAGTGTGGAGAAACCTGTAAGTGGGTTTTGTGTTTCCCCTAATCCAGTTAAGGTCAGAAGCTCCCTGTCTTGGCAGTGCAACAGCATATCCTGCTGGGAGGCTGTGTATTGGCCATTAAATCTGAAAATGATGTAGGCATGAAACTATGCCCAGATTGATGTTACAGTATTGCTACAATCAAAAGATTGGGGTTTAAATGCTAAATGGTAAACATCAATTCAGATGTCCAGTCCATTCCACTCTGGTAGATGACAGTAAGATCTGTGTTCAACAGAGTGGCACATGGAGTTTTTATGCACTTTTTAGTGTAATTTTAGTGTAATTTTTACATTTCACTTTCATGAAAGCCTTTGTGCTTTGTTGTAAAAGCTATATGGTAACTTCTTTTTTCCAGATAGTAATGTAATTGTTGCAGGAAGCCATGTGTACCCATTCACGTTCCAGATTCCACACGGGTAAGAGCTTGCTTTGAGTAGTCCTGTCCCAAATGAAAGCTTTTTGACTGTATATTTTACTCAGAAATTCTCATTTTTCTCACCAATGCCTCTTTCCCATCACAGAGATATGCCATCATCATTTAATGGCGTTCATGGGAAGGTCATCTACACACTTGAGGCCAAATTGAGCCGGTCAATGCGATTGCCTAGCAAGACCAAGGCTACCTTCAACTTTGTTTCAAAGCCTGATATGAGTAATCCTCAGCTAATGGTACACATGCGTCCTTTTGAAACAATTTCGCTTGTCACGGACCACATACCATAGGATGCTGTTTGGACAGGACAAAAAAAACTGGCATGATGCACACAGCCTATTCCGGATTTTATATTTGTGCCTGCCCAATTGAAAGTGTCACTTTTGTCAGTTTGGGATGACTTAATTGTCTCATTTCATGCAGTCACCCCAGTATGGCACAAAGAGTAAGAAGATGAAACTGTTCACCTCTGGGAATGCTTCCATCAACATTAGTACAGAAAGAATGGGTTACATGCAAGGTAAAATCGAGAGCTACTTGGTTTCTGATGAGAGCCCTCAGTCATATTTCCTTTGTTTGCACACTTCCATTGGGAATGTTGTAGGCAGCCAACATAAATAAATAATAGCTGTGGATTTTAACATTCATGGCATGGTTTGAGTCTTCTCAAAATCTGGATTATACCCTTTCTAGTACTGATGAACATATGTCAGATTCTTTGAGATTAAGCCAAGAACAAGCAGCTGCTTTCTTTAAAATCATTATTTAAAATATCAGTAAATAACATTACATAAGATTAGTAGGTCTAGAAACTAATAAAGTCATTTAGTACTGAACTTTTATTTTTTAATTACTTTTGTTAATGATAATTGCAATAAGTAATTTCATGTCAGGAATGGGAGAGTGGCAAGTGCCTGAGCAGATACAAAACCTCCCAATATATGCTTATGTTTTCACTAAGCAGTGGGTTAGTGTAATGGTTCCCAATGTAAAATGTTCTTTGTGTCAGTTTTTTCTTGCTTCTTTGTGCTGTTATCAACTTATTATTATTTTTTTCTCAACTGATGTTTCCAGTGAACTGTTTGCTCTTTGGGTGTCTCTGCAGGTGAAGGGTTAAAGATCATGGTAGAAATCGAGAACAGTTCGTCACGTGCACTTGCACCCAAGTATGCTATATACCAAAAGCAGAGCTTCTTTGCCAGAGGGAAGAGAAGAGTTAGCACGAACGATATCCTAAAGGAGGTAGGAGAGCCTGTCCCTCCCTCCACAAATCAGAAGATAACCAAAGTGCTGAACATCCCTCCTGACCTGCCAACCTCCATCCTAAAGTGCCCAATCCTCAAAGTGGAGTATAAGCTGAAGGTACGTACACAAGTGGAAATGGCCAAAGCTGAATTTTGTTTCATTTTTGATTCAGTTTTATTAAATTTTTGTGACTTGAAAATAGATTAATACATTTAAATAATAAAAATCAATCAATAATAATTGTCATGTTTAAAACCCATGTCCAATTCCTGCTCCTCTTGTTCTGTAGGTGTACTTAGACGTTCCCTATGCCACAGACCCGGAGATCAAAGTTCCATTGGTTATTCTTGCCCCTGATGGATTCAGTCAGGTGGCCCAACCTGGCACATTCGCAGGTTTTCAACAATATGGCAACTCTAATCAAGCAGGTTGGAATAACTATCCACCCCAACCTGCCCCTGGGCCGTATGCTCCCCAACCTGTCCTTGGGCCATACGCTCCCCAGCCTCCCCCTGGGCCGTATGCACCCCCATCTGCCCCTGGGGCATGTGCACCCCCATCTGCCCCTGGGGCATATGCACCCCCATCTGCCCCTGGGCTGTATGCACCCCCATCTGCCCCTGGGCCATATGCACCCCAACCTACCCCTGGGCCGTATGCACCCCAACCTACCCCTGGGCCGTATGCACCGCAGTTTTCCCCTGGGGTGTATCCATCCCAAAATGCCTCTGGCACACAGCCACCTGAGGCTCCAGCTGGAATATATCCATCCTTGACTAATGTAAAGAAAGGCCCCTCTTAGTTCAGATTCTTTTAAAACATTTACACCATGCTAGCAATGATTGAAATGACTTAATATTTGATCAGAGGAATTCTTTGTTTTATACCTGCTGGTTGACCATTACCAAGGTTAGTTTTTTCACAAAGGTCATGGACTTGGACATAATTTGATCTGTTCTGAATATGACCTTATGATGTGACTCAGTGGAAAATTAAAACAGAAATGGCATATTTAGGCAGATAGACAGTAGAAATTTTAAAAAATAAGTTTGCTTCTCTGGGCTGATGAGCAGGAACCAAATCCTGCTGTCAAGTGGAAGTGAAGTGACTTACACCTCTCTGAGACATTCTTGCAAAATACCCTAAGAAATCATGTCAAGAAGATAGTAGACTGATGTTTTGTATAGCATTCATAAAATAGTATTATTATGTGTCAGGGGTTCAGAGACTGCTTCCCACAACAACCAGCAGGCATCCTTGTAACAATCTGTCTGGTCCTGTTGCCTGCTGCTTCTCCAAACTTCCACCAGAGGGCCTGTCTTCCAGTTTGTGCCTTGCCTAATCAAGTTAATCATTTTCACCTTTGTGTACTTAGTCTATGTGTTTGGTGCTCTGTTTTAAACTCTGCCTGTGCCTTAGTTCCCTGCTCAGTCTTGAGCTGCCCTGTCTTGTGTATGTTCCTATATGCAAAGCTTGGTGTTTTTGAGTCTCAAGTATTTTTTTCCCTTTACCGTCCATCTGTGTTACTGTGTGGTCGCTGCAATTGGATCCCATCTGCTCACCTGTTACAATTATTTAGTAGATTACATATGCTGTAGATTGCATTATGGTATTAAATGCATATATATCTTCCATGGATTTCATCAAGTTTTTATATCTGTGATGTAATTCTGTTTGCCTGTGCTCTGCCAGTGCCATTTCGTAAGAATTTCTGTGCCAAAATAATAAAAATCAGATGAATTTAATACAACACAATTATGTTATTTTTTCTTTTCTTTTTTTGAAGCACAACAGCATAACAAAGGTGATGATGGTTCAATATTTACTAACTTGTCACAGCTGTGTCTCTTCTCAGGTCATCCAATTAACTGCTGCTGGTTTCTTGCCTTTTCCTCTTGTATCTCCATTAGCATGAAATATAACATAAAGGGGCAATTGCTCTGTCGTTAGCTTAGCTGCGGTTTAGAGTTTAACACGGTTTTAAACGCGCATGTTGCGGAAAAAGTCACGTGGCTTCTTAAACCCCATTGCTGTGTCATCGGTACCTGTTGTTTAGCTTGATCTCAGTTGCTGTGAAATCTCATATCAGCCACTAGAGATCACTTTTTGTGCGTATTTGCTTAAACCCGATCCTGTTTTAGGAGAGACTAAACCATCTCATCTGCAGAATGAGACCTACATCACATCCTACACACAAACTGTAGTAATATTTTGTTAATGTCTGCCCCCATGTAGGCCTATGTCGTCACTTACTTTGACTGTGTTAAATAAAATCTGTATATCTCTTTATATAGTCCTATAATTAAAGTTTGCGGAGATAACGTTCTACATCTTCTTTGACAAATTGTAGGCTGTTTTTTCTAATCACAAAGACAGACAAAACACGCTTAATCTAAATAGTACATTCTTTATTCATCACCAGGATTTTTGCACCGTGAGGCACCATCAATTTTATATATGTGCAATTTAGCGATCGAACACATTTCACAGCCAATCTTATCCAAAACAAATGTCTATGCACGTCCCTGAGTAGTGATAATAATTCAAACACGATCCAGACCAAAATGCTTATAAATAGAGGGTTACAATAAAGTCGTAACTTAAGTTCCCTTTCAGACGCTTCATTGACGACAGGATCCAGGAAGGGTCTTATTTATTTATTCCAGGGAAATAAACCTTCTTTTTGGCGGATGTGAAGTCAATTGTATAAGACAGCGTTTCTCAAACCTCTCCTGGAATACCACTTGTCCTGCATGTTTTAGATCTCTCCCTGCTCCAGCACAGCTGATTCAAGTGATCAGTTTGTTAAGCAGCTTCAGGAGTTCATAACGAGTTGATCATTTGAATCAGCTGTGTTGGAGCAGGGAGAGATCTAAAACATGCAGGACAAGTGGTACTCCAGGAGAGGTTTGAGAAACGTTGGTATAAGAAATATATAAGCCTGAAGCTGCGTTTTAACCGAACGCGAAGCGAAATTTACGAGCGACGCGAATGCCTGAAAAGTCAATGGCAGGAGGCGAATGGGCGGAGTTAATCGCGGCGAAACAGCGAGCGACGCAAAATGGGCGAAATTCGCTCGTTCATTTTTCAGGTAAGTGATCAAACCTGTGCGAGGAAAGCGAAACGAAATTTATCTTCGCGTTCGGTTAAAACGCAGCTTAATAACAATCACAATAGCTTATAATATTTATATTACATCCAGGATCCAACTCGCAAGGAATCCAAAAGTATGTCATTAAGCGGCATTCTTGTTAACTCTTCTTTCTGGCAGAGAATATCTGTATAGATGGGCTCTGGTTCTGGGTAGATCTCCAACTTCCGGTTTCCAGACAGTTTAACTGCGAATCAGCTGAAACGGTGCGTGTTGTTACACAGCAATCATGTTTATCTTAGCACACAGATGCGCATTAAACTCCCGTGACACTTCCGTTTTAAGTAGTACAGTTCTAAACCGCAGCTAAGATAGCTGACAGAGCAATTGCCCCAAAATGTTTTATTTCATGTTGACCCTCTAGTTCTGGTGTTTGAGGAACTTTCGGGTCATCTTTTCTTTATCTAACTTTGCTGTTGTCAAGTGGGACCATTTTGATATCATTTTTTGGGGTCATTATATATTTAGGGGCTAGGCACCTATTGTAATTGTTAGAATTTTTCACTATTATTATTATTATTTTATTATTATTATTATTATTATTATTATACTTTCCGCAATGGGAGTCTATGGCAGTCCATAGAACCCCTTGGTGGATTTTCATGAAATTTGGCACATTGATAGAGGACAGTCCAAAGTATCCAGGCATGAAATTTGGGGTCAATCCATCCATCTTTGTAGCACCACCAACAGGCCAAACTTCAAGGTACATTTTTGCTTATAACTTTTGAACCATTTGTCCTACTGTTGTGATCTTTTGGCCACTGTCGTTCAATGAAATTCCATGCCGAAGACACCAAAACAGGAAGTGAGCCATATGTCAGCAGTGCTTGGTTGCAGTCACACCAAACTTGGTATACTTAATTGGCAGGGGCATTATTGGGTACCCACCAAGGTTCATGAAATCTGGCTGCATGGGGGCGCTTTACCACAAAACCAGAGAAAAAAATTCAAATGCCTATCACTTTGAAACCAAAGCAGATGTTTCAACCAAATTTCTTGTGCATCATCACAGTAAAGGACCCTAGCTGGGAAAGCATGAAACCTCTGTGTCGGCCATTTTGTTTGTCAGCCATCTTGGTATTATCGTTTTTTCAATGGTTTTCTATGGCAGGCCATAGAACCCCTAAGTGGATGTTGGTGGAATCTGGCACCCTCATAGAGCACAGTCCAAGGTATCCAGGCACCAAATTTGGAGTCAATCCATCATTCCCTGTAGTGCCACCAACAGGCCAAATTTCAGAGTACATTTTTGCTTATAACTTCTGAATAGTTGGTCCTAGACTTGTGATCCTTATTTCCCCTGAATCCCTGGGTCATGATGAATTGAATAGACTCATCCATTTTATTGGATATTGGGAAAAAAATCATATTTTGAATTTTTCAAAAAACCTACTTTTGCAAACTAGTCCTAGACCGTGGATCCTATCACCACCAAATTTGGTACGTATCATCTACAGAGGGGTCTGACCAAAAATTATTCAAAGAATTTTGCTAGGGCAAACGATACGGCCGCTGTCGTCCAGTGAAATTCCATGGTGATGACACCAAAACAGGAAGTGAGTCATATCTCAGCAGTGCTTTGTTGGAGAGATGCCAAACTTGGTACTCTTTGTTGGTATTAGCAGTACTGGGTATGTACCAAGTTTCATGAAATTTGGCCACTTGGGGGCGCTATACCATTTAAAAAATCATTTAAATCCCCATTACTCTGGCACAAAAGCAGATACATCAACTAAATTTATTGCGCTTCATCAAAGTTAAGAATCTTAATTGGGAACTTATCAAACCTCCACATCAGCCTTTTTTGTGTTTCATCCAATTTGATTTTGTCAAAAACACATTTAACCACCTCCTCCTAGAGTTATGGCACAATGAGTTTTTGTGTATTACCTCTTTGGACCATTGTCTTTAACAGTTGTTAAAGGATAGTTGCCAGTTTGAACAATGTGGCTGCAGTGTACCCACAAATTTGTGTACCCAACAGGTTTAAACACCCATCTGTCCATGTACTTAGATTTTAATGACATTTTGTTCTAATGGACATCAAAAGGCACAGACCACACAAAGAAATGCAACCAATTTTTTGTAGATCATTACATCATTACATATCAGGTCCTAACTGGAAAATGAACACATAGTTCAATGTCCAAATGGTATGGCTGCTAAGATACAATCAGATTGTAGAACTTAAAATAAGCACATCTCCTGCACCTTTTGACCTATTGCCACAATTAATACACTAAATAATGTTGAAGAAACACTTGGACTTTCCATATTGGCCTGAATGTAAGACAGGGTTTTTTTTTTCCTTCTTCAGAAATTACATCTGTGGGGTTGTTTTGGGAGGACTAGACTAATAAATGTCATTATACATTAAGAACAGCAGATGGCGGCCATTTATCTGAGATTGTTGAGTGGTATTAGAAATCCCAGTAGACTAGTTTATTTTTATTTTTATTTAAATAACATATACATTTGTAAATGTGATTACATTGTATTTTTATTTAAATGTGGCAATTTCATCTAAAAGATGTAGAAAATATATCACCGTGCCTTGTTTGATTCAGTGTGTTTTATTAAATTGATATGAAATGAAATGATTTCTTTAAAAAATAAGATTTGATCTTCAAAAAGTATGATACTAAAAACAGGTTTTGAAAAATGAGGGTCCTTTTCAATTTAGGGACATGTTATTATATTCAGCTAATATGGTATGCTGTCTGCCTTTTTCCCACGATTTTGGATTTTTTCAAATACCCAAAAATTGCACGCCTCCAACAAAGTTGGCACTTCTTATTGTGACGTCCCAAGAAGGCACACTGCATTTTATGGCACTGCTTATGTTTAAGCTTAACATATATGTGGTGGGGGGCAGAACGGTGGTGCAAATGGGTAGCACTACTGTCTAATAATATGGAGGTTTCAAGTTCGGGGTGCATCTGCGTTCAGTTTGTACCTTGTCCCTGTGTTCATGTGGCTTTCCTCTGGGTATTTTGCTTTTCTACCACAGTCCAAACACATTCAGGTAATGTCAATTGGACATGCTATATTGCCCATAGGTGTGAGTTTAAGAGTGGGTGTCAATGTGTCTGTTCACCCTGTGATGGACTGGTGTCTTCTTCAGGGGTTGCTCTGACTAGTTGTATACCTGGTGGCCCTGAGGTGCTTGGCCCCTTCATTGCTGCTTGCAGCTATATTTACATTTACATTTATTCATTTGGCAGACACTTTTATCCAAAGTGACTTACAAGTGAGGTACAATACAACACAAGTGAAAAAACCATAGAGTCAACAATATTAGAAGCACTGCATGACCAAGTTTCAAAGGTTGGCCAGGCAAGGTACAAACTAGCAGGTAAAGCTACTGAGTGTGTTAAACCCTTAGATTACTGTCGCTCTGGGTAAAACTGTCTGCTAAATGATGTAATGTAATGTAAAATACATTTTTATAAGTTGTGTGTGTGTGTTGAGTTTCATCCACAACAAGTGTCATGTATTGGAGTAAACTGAGATCAAAGCACATGTACAGTGGAGAACATGCCTGTGCTGACACAGATGCTTGGTTTGCTGCTCTGTTGGATGTTCATAAATAATACTCAGTCAGAGAAGAACCCTTGAATGTGACTTACAATTACATGACAACAAGCATCAGTTCACTCACAAAACACATGCACAAGTAAATGAGTTGCATTTTCCTGTACCTTTATTTGAAGGGCAATGAGCATCTGAAGGAAGAGAAACATTGAGTTCATGTGGTAGTTCATAAGGTACTCTGACACAAGCTACAATTGCAAATGGCATCCCATGTCTGTAAAATGGCAGATTTTGTTTGTATTCTCTTCTGTTGTTACTTGATCCCTGCAGCTACAAGCCATGCCACATTAAATGGTAAAGGAAAGATATCATCACATTGCCTGTGATGAATCTGTAGAGCAGTCAGTTTTGCCTACCATAAATTAATTTCATTAATCATTAATATTTTTACAATTCATTTTTCTTTGTTAGACAACATTAAATAGTTTTCATATGTTCCCACATTTTTTTGTTTAATACATTTTTGTAAGTATTATTACAATTTACCCTATTTAGCTATAGCAGCAGTGTACAACTGGAATTGTCAAAAGTCAAAGGAAATTTGTAAGGGATTTCGGACCAGTATATTCAGACCCTGTACACCCGTCAGCAAATTTCTGAATGCTGAAAAGAATAAATTAAACATCCCTAATTGTCCGGGCGGCCAGAACAAAATCGTATGCAAGAGCAATGCCATCACATAAGTTTTATGATGAAATTTGGGTGTGTTTATGATGAAATTTGGTTTTACTTAGCACACTCGGTAACATCACACTGTGTGAGGTGAAAGGTTTGTTCTAACGAGCGTTCCCCCACCCCGGCCATAAACGACAACCATACCATTAACAAGCGAGAAAGTCTTTGCGGATCAAGACACGGGGTGAAAAGCAATCAAAATAAAAGTCGCCTACGTTTCATACTACGACAGTCTAGTAGCGGTGGCTCATCGCGTCAAGGTTTTGATATTTTAATTCTATATCAGGGGCGTCACTTCGTCGTTTGGTACTCTGAATTAGCATTTACTTGTGAAGTTTTCCTGCAAATAATGACAAACACAACACATATCAACATCAAGCATTTACGACTCTATGAACCACGGAGAAATCACCAGTGGAAACAAAATATGGGAAAAATCCATTACAGATCACAAAAGTATGCATGACGAAACGCGAAGAGTCACGGTCACGAGGGCAATTGGGTAGGTGACCCGGTACGTATCACGTGACTTACCTGGCACTGCGTGGTACACGTTCTTTAAGACGTGTAAAAGAGAAGGGCAAGTGTATTTGTCGATATTAAACTATTACTGGGTAGTTACGCAGGCATTTAGCGTTTGATTCGTCCCTTGAATCATATTTGCCCTCTAGCACTGTGTAAGACAAACGCCCTGCTGTAGGTCTCAGGAAAATGGCAAATACTATAAAAACATGTACGATGTGGTCAATGAAAACAACACATTCGCAAGTGGTGAATTCATCTCCCGGCCGTTAATTCTAGACATTTAGAAGGAAAGTGAAGTTCAGCTCTTTCTTAATTAAAGCGAAGGGGAAAGCTCAGGTTAGATAGTCTGAAGGTAATGGTCAAGCCTCGGAGGAGTTCAGGATGCAAGAAAATACTTAGGATTGGGGCAATACATCACATGGGAACGAAAAGGTGAATGTAAGACATGACTGAGCACCTTCAAAATGTGAATTGAAATGTTTTATATGAAAATATTAGCATATCAACATATTTTTGATATATTCAATAATCCATGTGTGGGGAAAATAAACTAGTCAGTAGTGTACTACTCTTTCAGAAGGGTTATATAAGGGGGCTAAATACTTCCGTGTGGAACAAAGCGGGAGGCACGTTTCTATATTGCATGAGATGCTGGCGGTTTTAATGGTATACATGCGGTGATCAAATGAAGAAGAATGTCAATCGAATGAAGAAGAAATACCGACTAGTATAAATAAATGAAGAATTAAATAAATGTGTATTCTAATATCTCCATTTCCCACGTATTTTACATTGCCAAAATATATGTGCTGCTACGTGAAATCGTATGGGTGTTCATTTCAAACAGTCCTGATGATATCATACTGTTTCATCCCTGCAGGATGCCTATCAAACACTGTTGAGTAGAAGTGGAGAAACATGTAAGTTCCAACCTGTTAAAAAGGACTGCATCCCTCTGTCCATCTCAGTTTGAACACACCACCCCACCTTTCACAGGCCTTTGTTTAAAAACCAGTTCAAACCTGTGCTGCTGCTACCACTTATCAGCAGCACCCCCACCAGTAACCCGAGCCACAGGCGCAGCCCCAAGGACGGCCCCCAGGTCGCTATTTGTCCTCTGACCTGTCCGTATCTATTGGCCACCAATAGGAACCCCAACAGAGCCAAGGATTTTGGACAATATAAAACCTGTGGTGACCACATCTTAGATGTTTTGTATGTTTATACATCTGTAATAAATATCCTTTTAAAATTTCTGTTCACAGACATTCATATTTCATACAAGAGAACATGGTCTATCCCCAGCTGATGGTATGCACTAATTATGAAGTCATTTGTGCTTTTAGGCATAGTGTTACGTAAGGCATTGTTCAACACCACATTGTAATGCACAGTATTTTCTCATATAATTTTCTCACCTCGTTAGAAATGGATGCATACAGCCAAGAATCAGCTTCTGTTTTATTATCTACATTATACAGTCACCCCAGTTAGGCTCAGAGGAAAAGAAGATGAACCTGTTCAGTTCTGGGAATGTTGCCATGAATACTGGCACTGAAACTGAAAGGATGGGTTACATGCAAGGTATGAACATTTAGGGCACCTTGAGTATGCTAAAGATATGATCAATATCTGACCTTTCCATTGTAATATATCATACATAATTGGTACATAATACATTTGATACACATACATTTTGTAAACTTTTAAATAAATTATACACCAAACCAATGTTTTTTTTCCAAGTTCAATGTTTACTTTTTCGAGGCAACATGAAAAGATTCCATGGATTTCTAAAGGATTCTTAAAATTTTTCATGGTGACATATTCAGAAAAGCATGTTGCAGAAGCATTTTACAATAACTCGTGTTGTCATGCTGTGTAGGACTTAGTTAAGTCAATGTTGGACATATGCACGTGGGAGTGAATTCTTTTTGAAAACAACACCCTAAAACTAACTGACACTGATAACATCAATCAAACATGCACCAAGATGAAACTTAAATGATTAGGAAATTACCCCTGCCGCCTTCTCTGTTTTGATTATTATCACATTATTGTGGATGCGGGACTAGACTGATGATATCTGTTAACATGTTGACTCTGTAGATTCTCCTGCAGGTGAAGGCTTAAAGATCACAGCAGAAATCGAGAACAGTTTGTCATGTGCACTAATAAACAAGTACTCCACGTAACAAAGCAGAGCTTCTTTGCTAGGGGGAAGAGAAAGGTTAAGGAGAGCCAATTTCCCCTTCAACGAATCAGATCGGTGTTGAACATTCCTCTTGATCCTCCAATCCTTAAAGCAAAGTATCGGCTAAAGGTATGTATCCAAGTCCAGTGGTGTTCTTTGCAGTTCCATTGGTTTTCCTCCTCATTACATCTCAGGTCTTAATTACATGACTGGAGCAGAGGTTAGATGGGAAGTCCACTGAAGGGAATTTCCAAAAACCCCAAGACTACCGGGACCAGGAGTTGACACCTCTGGTTTGGTGGTACAGAGCAAGGTATCATTGAATCCAATTATCCCTCTGCGCTCACTCATACCACAGCATGGGAAATATGTGAGAACTGAATAGTACTTCCATAGAAAGAATGATACTACAGTCAGCCTCTCATTATTTTGCTGCAGATTATCTGGTTTGTGGAGTGTCCATGTCAATCATTGAAAATATAACACACAGATCACATTGATGAAAAATTCAGTATTCACACATGTTGACTATAGGGGTTGGGGTCAATCTAACGCTCAACAAGCATACAAATATATACATTATTGAAGAGAAAAGATACAAGTTATTCTAGCATTAAAATGTTAAAAATAATGCAGTTTTTCACAAATGGCAATCAGCCCATAACTAAGTAAAAAATATGTCAAAATTGGATACTTTCTGCTAGTTATCTTACAATATATAATATATGTAGTGACATGCATATTCCCCAAAAGCAGATGTGTTGTGTATGCAGTGTTAAAACAGGTTGACTCCACATTTAGATGTTTTTCTTTTTGGTGTTATTTGATTTTAAATGTTGGTATATAATGTAAATAAACTATTGAAATGACATTAAATTGACGTTTCAATAATCATCTGTGTTTTAGATTACCTGTGCCATGTCTCCCTTCCAATACTCCAGTTAATTAGGATTGACTGTACCTGCTAAAAGTACATTACAGGGAGAGTTACCATTACTTTACAGTAGAAGTCACATTTAAAGGTTTAGTGTCATATTGAATCATCATGTGGCTTTACCTCTGGTCTCACTCAAACCACAAACCACTGAGGGTTAAATGTTCATTAGTTGAAACAGCAGATAATTTGACAATGTGAGAAAAGAGTTTTGCAACATATAAATGGACCATCTTCAGGGTTATTCTTGTTTACATTACAACACCTTTACAAAACAGGTTCTTACTTTTTTCATCCATTTCACTAAAAGACTTGTTTTACGGGTCTATCTGGATGTTCCCTTAGCTAAAGACACAGAAAAATTTCCATTAATTGTTCTTTCTGCTACAGGTGCACCCAGTCAGATAATCTATCTGGGACACATTGATAGGTTTTGAAAGATTTGAGAATGCTAAACTACTAATTACTTGTTTTAACATTCAAGGTTGTCCAATGGCATACATTGTATATGTGTATCATTATTTCCACTGCATTTTGAGTGTATTGATATATGTAGTAAAACAGTCCAGTTGCATTGCATAAGAAATAGAATATAACATTAATCACTGTTTTACCTTTCATCCATTGTTCGATTTTCAGTTCTCTGAAAAAAGTAAGACCCATAAAACTGAAAGATCACAGACATGAAATGTACAACATTTGCATAAATAATTGCGAAGAATGTTTGAGTTTAGTGGACATAATGTCTTAGACAGGAGAATTCTATCTCAGTCAATATTAGTGCAACACCAGTTCTCCAAGTGGAATTTAAACATAAAAGCTTTTGGTTGCAAGCAGTGTGGTGTAATGGTAAGGAGCAGGGCTGACAACCCAAATGTTGCCAGCTGGATTATCAGATTAGGCACAGCTGCTTTGCATTTGGGCTTGGTACATATCCTGAATAGCCTCAGAAAATGTTCAGCTGTATAAATAGACACCATGTAAAAACTGTAAGCCATGTGTAGGGGATATGGACACACATTTGCAAGAAAAATGTTTAAAAAATTTATTACAATGCTTACTCTCAGCATATTTGAAATGTATGGTCTATGGCCCTGGCCAAACGGTAAGGAGAGGATAGTGCTCGGCAATATGTCTCATCCTTAATCCTTCTCATCCTTAAAACAGCCCCATTTGTAAATGGACTTTGTGATACTGCTCTTGATTTAAGACAAACACAAACATCCTGGCATAGCCCTGCATGTGCGGTAGGTAACCCCTCTGAGGCACCTGGCACTTCAAAGGACAGCTCCAATGAATCCACACCGGGCTCTGGAAGCAAGACCCTTGACAACGCACCCTTGGAGACTGAAATAACCCCAGCGCAAAGTTGGAAACTGTCAGTAAAGACAGCTGTCTCATTGAACGAATACGAATCTCATTGAATACGACGATGTCTCTGTGTGGTGACCATGTGTGTCAATGACAATTCTACCTGGTAAGGACGCTAGAAGACTAGCTGTGAGTAATATGTAGCACTATCCTCCATGTCAACTATGTGTGCCTGACAATTAAGCCGGACGAAGTGGACCTCCATTGATGGACCTGGACGCTGCGTTTGTTTCCCTAACGACGGTCAGGCAACGGATCTCCTCCTGCACGTCTCTCTCTCTCCTACGACAAGCCCAGAAGCCTCCATTGGAAAATGGACTGTGGCCTTCCCAGAAGGCCTACAACAAATAAGCTGCTGTCTCCTGAGATCAAATGTTTTGGACTGGCATCATGAGTAGCTTTACTGATTTCATTGTGTAGGAGATGTGTTTAGACACATCTGTGAATCGTACAATAATTTCTCCCCGTTACAATTACCTTATGAGACTGATTAAATTAACTTACAAATAGACTAATGTTTTGCCAGCGCACGTCAAAGTATGGTTATCACTTCATGATCTCCTGTAGTTTGACTTTCAACTGCTGAAAGCCCAATCCAACAATTACACTTAGTGTTATTTTTACATTCCCCTTTTTGTTTTGCCTTGTTCTGCAATAAACTTTTCACAATTTATTCATTAATTCATTTCTCATTTGTATTTGCCAGTTTAGCTGTTCTACCTTATTTTGTCTTGTCAGTGTTTGTCTACATAATTGGTGTCCAGTCTGAGGAAAGGTATTTCCATTATATATGTATGTTGCTCTGCATTTTGGATAAGAATGTTTGCTAAGCAAAGGTAATGTCAAGCTTAATGGTTTCAAGTCCAAGTCTGTAACTACCAAACAATACTGCTACCTATCAGCTCTGTATGACTTTAGTTGTTATGCAAGGTTTGTTTTGAATGACTGAAATTTTCTGTGCGTGTTTAATATTTCTCAATCAGATGTGTTTAATGTTCCCCAATCACAGGGTGGAAAGCCATGATGTTTTGGACAGTTTTTCTTCCTTAGAGCCTGTAGGAAAAGTCTGAGGTGAGGATTTGAATATAGGCAATGTATGTGACAATGTATTATGCATACAGGTGGGGTTTAGAGACAACAGGTCTTAAAGATGGCACCACCAAGGGGAGTGGGAGTTGGAGTTGGAGTTGGTGTGTGTGTGTGTGTGTGTGTGTGTGTGTGTGTGTGTGTGTGTGTGTGTGTGTGTGTGTGTGTGTGTGTGTGTGTGTGTGTGTGTGTGTGTGTGTGTGTGTGTGTGTGTGTGTGTGTGTGTGTGTGTGCGTGCATGCCCCATAGTCGGTATTTATGGCAGCGCAACTGCCTTTACGTACAGTACAGAGTTGGTGTTGTAATTGGCCTTGACTTACAATAACAAACTACAATGATTGATAAGAAGGGATATTCTACAGATAAATTCGCACACTTACGCGCACTTCTGTTACAAGTATTCTGCCATATGCTCTCCAATCATGCCCACAGTGCTTAACTTCAGAATGAAGGCGGGCTCATGAAAGAGGCGTGATTTATTTGAAATAGAAGTAGACATCAGCATTTACCATGTGAATGTCATTGAAATCCATTCAAACCATAAACAAGACTCTGATTCTGAAAATAAATGCAAAGGGAGAGGCTCTCCCGGACAGCTGTATTACGAATCGCCTCAAAGGAAAGCATTTGTTTCAATGTATGACATAAACCCAAAAATAAAGTAAATATACCAAACAACACATGTGCTGGGCCTATGTATAAAGACATGTTTGACGTGTGGAGATTCATTAACCCTTTCGCACGTAACTTATTTTTATGCTATGTAGCGCACGTGTTATCTTATATGGTTCGTTATGTTTTCAAAAGCATTATTAAGCTTCTCATAGTTTTCAGTGTTACAGCCCGGTCTAGGTTCAGACCGTAACAGGGAAAAAGGGAGGAGACCAAAGTCGCAATACGGAAAAAATGACAAAAATTTATTACATAAGGGGGTGACAGGGAACACAAACTCAGGAGTCTAATTAGCAAGAGGGGAAACTAATTGACCTAACACAAAAAATAAATATCAAACAAAATACAACAAAACTTCTCTTTTTCCCTTACTAACAAAACCAGTGTGAAAAAGGCATTGAAAAGAAAATGGCAACGACTCCCAACTTCCCACACCCAGTAACAGTGATCCAAATAAATACTCACAATTACACACGAACGAGGACCTAAGATTACAAATGACGAAGTACAAATAGCAACTACAAATACAGAAGCAAATACAGACAGCGAACATCGGAGATCGACAACGGTCTTCTTTCTTGCGCGAACGGAGCCTCTTTGAAGGGAGAGGGTTTACCAGGAAATGGGGAAAGGCTCCAATCACGGGCGAGTATGGCAAGCCGTTTTAACATTTGAAAGTTAGCCTGGATATGTATTACAAATATCAATAATTCAATTCTTCCTAGTCAAAATGAACATTTCTGATAGGCACAATGACATTCTTCCTAACCACAATTGTCATTTCAGATAACCACAACGTCATTCTTCCTAGGACAAATGACGTTACTTTTGCCATTCATTTGTATTGGGCTTTCAATTTCAGATGTCCACAATGTCATTCTTCAATGTCATTCTATATTTTTTCATGTTAAATCGCTGTCATCAAAGCTAAAATTAGCTAGAATTTTTCCAATCTAGCTCTCTAATCACAGCGGTTTTAGCATATGCGCTAAACGGCTAATCACACCGGTGTGACCGTACGCACGAAAGGGTTAATAAAAATGCACTATTGAGGAAAAGACAAGGCCGGATTATGGACCGGGCCAGTGGGGTCGGTGCCCCGGGGCCTCGGACTGCCAGGGGGCCTCCAAGCCTCAGGCCGCGCGCAGTGCGTGGCCCAAGACTTCCGAAGGAAGTTGAACGCCAGGGCCCTCAGTGCGCACAGTGCAAGCTGACCACTAGACCCCTGGGTGCTTATAGCGTGAGCTCACCACTAGGGCCCCCCAGACCCCTCAGTTTAAAATTAGCTAACCACTAGGGCCCCCAGACCCCTCAGTGCTTACAATGTGCCCCCAGACCCCTTGGTGTGAGCTGACCACTAGGGCCCCCAGACCCCTCAGTGCTTACAGTGTGAGGGCCCCCAGACCCCTTGGGCATTTAAAGAGTGAGCTGACCACTAGGGCCTCTAGGCCCCTGGGGCTTAAAGCATGATCTGACCGCTAGGGCCCCTGGGCCCCTCAGCACCTACAGTGTGAGGGTCCCTGGGCCCCTCTGCGCTTAAAGCACGAGCTGACCATTATGGCCCCCGGGCCCCGGGGGGGGGTATTCCAAAAGATATGTGCCCAGGGGCCTCACGGGACCATGATTTGGCCCTGGGAAAAGGTGCAACAAAATGCATGTTCCAATGTCCACGCTTGAACTCATGCTGAGTAGCCTATTATTAAAAATTCATTAATAATCACTCATCATGACTCTTCCAAAGTACTCTCCATTAGCTAAATTGATTAATGAATGGGTAATGCTCTGCTATTTATACTCATCTTAATTGATATTTCTGTTTATTCTAATTGAACTAATTTTTTACCAGGCTTGTTCACAACACTATGTGATGTAAAACTTTTTTTTCTGTTTAACAATGTAATATAGGGTTACAAGAAATATTATTGTAGTTTAAAAACAGACACACAAATGTCGTAAATTTTGAACTTTATTCGTACATGTATAATAATGTTAAAAGTAGGCCTACCACCCACTTGAAAGGCAATATGGTGTTTCGCCATGTAGTGGCCCTTATGGCAAGCATTTAATTTTAATAATAAATTTAACATTTAATAGCTAGCCTGGATATGTTACTATTGTTACTAGTAGGGGGGGATCCGTACGGATCACGCATCAACTACGGTCCGTTACACCAGTTATGACTAGTAACAATTGGATTGTAGATATCTGAAATGGGAGTTTTTCCTAGTAAGAATTCTATTGCAGACATCCAGAATGTTCATTCTGGATAGGAAGAATGACGTTGTGGACATCTGAAATTGAAAGCCCAATACAAATGAATGGCAAAAGTGGCGTCATTTGTCCTAGGAAGAATGACGTTGTGCCTATCTGAAATGACAATTGTGTATAGGAAGAATGTCATTGTGCGAAGAACTGAATTACGAATATTTGTAATACATATCCAGGCTAGCTATTAAATGTTAAAACGGCTTGCCATAGGCGCTTGACTTACTACAGCCCTCAGAAGCGCGTAGCTGAAAAGCGCGCAAGCCAAGGCCAGAATACCGTAAATGGTCTTTACATAAGAAACGCCCAGATTTTGGGGTTGCTCCGCCCGAAGCGCGTAACTGCTTTCATGGCGCGCAAATCATAGACTTAAGTCAGGCTGAAGGTAGGCTGAAAAGTACGTAGCTGTGCGCTTTTTTGACTTACGCGCATGGGAGAATACGCCCCATAGTGCATTCCGTATAACCCGTTGCTCATCTCTGATACGTTATTGGAATTCTATGTACTAGTTGACGGGCTAATCAGAAAACACCGCACAGATCACGAGGTACAAAGCAATGAAAGACGACCCACGGAGAGTCACATGTGTTTACCTGCACTGGGCACGCCTTCGATATACCTGCTCTTTAAAAGACGGAAGAGGGGCGCCTACATGAAAGCAGCAGCAGGCAAGGCGTTGCACTGTTTTCCTTTGGTTTTGAAATTCTTTCTTTGATATTATAATTCCTTTCATTGAACTGGGTTGAAGTGGATATTTGATGCTGGCATTTATTTTTTGATATCAGGAAAATGTCAGATACCATTAAAAACATCTCAATAACCTACGATGCAATTAATGAGAACAACACTTTCTCGAGTGGCGATTTCATCTCAGGACGACTGATTGTGGAAGTTGCAAAAGAAGCCAAGATCGATTCTCTCTTAATTAAAGCCAAGGGGAAGGCAGAAGTGCTCTGGTCTGAACATTATGGCAAAGTCACAGTGGTTTACCACCAAAAAGAAAAATTCTTTAAATTGGAGCAGTACATCATTCAAGAGCCGAAGGGTAAAGGTACAGTACCTCGAATAATCTATTTAAAGACATAGCAAGTTGAAAACTATGCAAACAGTTAAGAAGTGGATAAGAGTGTCTTCCTGGCAGTGTTATGTAACAACGTAATGACCAGTGTCTTTAATCAACGTACGTGTTGAATATTGACATTGTGTGCAAACAGTGTGGGAAAAGTATGCCCGTTTTGAGATTATACGGGTACGGTATGGAATACTGATGACATCAATGGTACCGATCTAAATGGTCCCGGCGATTTTTATGTTCATATTGACACTGAATCCTGTCAGTGTAAAGTCCAGCGTCCAACCTTTGCCTAGCTTGGAAATTTTCGTGCTTGTGTTCTAAAAGTTTTAGTTTAAATCAGATGACTTTAGAAACACTGCCATACCTGTTTGTATGCACCAGACATCACCCCCCAGAACTTCTCCAACTCATCTGTCTCTTGTTCTTTCACTGCCTGCCCAAAAGAAGTCAGCTTCAAGGTGTCTGTTTTCCCACCTTTTCTCAGAGCTTTACTTCTGCATTGCAGATGGATTCGAAAGTTGGTGATTCTAACTTTCGAACTTTTCGAACATTTAACTTGCACCTAGAATGACAATTGTAGGCTATGACATAATACTTAATACAAAATAAAATGGCACCTTTTATTTTTATCTTCGTCCTAATAAATGGAGTTACAATGCTTATATATCTTTACAGGGCAAGACTATGAAATGCTGTTGACTGGAAGTGGAAAGACATGTAAGTAATGGGAAAATTTGGAACTGGTCTCTCAATATAGTAAAGGTCATTGAACTGTGTTGTCATAATGACAAAATGTGAACGATGTGTTTCAGATAGTAATATTGTCACACCTGGAATCCATGAGTACCCATTCACTTTCCAGATTCCCCAGGGGTAAGTCTTCTAGTCTGTAGTAATGGAGGAAACCAAATACTATGGATGTGTTCTCATTTATCCAGCGGTTAATGTTCAGTGTCTCTAGCTCTCTGGCATTTCTGGAACTATATTTCTGTATCGATTTGTTTGCAAAACTTAGTTTTAACGGGTTTTAAAATGCTTTTTACATTTTCTTTCCCAGAAATATGCCATCATCCTTTAAAGGTGTTTGTGGCAAAATTGTGTACACACTGGAGGCAAAACTGAGCAGGTCAATGCGAATACCAAGCAAAACCAAGACCAAATTCACTTTCCTTTCAAAGGAAGCTATGGACACTCCCCAGCTGATGGTATGCATTACATTAATTACAGTTACTCTCAGACCTCTGCATGATGGAACTCTGTATGTGTCCATGTACTTTCAATGTTTTAAAAGTACTACCTTTACCAATTTCCCCTTACATTCCCTGCACTGTATTTCCTTCCATTGATCGTTTTTTGCTTTCCCCCCTCTCAATACATCTCTACCAGTCCAATTATTAATGAGAATTTCTGGTGCATGCCATTCTGTGTAGGCACCCCAGTTTGGCACAAGGGAAGAGAAGATTTTCATCTCTGGAAAGGTCTCCATGAACATTACCACAGAAAGGATGGGTTACATGCAAGGTAAATGCATATTATTGAGGATAAAATACAAAAATGTGAGGACCACTTGCATATGTATATATAACAAATTATATCATTATGTAAGCGTGTGCATTTTATCTTCATTACACTGCATACAAATGACATGTTAAGTGTAAAGTATGTTTAGGTTATAGCTATTTTGCCTGCTTTACTGTATTTATAATTGAAAGGACAACTTGACCAAATCATATGTAGTTTTATGGCTGAAAGCTGAAGTTTAAATGATGAAGGGATACTTCATCTGCTTCTGTCCCCTTCATTGTTTTGTAGGGACGGGACAATATAGTTATCTCAAGATTCGGTTCGATATACGATATGAGGGTCGCGATTCGATATCACCACGATTCGATGGAGCCTAATAACAGTTCAGTGACAAAGTATGAATATTCAGAATTGATATTTAATTTTAGCCATGCAAAATATAAAATAAATTCTCATTTGAATAAAGTTCTCTACTAGACAACACATAAACAGTTCAAAGTAACAACAGAAATTCTCAAAAAGATCAGAAATACAACAAAAGTGTCATAAATACAACAAATAAATAAATAAATAAATAAATAAATAAATAAATAAATACAACAAAAATTACAAGTAAAATAAACACTCAATAATAGTTGTCTACATTTAGGCTGATCCAGTGGATGGAAGCCAGTATCTCTCAACTATCCACAAAGATAAAATTGTCCTGAAAAATATAAGCTTGCAGAAACCTCTGCTATAACACACTTGGCAGCTTTGGTTGTTACATAGGCTAATGTGTAAACAGTAACGTGACAAAATACAGAAAACAGCAGAGGAAAGGCAACAGACAGGAATGGAGATGTAAGAGCAGAAGAGGCCTGAGGTTAGAATTCACACTAGGTGTCCAGCAGTCCCACAGAGCCTGAATTTTGCTGGAAACACACACCCATACACTGCTTGTGGCCACACAGATGGCTAGCTAAGTCTCACTACCTGAAATGGCCAAGCCAACCTAGCTAGCTAACGTTAGCTAATTAATCTTGCCCAATGATGCGCTAACTAGTCAGTGCAAGTAGAGCTTTACCTGCATATGTCAAGTTCACTTGTCTCTCGTTGCCCATTCACAACCAAGAAATATCTTTTCATTGTTGCTTTTGGTCCGAGCTAACTTTAGCCAAAGATAGTCTTTGCGTTACCTATCATACTGGACCGTATCTCCACCACGTCAATGGCAACATATTTACGGGTAGCTAATGAAGTTGTGTAGAAGACACTCATTGTACATGTCCCTACAACGCCTGGACTAGTAGGCTTAGGTAGCTAATGTTTATTTCTGTCGCCGATTTGCAGATCGCAGATACCGTATGATGTAGGCTACTTCTAGCGATAAAAGAACTTTAGGTTGATGCGTGATTGAGTTAAACAAAACTAATTTATTCTCGTTAATGCAAAAACAAATAGAGTACATAGAAGAAACAGATAGGCCTATAATAAATTTATACTTTGTTACTTGTTTCTTCCTTAAACTTGTAATTCGACAGGGTAAGAAAACCGTGCAGCTCCACTGTAAACACAACAGAAAATACCGGCAAATTTGCTACATTGCATTACCATGTCAACCAACATCCGCGTCTTT
This sequence comes from Megalops atlanticus, assembly GCA_019176425.1. Lineage (NCBI taxonomy): Eukaryota > Metazoa > Chordata > Actinopteri > Elopiformes > Megalopidae > Megalops > Megalops atlanticus. Next base: position 32,331,665 of record CM032878.1, on the reverse strand, counting down.
CTCTTAAAGTGACATGCGCCAATCATGTAAACAATCGAAATATAAGGGTGTTGCAATAAGCCCTGTTACTTAGGAACACTATTCAAATAACATGTAAGTACGTATTTTAATAAATGTGTATATTCTGATATCAAACAACATGAATTTGGCGCTTACAAAGACTAATCGCAAGGGTGCGAGTGGATCAATATTTATTTTCGCACGAAATAATTTTTAATCGCAAATGCCAACAAAATTGTGGCACTGTACAGCCCTGATATGCAAACACATACAGCGATTGCGCCCTCTGTTGTCTAAAGTGTGTAATTGCGACAGATAGATTTTGGTGGTTGTAAGATCATCCCAGATCATCTCGTTTGTGGTTATTTAGCAGGGTACAGTACAAAGTAGCAAATATCGCGATATCACTTTCTGACGTACAAATTGGATCGTAATATTTTTGGATCACGATATACTGAATTTCGATTTATTGTCCCATCCCTATATGTTTTGTGCTCATTCTGGATTGATGACATGAACAGTCTTTGCACATGACCTTTAAAGCGTTTTTACTGTGGATTCTTGGACAGGTGAAGGGTTAAAGGTCATGGCAGAAATCCAGAACGGCTCCTCACGCACAATCGTGCCCAAGTATTGCCTGTACCAAAAGCAGAGCTTCTTCGCTCAAGGGAAGAGAAGGGTTCACACTAAGAAGATCCTAAAGGAGGCAGGAGAGCCTATCCCCTCCTCCACATATCAGGACATAACCAAAGTGCTGAACATCCCTACCACTGTGTCTCCCACAATCCTAAACTGCACAGTCCTGCATGTGGAGTACAGGCTGAAGGTACAGTATTTATCTTCAGGGAATAGATCTAGCTAGCAGTTGGACATGTTTGATCGTCCACTCCCCCTGGAATGCTTGATTTTTTAATTCTCTTGGAGCACTGTGGAGCAAAATTTATGAAACCTATTCATCGAGGGTTAACTGAACAATTTATCAAATATATGAACTAAAATCTAAAGTGAAGTGGTTTCTGCATATGGTAAGGTCTGGTTCTGATTGGATGCATTTATAAGCAGGGCCTGGAGTGATCTTTCAGTTTTGTAGTATGTATGTCTGTCCTCCAGCACAATCAATATGGCTTCAGTTTCAAGCCACTTGTTAAAATTATCCCATTGCAGGACCTCAATACTCTCAGTCACTTTATTACTACAAATTAAGCACATTGGTTGAAGCTAGACAGTAATGATTACTTATCATGACATTTTCAGGACATATATATTGACATATACAGGAAGCTGTATACACCCTTTATTTGAAAGGGGGATAAAATATTGATTTTTCAAAATTAGTATGGTAATGTTTTAACATGCATTTGCATGTTCACAGGATGGATCTTGACAGTTGTAGGGCTTGTTTCATGTTTCATTTTCTCCCAATGAACTCCTAAGTGTCACAAATACGCAACTGATGATTGTTGTATTAGTCAAGTGCCTGTGCTCTTTACTGAGATTGGAGTGCCTAGTGGATAAAGATTAAAAAGCAGGTTGAAAGCCCTGCAGGTTACATAGTGGATGTTTGGTAACTTTTGAAAATTCTGCAGGATTCCATTTTCTTATACTTTTACAATACATTACAGTATATGCATTTAGCAGACACTCTTATGCAGAGCGACTTACACCAGTTAGTTAAGTTTTTTTTTTTTTTAATATAATGTTATCCATTTATACAGCTGAATATTTTACTGAGGCAGTTGTGGGGTAAGTACCTTGCCCAAGGGTACAGCAGCAGTGCCCCAGCGGGAAATCAAACCATCAACCTTTCAGTTACGAGTCCTGCTCCTTAACCACTATGCTACACTGCCACCCACTAAAAAAGATAAGTCCTCTCTGATGAGGATGGGATACGAACCCACGCGTTCAAAGCACAATGGATTAGCAGTCCATCACCTTAACCACTCGGCCACCTTGTCCAATTAATACTTAATTAAGTTAAATTTCAAGGAAATTATTTCAAGGTTTCTCCAATGTATGAATATCAAAATGCAGAGAGAATACAAAAAATCCTGGCTGATATAAAACCACCCTATCTTAGTGTTATGATGTCTGCTGTGCAATTCCAGTTATCATCATCTTGCGGCATAACTATGGTCTGAGACAGTGCTCTTACCAGTTAAGGCGCTTTGGGGCTCTTGAGTGTATTTTAAACAGTAAATGGTTGAGTGGGGTTTTACATAATGTGTATTGTCTCTGAGCACAAAATTAGTTTGAGAGCAGTGGGAGGAGTTTTTCTTTCAATATTATGTGGAAAGTTGGGTGGATGCATTAAAGTGTATGTTTTTAAATATATGAGTACTTCTGAAAATATCCCCTACCCCTACAGATTAGCAGTCAAAGTTTGTGTGAGGTTCTATTCCAGAGAATGGTGACACCTGGTGATAGTGGATTGTCAATGTCTGAAAGTGACAGTATTTCAAATTATGTCCTGTGTCTGGAGTTATTTAAAAAGAAATGAAAAATGAATAGAGAGAAATGAAAAAAATCACAAAATTATGTTTTGTGTAATGCCATTTTAAATGTTTCTTATGAATCTTTTCTTTAAGTTGGTTGGTAACAGTAGCGTAGAGAAGTTATTTCATTGGTTGTTTGCTTGAGCAAGGTACTTCACCTTTAATTATGCCGGTAATAATAAAAAAAAAAAACCCTAACCCTAATTTTTTGTTATACAGTTAGACGTCTCAGAAAAGGTCTTCACATAAAAATATGGTTGATCCAGTGCTTTGTAGCTTTGATGGCAATATCTCAAATATGTCACTCTTCCTTTTTGCATTGTAAAACACCCTGATTTGTGTGTCTAATATTTCCCTAATACCAGTTCTGTTTGTTTTTAACAGGTCTATCTGGACATTTCCTTTGCTAAAGACCCAGAAATAAAGTTACCCATAATTATACTTCCTGCTGCCTATCCATGCGGTGAGGTGGTAAAGACAATGCCACCACCATATCTGTAAGTCTCACAATGGCATGAACCTGCAGGGCCATTGACTTGGTGTTTTACCTTGGTGTAAAACACGCTTCCCTGATTTTCATTTCCCACGACATATTGATTCTTTAATCAACATACAGAAAAGAACCCATCCCACATAAAGAGAGGAAACACTGCTGTTCATCCCTTAAATGTCTGATAATATGGTAAGAAAAATGGCATCATCTGCATTTTCACTGAGTCAGCAGGGACTTTGATATTATTTAAAATATCAGGGTTTTTTACCTGAAATGAAACATTGAAATTATAATGTAAAAGCAATGAGTAAGAAAGTTGAAATTATAAAGTTCTCATGCACATTGCCTGTGCAATTGTTTTGTTAAACTGTTTACTTTATTTATTTATTCAAACTAAAGACTATGCAAGAGATATAAGATAATGTAAGCTCACAGCCTTTACCTTGTAATCCCAGCCAATATCAGAATTACAGTCTCCTCCTCAAACAATACTGCTTTGCTCTGTACTGTCTGTCATACATGCCTCATATAGTGCTTGCCATTTATTTAACTTTGGCTTTTAATAGTATTGGATTTTTTGTCTGATAACTGTTTGTCATAGATGTTCTTATTTTACCTGCTTACTACATCTCTTACATATTGTATGTGTATGTACTTTAATTATTGTTATTCTTTTTAAATGATTGATAGATGTTTGTTCTAGATTGTTTTTGTCATAAACTATTTCTACCTGCATTGTAAATTTGCCCTGGATAAAGATGTCTGTAACATAACATTAGATGCCAGGTCAGTGGCATTTATTTGAAGCTGTGTTTGTGTTCTGTTTGTTAAAAGAGAGTGCAAATCTATTTTTCTCCATAATGTGTACTGTGAATAAACTTATGTAAGTATGTCTGTATTTTGTTAATTAAAAAATCTACATGTCACATAAAATATATCTATTTGGCAGTGGAAGGTGTCTCTTTTTTCCCACTTTTGAAATTTTCTTTATTTAAATGAGCACCGTTTCCCTTTCAAATTGTCGGTGGTTCTGTTGTCGTAATTGACCTGTTCAGAAGTACTCTCATGCATTGTATTTGTTTAACGGTTGCCCAACCAGTTCTGTCCTTTTGACCAGTGAAACGCGCACGCAGTGTGTCTTGAGAAAGCTACATGCTGAATTTCCTTAAGTGTTCCCTTGCCAGAGATTAGTGTTTAATGTAACCTGACTTGCGAGCATGTTTAAAGAGAGAAATGACCCATGTCAGATTGCTTCTTGAAGGAATGCATATGCCGTCATGACAGCACCCATTAAATTGTGCGTTTTGGCTTCTAATTTTAACTGTCCGTCGATTTCGGTGAAGAATTTACCGGAGCTATAATATCAGGAAAGGAGTTCGAGGGGAGAGTGGGAGTGGCGACAGATCCAGTTGTTTGGTTTCGATACCGTCTTCAGTGACGCCATTTCCGCATTACCAATGTACTTGCGAAAAAGTGTGGTTTTCAACATACGGATCCTAGATCCAAGAATGTGGTAGGATAACTACAGAGGTCTCCGTAAAAAGTAGACTAACCGCTTTAGTAACGCGTAGTTATTTTCGGCCAATATTATTGTGTAACGGCCGTTGTACCGTTACGACTGTCTGTAGCAATGTCAACAACTGTGAAAAGTATGAAAATAACCTATGACGCCATTAACGAGGACAACACATTCTCTAGCGGAGATGTCATTACGGCAAGAATAATTCTGGAAATCTCAAAGGAAGCCAAGATTAATTCACTCTCAATCAAAGCTAAGGGAGAAGCACATGTTCACTGGAAAGAAGGGCATGGTGATGATGAACGATCTTACTCTGCTAATGAAAGATACTTCAAGCTGAAACAATTCATGATACAGCCTCCGAAGGATGACGGTAAGACCTTTCATGTAGCGATGACTTTGAAATCCACTGAGATCGAGTTATTGGCGGTTTCTGCTGCCATGTAGTGGAGTGGGGGCGATCACCTCTGATTATGTCTGTCTCTGTCACTTATCACCATAACAAACTGCACGAAACTAAGTGGGGCAATTGCTCTGTCGTTAGCTGAGCTGCGGTTTAGAGTTTAAAAATAAAAGCTATATAGGCATATCTCTTTATATAGTCCTATAATTAAGGTCTGCGGCGATAACTTTCTACGTCTTCGAAAAATTGTAGGCTGTTTTTTTCTAATCACAAAGACAGACAAAACTTCGAAATAAATAAATATATATATATATATATATATATAAACAATTTAGCGATCGAATACATTTATTTAATGTCTATGCACGTATATAAATAGAGGGTTACAATAAAGTCGTAACTTTAGTTCCCTTTCAGACACTTCAATGACGACAGGATCCAGGAAGGGTCTTATTATTTATTTATTGCAGGGAAATAAACTTCATTTTTGGCAGATCTGAAGTCAATTGTAGGCTATAAGAAATATATAAGCCTTAAAACAATTACAGAAGCCTATAATATTTATATTACATCGAGGATCGAACTCGCAAATAATCCTAAATTATGTCATTAAGTGGCATTCTTGTTATGTTGTGGCATTGAATATCTGTATAGACGGGCTCTGGTTCTGGGTCGATCTCCAACTTCCGGTTTCCAAACAGTTTAACTGCGAATCAACTGAAACGGTGCGTGTTGTTACACAGCAATCATGTTTAGCTTAACACACAGCTGCGCGGTAAACTCGTGATACTTCCGTTTTAAGTAGTACGGTTCTAAAGCGCAGCTAAGCTAGCTAACAGAGCAATTGCCCCAGTGAAATTATTTTATGTTGGTTATAGATATGGGATAAGACGTCACCTTATTAGTTACTTATTAATAGTAGTAACAATAGCTACTAATAACTAACCTACAAAAGACAGGATTCGCCTATCACAACGCATATTACATAAATCATAGTTTTATTTCTGGACAGCTGTGGGGAAATTGTACTCACAGTCTATAGCATACATTTTTTTCGAAAAACAATTTTTTAGTTTCGTTAACTACGTTTTACTGTGTATGTTGTTACTTATGTGTACACGTTTGCAGTATATTGATGCGTACGTTTGTAACCACGCCCCATTGATTTATGCAGTCTGTTGAAGATATAAGGCTCTTATTCCAGTTAATTCTAATTTACTAATAGCTAATTCACGAAACCCAATGAACAAATATTTGCATTTCATAGGATCGGAGTTATTTAATGAGGATCCGTGATGTGATTATTCCTCAACGGTATTATGACGACCCTATTCTTTCGTTTCTAACGTTTTTAGGAAAAGACAGTGAAAAGCTGTTGGCTGATCATAGCGGAGAGACATGTAAGTGTAACTGCATTTCGAACGGTGGCTGTCAGACCCTTTTCTGGCAGGGCGTTTACTTCCCGGTAGGAGTGCCATGTGTGAAAATTTCACCGTAGCCTTTTAAAGCACGACGTAGACTGTCCGCTTTGTATTTCTCTTTCTAAGCTGTGGCAGAAACAAAGTTATCGTTTTTTGCAGACTCAGATGTCGTCGCCCCCGGAATCCACTTATATCCATTCACGTTTCAGATTCCTCAACGGTAAGAACATGCATTTAAAATAAGAGGTTTCATCACTGCAACAAGTTTCAGTACGGTCCGTAGTCAGTCTATCTTTGAGGGAAACTAAATGGAAAAAGTGAGAATTTATGTATGTAATTAATTGTTTCTTTAATTATCTTCACAGGGATATGCCGTCATCTTTTACAGGCATCCACGGTAAAATCGCCTACACGCTGGAGGCAAAGTTGAGCAGATCAATGCGGATGGCAAAGACAGCCATGGCTGAATTCACATTTATTACAAAGAATAACATGGTCGATGACACGCTGTTGGTATGCACTAATCTGATCATAATTAACCGTGATTTCCCTTGGCCAGATAGCAGAATCCCTCTGTTGTTCTAGTGTTTGCCCACAGGCGGGACACAGTGGTTTGGCTGCAGCAAAACATTTTCTTGTGTTTTGTTTTGTGCAGTCATCCCAGTCTGGTTCTGTACAGAAGAAGATGAAACTTTTCACCTCTGGAAATGTCTCTATGAATGCTAACATGGAAAGGATGGGTTACATGCAAGGTAAAACTGTCTGATCCATTTATTGTCAAGTACTTAACCTCTAAGCTAAACCTCTTTGTTATAAAGCATGGAATTTGTTGTGCTCAAATATGAAACATGACAGGCTTGTCTCCTGAACACCCCATTTTAAGCATAAGGTACTAGAAATGACTGTCTGTTTTGATTGATCATTGGATTTCCTTCCAGGTGAAAGGATGAAGATTACAGCAGAAATTGAGAACAAGTCTTCACGTGCACTTGTGCCAAAGTTCTCCCTAGATCAAACTCAGACATTCATTGCGCAGTCCTCGACAAATAGTGGAAGACATAGAATTTTGAAAGAGGTCGGAGAGACCATTCCCTCTTCTACGCAACAGACCATAACCAAAGAGTTGTGCATCCCTCCAGACCTGCAACCTTCGATCCTGAACTGTTCTATAATCAAAGTGGAATACATTTTAAAGGTGATTACGCTCCTATGTAGTCCTGATTTATTCACACAAATTAATATATATTTATTTGCATCTCGAAGCCCGTCTTTTTCTGTTTGACTTTTATTTTTCACCAGTAGATGGCACTGTAGCCTGTAATTATTGAGTCAGTTTTGATCAAGAGTTTGAAAGTATGATCAAAGCTTTTAGCCTTTACTTTCTTCCAAACTGCACTACATTTTAAAAAGGACCTCCCTGTATAAAGAGTCATCAGCCCCTTTTCATAGTAACACTCCTATGCCTCATTAAAATAGAAAAATTGAAAGCTAAAAAACTATACAGCTGCATGACTTTGCTGATGTGACAAGGTAACTTCACTGTTCAATCTGCAGATCATGTGACTGTCAGAAGTTCAGTTCAGAGTACCTCAAATAAAGTGTGTTGACACTTCAGATATGCAGATTTCAGGACATTTCAGCACAGACTTGTGGGCTGTGGTGGTTTCCCCAGTTGTGCTAGTCATGCAGTAACTACATGTCCATTTAAGAACAGATAAAGAAATAGGTAAAGAAATGAACAGTATTCTCAAATGACAGCTCTTTTTTTGTTTTGCAGGTATACCTGGATGTTCCCTATGCCAGAGACCCAGAGATCATATTCCCATTGGTTATTCTTCCTGTCAGTATCAGTAGTGGATTCGCTCAGATGATGCAGTCATGCTCATCAGTAGGTTTTCAGCCATTTGGCAACATTAATCAAGCAGGGTGGAATATCTATCCACCCCAGTTTGTCCCTGGGCCATATGCACCCCAGACTGTCCCTGGGCCATTTGCACCCCAGACTGTCCCTGGGCCACTTGCACCCCAGACTGTCCCAGGGCCATTTTCACCCCAGCCTGCCCCTGGGCCATTTTCACCCCAGACTGTCCCTGGTCCATATGCACCCCAAACTGCCCCTGCGCCATTTGCACCCCAACCGGTGCCTGAATTATATCCACCTTTGCCTGACTGAGGACTTGATTAAAAAGCAAGTTAAATGTTGCAATATGCATGCATGGGAATAGAGCGGCCATAGGACCCGTACTCCCCAGCACTGTGTGCTGGATTAATGCATGTTCTGGTGTGGTGGTGTGTTCTGTAGGATAAATACACTTTTTACTCTTCCTTTGTGAATTTCTTTGGATAAAAGAATCTGCTAAGTAACAAAATGTAAATTGTTAAAATGGGCCACATCCCCTTGCACATCCCTTTGTTTGCCTCTGTTTGTGCACACCACCCCCACCTCTCACAGACTCTTTGTTTACAAACCAACCGAAACCTTCCCAAACCTGGGGTGTGTTCCAGAAAGCAGGATTTGCGAGTTAACCAGATCTTTCAACTCGAAATTCACGGAAATCTGGAATTTTCGATTCCATATACAAAGGTAAGTCCAGTTCAGTTACTGTGACAACTTATGCTCTGAAAGTAACCTGAAAAATGGCAGGTTTGAGTTAAACCCGCCCATGCCTGCAGAATTTAAGTAGCAGAGAATTCAGTCAGACGTTTCATCTGTTTCGATAATGCCGTGCCCTTTCATTGAAGGTCCAATTGACGTGGAGGCTCAAATTATTCGCCGAGCATTTAGCCGAGAATGAGTTATTAGACCTTGTTGTGATGTCATTTTCAGAGGAGTTTCTTTGCAAGCATTATCGTTTTTCATCACAGTTCATAATCTACCTCAACAGTCTTACACCTCACATCTCGAACGTCACCCATTGTGGATTTGTGCTCACATTGTTACAAACTCTGCATTGCCCTTCGTGTTTTGTTTTTTTTTTTTTTTTTTTGCCAATGGCAGCTTTCTATATAACATTGGAGATGCTGAACACATCGGGAAAGCAACAGTGTGTAGATCCATCCAAAAAGTGTGTCTTGCACTGAAGCACTTGTACATTTTCATTGTTTTCCTGGGACATAAAGCAGTAAGGGTTATCAAAGAGGAATTCTACAGAATAACAGGTTGGTTAATCTTATGTAAACATCTATATGAAGGGTTTAGGTACTGAGCTGTTTGAACAATGAATAATCATTTTCTAACATTTCAGGATTTCCAAATTGTAATTGGCTGTGTGGACGGAACACAGATTCCTATTAAAGCTCCCGTATGAACAAAGGAGATCATGTGAAAGGAAATGTCACATCATCAATGTGCAGGTAACGACAAAGGTTTAAGTGTCTAAGTCAAATCTTCATTTCAGATAGTAATGCAACTCATTCTCTATTGTCAAGATAATATGTGATGCCACCCACATCATCACAAATGTGGAAGCCAAATGGCCAGGGTCTGTACATGATTCAAGGGTGTTTCATCCACCTTGTACAACAAGTTTGAACAGGGCAAGTTACCCTTCAAATAGTGATTGATGCTTCAGTTCTTACCTTTATGGTTTTGTATGTTAAGTGTATAACCTATGGTTACTTTTGTCATGTGATTATAGGACAATATGATAGTATCCTCCTTGGGGACAAGGGCTACCCCTGCCTGCCCTTTCTAATGACCCCCTAGCCTGACCCTAAGCCAGTGCTGCTACAACCTGGCCAACTGCAGGACAAGTGCCAGGGTGTAGATGACCATTGGCATCCTCAAGGCCCGGTTCCAGTGCCTGCGTGGGTTCAGGGTCACTCCAGAGAGGGCATGTGACATCACTGTGGCAAGTGTGGTGTTGCACAATATTGCCACAATAAGAGGAGAAAGATGCTGCAATCGTAGAACAAGATGATGCACCCCCCTGCCACCTTCCTGACTACCGAGATGGCCGGACTGTGAGGGACACGATTTGCAACAACCACTTCAACTAAGTGCAACATCACCCCAACTGCAGTTTTTTTTTTTCATTCATGAATTTTTTTCCTGCATGCTCAATGAATACAGCAGTTTGTCAGCAGATTTCTCATTTCCTCTTTATGTCCTGCAAATAAAAATGAAAGGACATGCTTTAATTTATTAACACCATGCACATATTTTATAGACCCACCTTTAACTTGTGCTCCAGTATTTCAATTTCAAGTTTTTTTTTATTTTTTGATTTTTGTATTTGGTCCATCTGGAGGTCACTTTTTTATTTGCTGCTCCATATGGACTTTATATAGATCTTTTACCGGCATCTGGGAAGAGAGATGACATTTTGTTAGAAGAGGTTATACTGTTCTTCTCATTTTATGATTTCAGTTAGACACATGGGTGATAAAGAGACATATGAAAAGCTATTCTTACTGTGCTTAGATGTTCTCTGGAGTTAAATGGGGATTCCTCCACAGGGTAAGGGGAACAGCCAGCTGTGGTCTGACAGGACAATGACAAGCAAGATTTTAATCTGTGACCAAATAATTAGAAGTTACCCCTCTCAGAATTTAAGGTATGTCTCCATAGGCCTCTCTGTAAATGCTGAGAGTCTCATTGTCTTCATCCTAGAACACAAAATGTTTTAAATATAGGCTACTTGAAACCTATGCATCAGGCAAAATCTGTTGAAAATGAGGCACTTACTGATGGAGGAATGTCCAGAAAATTGAGGACTCCTTCAGTCACTGGAGATTAAGGTGGTTAGATGCAAAAGTGTTAATCAATGATCAGCCTTTATTCAAATATGATAAACCTACCATTTATATAAGCGCTTGTGTCCTGGGGAGTAGTTGGCCCTGATGGGCTACCCCCCGGAATGCCATCCATAAATGGCCTTTCTGCATTCTGGCTGACTGCCAGCTCTTCAGCTGGGGTGAAAGGTGGTGGTGGGGGCCCTCCACCCATTTTACGGGCCTCCACCTTCTTCCTGTTGGCTACAAAGTGAAACTCAACTATAATGCCTAGGCCTACATTTACAGTTAAGGAAACAAATTAGCTACAAAGCAAATAAATTACCTGATTGAATTATGTTTTTGTACTTGACCTTTACACCACTGGGGTTACATCTGATTCTTGTGTTGTATTGTACTTCACTTGTAAGTCGCTTTGGATAAAAGCATCTGCCAAATGAGTAAATGTAAAATGCAAATCTGATTCAAAAACATAAAATGCATTCAGTATTATAGTGTACAGTGCAGGCAAAATTACATCCAAATTCTCAAAAGTTACTTTAAATATTAAATGCAACATAACTACTTTACACAACTTGATAATCTTACGCATTAACTCTGTCAGCAATTTTTTGCCACGCCATCTCCCTTTCCTTTTCTGCTGTCGCCGTATTACTTCTCTTCAAGAATATTTGCCGGTAGTCTTGGTATGCTGTCATGACTACTTCTTGCTCAGTTGCTGTGAAAAACGTTGCACGTGGTTTCTCTCTGTCAGAATCCATCATTTATCACATCTTCGGTGTTCGACTGATGATGGCTTTTAAAGTTTGCCGTGATCGCGCATAATTCAGACACAGCCTCTCCGAGGTTGAGTGAACTTAATCTCCGGATTTGGAATCATCTGGAACCACAAATTCAGCACGTGTAGCATTTCACTAACTCAAGTCAGAATTCGAGTTTAGGTTTAGGATTTTTGAAACCTTTCTGGAACACACCCCTGTGCTGCTGCTCCTTATCAGCAGCACCTCCATAGGTAACCTGAGGCACAGGCACACCCCCAAGGACAGCCCCCAGGTCACAATTTGTCCTCTGAACTGTCTGAATCCGTTGGACACCAACAGCAACCCCAGCAGGGCCAAGGAGTTTGGACAATATAAAAGTTGTGGTGACCTCCCCCACTTCAGTGCTGCAACAATTCCTGCGGGGTGAAGAACTGGGGACACCAACTCTTGGGGACCAATTGTTGTGTTGCATCATGTGTTGTACGCGTCTTTGCCTATGAAACCACACACACATTCCCAAACACACATACCCCCGTCCCTTCAGTAAAGCTTTGAACTGGAAACCTGACTCCTGTGTTCTGACCGACACCCCACTGTGACACCAATTTTCCTGAACCTAGTGCATGGGTGAAAAGTTTCATAAATGTTCAACCCATATCTAGATTGTATCTTGACTATATTGTTACCTGCACTGCTGCATTGATGCCAAAGAAATCAGTTTTCTGGTTTTGTTTGCTATGCTGTGTCTATGTGTGTGTGTGTGTGTGTGTGCATACATATATACGAGAGAATAGTGTTTCTGGAAATGTTATTTTACCCTGATTTAATTAATAGATAAAAATGATGAATAACCTTTTCCACTTGATGGAATCATTTTCATTTTTCTATTAAATCGTGGATGTTTGACAGAGATATGTCATGCCGTCTACTTTGTGATCTAATCATGACGTGTTTCGATGTCCACGGCATGTGAACTGTTTTGTAAGTGTGGACATTATAAACTATGGCTCTTTTCTCCAACTAATGGAAAATTTGGAGAGCAACTTCACGTTACTTCTAGTGCCACGGATGCAGGGGCGGAGCTTGCCTTTCCTGCCGATGGGTGCGAATGATCAGAATCAGTGGAACAGCTGGTGTTCTTTTTTCGCACACAACTTTGTGTCCCTGATAGTCTATAGACTACCAAGGAAAACATGTTTGCACACTGAAGCACGCTATTTCTAGACAGCACCTGTCGTAGTTTAGGCTAGACAATTTGGTGGGAAATGAAATCAGTGATCCACTAATTCAAAGTCAGTGAATTACATGAAATCAACATTTTTATTAGCTTATTATGTTCATCTGTTAGTGCGTATTTTTTCTTTATTTACTGCAAACATAAACACATATGCTAGAGCACAAAGACATAGAACAGATTTAATTTTCAACATATTAAGTGTAGCAACATCAACCTGTCAAATTCACCTTGCAACATTTCACTCCTGCAAACTTGTTCACCACCTTATCCAAATGGATGTTTGCCGCTAACTCTCTTTCGATAAAAAGTAACGCAAGTTGCGAGAGGCGCTCCTCGCCCATGGTGGCACGCAAGTAAGTTTTTAACAGTGCGCTACTCACAGGAATTGTGAAATATATTTTGTAACGGGTAGCCAGATTTGGGAACGTTCGATCCATGTCATTGGCTATAAGAATCCTAAAATCTGGCCAGTGGAGAGCTCATCCATCTCCAGACTTCTGCACATTTCGCAAAAGGAGCAGTATTCATCAGGAACATCGGAAGCAGAAACATCACTACTGTAATGTATTGCCAACTCGTGTATACTTTGGACTGACTCGGAATTAAATAAGTGTTTCGGGTTAAGCGCCTGATACTTCTTGGCCATAGATCTTGTGTCTGAAAAACGCTCTAGAACGTTGTGGAACCCGAGCATTAATTGTTTGTTTACAGGTACAGAGCATAGTGCGGCGTATTTCTCCTTCTGCAGGCAGCCATGAGTGTGTGTATTTTAGAGGGGACTATAGATTAAAATCTTTGATTAAAATCCACCAGAAACTGTGGTTAACGCGTTTGTTGAACACATCTCTAAAAGTGATCATAGTGTAAACTATCAACGCTGCTGACTCCAGAATTTATTTTTGCTAGCCGTGGGGCTCGGCCATGGGTGCGCGGCACCCGCGGCACCCATTGAAGCTCCGCTAGTGCACGGAAGTTAAATAAAAGTTTAAGTCCGAGATAAACTGCACGAACACCTATTTCACTCAACGTTGACGAGCGAGTGAAAAGTTACTTATTAGTTGACTCAACGGTTGAACGCAGAAATTGCGTAGGCCTACAACGTATACGACTCTATGACGATGCAATACCTAAAACGGACGCTAGATGTAGGTAGCTTACCACGTGAAGGTGGTTTCCTGCTGCATCGTTCTCGTAGATTGCACAAAACCAAAGGCAAACGGTGTTAGTACAATAAAATTCGTCACATTCCAATTCGTGACAATGATTTATTTTTAAGTTTCATAGCTTGTTTTCGTGCTCATTTCATTTTGGGAATCAACAGTATATTTATATAACTATGGTTTATCAAATTGACTAAAATGTATACAGCAAAAATAATCTGTTCAGTCTAGCTCAAAATACAACAAAGAACCCATCAGATATAAAGAGGGAAAAGTACTGTTCATCCTCTCTGCTAATGTGGTAAGAAAAATGGCATCTACATTTTCACAGAGTCACTTTGGGACTTTGATATTTGAAATACTTTTTTTTTTTTTTTTTTACTGAAATGCAACAGTGAAATTCTAAGGTAAAAGCAATGAGCCAGAATGTTAAAATTAGACAGTTCTCATGCACATTGCCTGTGCAATTGCTTTAATAAACTGTTTACTTCTTTACTTGCAGACTGTGCAGCAGATATAAGCTCACAGCTTTTACCTTACAATCCCTGGTTGGTATGCATTTAAGGCTTAAACAGCAGACAATCAATAAGGGAAGTGTGCTTTGAATCACATATCTTGCTGTAGTTCAATGAGGATTAGACTTAAAATTAGTCTCTGTTCAAAACAATGTAATTAGGGAGGAATTCAAAAGAGAAAAACAAAAAATAAATGAAAGTACAATATAAACAGCTAATTATCAACAAGGTAAGCATGTTTCATCAATACTGTGGTTAAATGAGGATTTTACACTTCCCATCTGTTCAAATTTTGTCTTTTCCTCATTAGGGCAACTTTCACTGCTGACTTCCCCTTCATCATTTCCCTCACTCTCTGTAGAAGCAGGCAGATAAGCAGATAAAGGAAACAACAGGCAGATAAGCAGGAAGTTATTTATTTCTATAATAACAGAAAGTATCAAAAATAGCAAAATTAGAAACCAAAATCAATTTCCAAGGTATTTGGAGGGCCTCCCCAGCAGGGCCCTGGTTAGTCAGGTCCACCATTACCCGCAGTCCGACGCCCCTGTATATACTGTATATCAGAGTCAGAGAGATTTTATTGTCAGCCCATCCATATGTAGTATACAGTAGGGTTGAAGTAACGTTTCCCTGGGACCCATGGTGCTACATTCAATACAACTGAATAAATACAGAAGACAATAACAGAGGGGGCAGCGAGGAGTTGAGGAGCCTAACTGCCTGAGGGAAAAAGCTGTTGCAGTGTCTGGCAGTGACAGTACGGATGCTCCGGTACCTTCTGCCAGACAGCAGGGGAACAGTCCATGGGAGGGGTGGGAGGGGTCTGTGGAGATGCAGGTCGCACGCCGGATGCAGTGGTTCTGGAAGAGCTCTTCCATGGGTGGAAGAGGGACACCGATGATCCTCTCATCTGTCCTCACTATCCACTGTAGGGACTTGCGGTCAGCGATGTTGCAATTCCCAAACCAGACGGTGATGCAGCTGCAGAGGATGCTCTCTATGGCCCCTCGGTAAAAGGTGGTGAGGATGGGAGGGGGGAGGCTGGCCTTCTTCAGCCTCCACAGGAAGTGGAGACATTGCTGGGCCTTTTTGGTTATGGTGGTGGTGTTGAGTGTCCAGGTGAGGTCTCTCGCTATGTATACTCCCAGGAACTTGACACTTGACTGTCTCCATGGCAGAGCCTTTGATGTCCAAGGGAGTGTAAACAGCAGGGCTCTTCCTGAAGTCAACAATCTCTTTAGTTTTTTTCAACATTGAGACAGATTGTTGTCTCGACACCAGTCCACCAGCCGAGTGACCTCTGCTCTGTGTGCGGACTCATCGTTGTTACTGATGAGCCCCATCACTGTCGTGTCGTCTGCGAACTTGATGTGATTTGAGCTGTGCAGCACAGTCATGCGTCAGCAGCGTGAACAACAGTGGCCTGAGCACACAGCCCTGGGGGGCGCTGGTGCTCAGCTTGACAACCCTGGAGGGGTTCTTTTCTATACTGACAGACTGAGGCCTGTCAGTCAGGAAGTCCAGGATCCAATTACAGAGAGAGGTGTTCATGCCCAGTAGGCTCGGCTTCCCGACCAGCCTCTGCAGAATGATTGTGTTGAATGCTGAACTGAAGTCTATGAACAGCATTCTGGCATAATTGTCCTTTCTGTCCAGGTGGGAGAGGGTGAGGGGGAGGGCTGTAGTGATGGCATCATCAGTTGTCCGGTTTGGCGGTAGGCAAACTGCAATGGGTCCAGATGGTCTGGGGGATGGGCCTTCATGTGCCTCAGTACGAGCCTCTCAAAGCACTTTGTCACAATGGGTGTGAGTGCTACAGGCCGGTAGTCATTGAGGCAGGACACAGTTATATAATATATATATTATATATATGACAGAGAAACTGGAGCAACACTCAAACGCAGGCGAATACAATAACCATGTCTACACTGCTGTTTTTAATGGAATTACTGCACATCAACTGGTCATGCCAAAAACTCACACCGCCAACTACTGTCTGTTAATGGTAATGATAACTCATTTCTCACTGAATACAAAACACAAATACTGCTTTGCTCTGTAGTGTCTGTCATGCATACCGCATAGTGTTAGCCATTTTACTTTGACTTAATAAAGTAGGATTTTTTGTCTCATCACTATTTGTCATAGATGTTATTTGACCTACTTTGAACACCAACTATATTGCATCACTTACATATTTTAATTGTATGTACTTTGTAGTTATTGTTATTCTTTTTAAATGATTGATAGATGTTTACTGTACATTGGTTTTCTTGTAAATTATCTCTACCTGTATTGTAAATTTGCCTGGGATAAAGATGTCCAACATAACATTAGATGACAGTTGAGTGGCATTGATACTGTTTTAATACTGATACTGATTTAAGCTGTGTTTGTGTTCTGTTAGAAAGGGAATACTTTTTTGACAATACGAATTTTCTCCATAATACGTACAGTGAATAAAATTAAGTATGGTTGTATGATCTATATGTAAAATAAAATGTCTATTTGGCAGTAGAAGGTGTCTCGTTATTTTCATGAAAATTTATTTAAATGAGCAACGTGCTCCTTTTAAATTATAGGTGGTTCCGTCTTCGTAGTTCATCTTTTCACAATGAATGGTTGTTGAAAAGGGAAGTGGTTGAGGGAAGTACTGTCATGCATTGCATTTGTGTAACGGTTATGCAACCACTTGTGTCCTTTTGACCAGTGAAACGCACATGTAACCGGCTCAATTTTTTACTCTGCGTCGTGTTGTGTTTAAAAGTAGGAGACCAACGACGACGTAGCGGCATCTATTTACTTCAGCTATCTACATAAGAGTGCATTTGAAAAAGAAATGGTGATGATCCACAACGTGGAACGAACTTCTCTACCTCGTTCAGAGTGTAAGGGGAAAGGGACAGAACAACGAGGGGCGGCGCAGGTGGCTAACACACACACCCTAGTGATTAAACAATGCCTTTACAAAACTATGCGATCGCCATATCTTTACACTTTCCAAAACAATAGAATACATAGAAACACGATGTTCGTAAAAGTAAAGAAAATCAATGCACACCTTCATAAGCGTGCATGACTCACAACGTGGAACGAACTTCTCCACCTGTCAATAAACCATCGCAACAAATCACTCCCAATGGCCCTGACTACACAACCATCAAACACTCGTTTCAGGAGTGCATTTTCATAATGGGACATCCATATTACAAAACTCATGTTTAAACCTGCACAAGCCAGGAAAATTTAGCAAGCTAGCTTATTGACTACCTGCAGCTTGCAGTTAGCTTGTCAATCATTTAGCATGTCACGTCAGTTTACACTCGAATGCATTAAAAATACAAAGTCACATTTACACTGAATACACAGATAATAAAAACATGCATGACTAATGTGAGGCAGGGCATTATACGTTTCAGTTGTAGATTTATATTATCAGCTTTTATGAATAAGTTGTACACGGAGCACATGTCACACAAACCTCGTTCATCAGAGTGTAATGAAAAGGGGAGAAATATAGAGGCGCAGGAGACTTAACCCTTTGTTAGACACAACCCCTTTCCAAGTGACCCCCCATGAATCACTACAATCCCAAAATACCTCAGCACAGGAAGAACACCGTGTCAGCGGGGGGCTCAGGCAGGGACTCAGGCGCAGGCAGCGGAGAATGGCAACCGATGGTTTTAATGCCGAAAAAGGGAAATCCAGAAGACAGAGTCGAAAAACAGGCGATATCAAAAAACCAGGTAGACACAGCAAAAGGTACAAAGACGAAATCCAAAGACGGGGTCGAGAGAAAACAGGCAAGATCAAAACGGGTAGGCAGAATAACAAGACAGGGGAAAAAACGCTGGTACGAAACCGATAAACTAAGACGAACTGGCAAAGGGCTAAGAAACAGACGGGAATATAAAGGGAACACGCTAACAAGAAAACAAGACACAGTTGAACAAGCGGGCAGGTGAAGCAGATGAGCAATCGGGCAGGGAAACAAGGGGCGGGGCAGGCAAGGGAGAGAAACGAACACAAAAGCACATGGCAGGGAAAAACAAACAACCGGCTACGTAGCCGCAGCACTGACACACCGAAACAATCCAACAAAATAAAAGCAGATAGGCGATCACAGAGAAATTAATAGCTAACAACGGATAATACCAGCAAAATGGATACGAAATTCTAGTGAAATAATCATATTGATATTAATCCTGCTCCCACACACACACACACACACACACACACACACACACACACACACACACAATGTGTCTTGAGAAAGCTAGATACTGAATTTCCCTCCTTGCCAGATATATATTTAATGTAACCTTGACTTGCAAGCTGGAGAGGAAGGGTTATGTTCCTGGTACTGGAAAACTCCTTATGAACACAACCTTTGTGCTCCCCAGACCTTCTTGCTCTGTCAGCATAGACGATCAGTCACTGTGGACACACACCAATGAAGGATGCTCATTCCAAAGTTGTTGAGCTAAGGATATTAGAGATTGTAATATCTGATTATGGGTTAGGGGCAAAATGTAATGGTAAAGAGACACCAACATCAAACAGTATGTTTTGGGATTTGTTTTCAAGAGAAAATGAAACACAGAAACTATTGGTAGTTAGGGGCAGAATGGCGTAATTTCTTACAGCATTTAAACAAGGAGTACAACATTTCTTAAAAAAACCCTCACTGTTCTCTCCTTTCTCTTTCTTCTAACCATCCTCCACTCCCACATATCACACCTGGTCTACCTAATTGGGAGGTGTTGCCAGTAATCTAATTAAACAATTGTTCAATGCCTAGAAATAAACACTCGGGTATGCTCATGCTCACAGTTAATGCTGACAGAAGCAGCAACAATTTCATCCACAGGAGACTGCATGGTATACACTTCTAAGGCCTTTTTCTTTATGTTGATCTCTATCATATGTCTTTAGTTTTCTGTTGATGCATGATAGGTGCCATATCTGAAGTAGTAACTCCTCTTAAGACCTCAGACCTAGGTGATATGGTAGAGATTAATATGCCAATTAGTAAGGGTTTTGCAGTTCCCAATAACCTTAGCTGGGTACTCCACAGCAAGCTAATGGTGAGGGGGTATCTGATTAATTGAATCTACAGTTGAAAATCATTTTAAAGTTAGCCCACAGATAGGAATGATGCCATTATCATTAAAAACATCCACACAGAAAATGTTTGCCATACAGCATGTCAGGTTCATATTCAGAGGAACACACTCAGAGTTTAGGTCACGTATTGTTACTGACATGTTTGTTTTCCTTGCAGGAGAGAAGATTAAGATCATGGCAGACTTTGAAAACGTGAGGTGCTTTGAAAGGTGCTCCTCATTCAGGACCAGACCTTCTACACCATGTCTAGAATGACAAGCCGCCATGAATCTCAAGTATTGGTCAAGGTCGAGGGAAGGCCTGTGATGCCCTATAGTTCTGATGTGTGGAGGGATCAGATGCTACAGATACCGTTCAACATTCCCCTCACCATCTCCAACTGCCAGATTCACGAGCTGGCGTACTATCTGTTGGTAAGCATCATCATTGATTGACCATTTCCCAACCTATTGCTGTCAACACACATTGATGGTATTCAGTATTTACTAAAGTGATTTTGGTGTCCCAAAATGTTCTTCTTCATTTTTAAACAGGTGAGACTGTGCATACCAGGAGGGCGTGACTTCGAAGTCAAATTTCCACTGGTGATCTGCTCCATTCCTGTGTATTCCTATCCTGCCTAGACTCCCAGGGAAAATCTCCAGGAAACAGCATGGATAAAGAACTGCCTCAAACCTGGCCTCAAATGTTGGAATATTCAGGGTACCTTTATCCATGGGGATGGTAGGGGTGGTGTGGGTTGGGGGACATTGGTCTGAGTTTACTAGCCATCATTTTCACTCTACCTCAAAACTGCATGGACTGTCTTTAAAATATCCAGAATTATTTTTCTTTCAGGTATGGGGGACTCCTGAATAGAAAAGTTAAATCATGATGGATAAAATACTGCTAGGTCTATATTTTACTGTAAAGAAAGAATGGCATTTGGTCTTTAGATGAACCTCAGCTCAATCTGACAGCCATGTTTTCTCTTCATTGCAAGTGCCATGATTTTCATTTAAAAAGCCACTGCACTGCACCACAGTCATTTTAGTCTAATTCGCCCAATACCAGTAGCCTACTGGTGTAATAAAACTGTTAAAACAAAGATCATGGTTGTTGTGCGTTTTTTAAATTTGGATCATTAGATCATAGTGTATTGAGACTGAGGGTAGGAAAGACTATTCGAGACAGGTGTTTATGCGCTAAAATGCAATTTTCCCAGCCAGAACGATGGGACACTGGACTCAGTGTTCAACAGAAGTTTTACATTGTTCAGTATTGTACATGAACAATAGGACAAATCTGGGTTTTTTCTGTGTAATGGTATATATTAAAAAAAACAACAACAGCACTTTACTAGTGGTGTTGGTGGATGAGTAGGGGACAAAAGTTCTTCTAGACAAGTGTTACGTCCCTGGACGTATGGTTCGTGTGTCTGCTCCCGCTCTCGCACTGTTCCACCCTCCGTTTTCTTTTTTTGCAGATTGGTGCCCCGCTGCGATTGGGTGAGGAACAAGCGGGAACATTTAAAAGGAGGAACCCTCAGGATGGAGCGGCTCTTCCCCTCTTGTTAATGCCAGTCTGTCAACTGATAGAACAATACCGGATGATGCGCGTTTGTGTCCGTGCGCTCTCTGTTTTTTTGTATATTTGTAAATAGCTGTAAATACTTTGTGTTACCGTTTTGTTATTCAGCCAGTGGGTAGTAGGGGGCGGGTGCCCTTTTCTGTTGTTGTTTTTTTTTTCTCCTGTTTTTGGATAGTTAGGGAGTCAGGGAAGAGACTGTATTTTGTTTTCTCATTTTCTTTGGTTAGGTAATTTATTCCCTGTCTCCTAAGCAAGTTTTGTTCTGTTTGTTATTTTGGCCTTGCCCACCCCTGAAGTTTGTATTTAATAAAAGAACCCTGGCTTTATTTACGGTGTGTGTGTTCTGGACTGGACAAGAAAGGGAGGTGTCCACACATTCTATTTTATGTTACACCTTACCCTTGACGGGGTCGTAACATATAATTTGGGGGCTCGTGTCTGGTTTCGTCCGCCGTCCTGCTGTGCTGGGCTGCAGCGTCTGCTTCGTATGGGTGAGTTTTGCGTTTAATTTTTTGGTTGGCAGTTTTCGTTTTTGTGTGTGGGGGAGTCATGGAATTTAATTTAGAGGAGTTCACCATACGTCCCACGCTCGGACAGTTTAATCGCTGTCGCAAGGCAGATCTGTTGTTGGTTGCCAATTTCTTTAATGTGTCGGTTCCTGGTGGTGCCACAAAGAAAGAAATCAGATCTGTGTTAGAACCAGCGCTGATGGACCAGGGAGTGTTACCACAGGGTGAAGGGGCCGACGTTGCGGGTGTTGGTCTGGTGAGGACAGGTGCAGCTGAAGCTGAGGCTGACGCCAAAAACTTGTTACAGCCAGCCATAGATCCCGGTACCGCGTTGGTCAATCCCCACTTAGCTATTGAGCTGAAAAAGTTGGAGTTGGAGCTGAAGAGGCAAGAATACCAAACTCAGCTCTTACACGTAAGGGCGTTGGAGATTGAGGAGGACAGGGACAGACAGTTGAGGTGAAGGTGGAGGTGGGTGTTGTGCCATCGCGTCCGGTGCCTGTACCTCAGAGGGCTGGGCCCATGACCAGTTCCCCTGCTTCTCCTGTCTCATCTCCGGTTATTGCTGCAGCTACCACTCCCAGTCGCCCATCTCCCATAGAGTCCTCAGTGATAGCTTCCAGTACTCCTGATTTTGATGTGAGTCGGCATATCAGTGTGGTGCTTCCATTCCGTGAATCGGAGGTGGATTCGTATTTTACTGCCTTCGAGCGTATTGCCGCGACTCTGCGCTGGCCGAAGGACATGTGGTCGTTGTTGCTCCAGTGCAAGTTAGTTGGGAAAGCTCAAGAGTTTTGTTCAGCCTTGTCTATTGAACAGAGTTTGAATTATGACGTGGTTAAGAGCACTGTACTGCGTGCGTACGAGCTTGTCCCTGAAGCTTACCGGCAAAAGCTGAAGCTTACCGCTCCTGTCGATTCCTCCTCTACAACATCAGGAGGATTCGCCCTTTTCTGACCACCTACTCCACCCAGCTGCTCGTCCAGGCCACTGTGCTCTCCCGCTTGGACTACTGTAACGCCCTCCTCGCAGGCCTCCCAGCCTGCACCATTCAGCCGCTGCAGCTCATCCAAAACGCAGCTGCTAGGCTGATCTACAATCTCCCCAAGTTCTCCCGCGTCACCCCCCTACTGAGATCCCTCCACTGGCTCCCAATCGCAGCCAGGATCCGCTTTAAGACCCTGACTCTCACCTTTTCCGCTGCAAGAAAGACTGCCCCGACCTACCTCCAGGACCTCATCCTACCCTACGCACCCGCTCGTCAACTCCGCTCTGCTACATCCGGACGCCTCGCTCCACCCACCAATAGAACGAAAGGCCCACGCTCCTCACAACGACGCTTCTCCATCATCGCCCCCCAGTGGTGGAATGAACTCCCCACCCCCCTAAGAACAACTCCATCAATCCAACCCTTCAGACGTGCGCTCAAGACACACCTCTTCAGACTCTACCTGGACTGATACCCCCCTCTTCGACCTTGTAACTTTGATGTTGAGAATCTGACTCCTGCCTTGTACTTATTGCTCACTTACCTAGGTAGTATAGGGGTACTCCATTTTTTTTCTGTAATTGTATTTGAGATGCAATCCTAGTTCAGATTAGTTGGCTCGCATCACTGACCTTGCGCTCAGCTTCAGCACTATTTGCATTGTATGACCTTTACACATCTTGCTCTTGTGCCTGTTGTTTGCTCACTATTTGCACTTTTGTATGTCGCTTTGGATAAAAGCGTCTGCCAAATGAATAAATGTAAATGTAAATGTAAAAGTTCCAGAAACACACGAAAACTGCTGACCAAAAATTCGTAGAATTCGCCCGTGAAAAAGCGACACATTTTGACAAATGGTGTGCAGCCAGTAAGGTGGTTACTTTTGAGCAACTCCGTGAGTTGGTCCTGCTGGAGGATTTTAAGAGGTGTTTGCACGAGGATATTGTGGTGTACCTAAATGAGCAGAAAGTGATGTCTTTGGCTGATGCTGCTGTCCTGGCGGATGAGTTTGTGTTAACCCATAACACGGTATTTTCAGGGTGGCAAAAGAACCAAGGGGGTTCTCAGCCTCGGGACAGGACGGTATGAAAATGTCTCGGCCCGCCGGTTCCCCTTGTGCGGGAGAAAAACGGGAATGTTTTTATTGTCATAAACCTGGTCATTTGATTGCGGACTGCAAGGCTCGGAACAAAAAACGTTCAGATCCCAAAAGTGTTGCGTTGCTCCAGACTGTGCCACCGGTATCTGTCCCACCCGTCACGGAAGGGTGTGATGTTGGTTATAGCCCATTCTTGGGGAAAGCTTTTGTTTCTTTTAGTAATGATAAAAAAGACCAAAGACCTGTTACTGTGCTGAGAGACACTGGTGCGGCACAATCTCTTATTCTTGACAGTGTGCTTCCTTTCTCGGAGGCGTCATTTTGTGGGTCGCAGGTGTTGGTGCGTGGTATCGAGCTGGGCTGTGTGTCAGTCCCCCTACATACCATTTACCTAGATTCTAGGCTTGTGTCTGAAGGTGTTTCTCTCCTCCTCGGCAGCGATTTGGTGGGAGGTAAAGTGTTTCCTTTGCCTGAGGTGGCTGACAAACCGAGTGTGTGTGATCAGTTAGCTGAACAGTTTCCTTCTACCTTCCCGGCCTGTGTAGTGATGCGTGCTCAGGCGCGCAGGTTTGGCAAGGACGTGGACCTTGCCAACACATTTATGAATGTGTCCAGTGTGTCCTCAGAGGCAAATGTGTCTCCGGCTTTCACGTCCCCGACTGAGCTGCAGTTTTCTTTGGTTAAGGACGATAAAACGCCGCCTTTAAAAATCGGGAAAGAGCAGCTCCTAGCAGCTCAAAAGGCTGACCCTTCCCTGTCGACACGTTTTTCTGCCGTTGTTCCCTACAAGGAGCTGAAAACCAAAAAGGCAGCTTACTTTTATGATCAGGGAATTCTGATACAAAAATGGACACCGACTACGCAAGATGATATGGGGTGGAACACAATTTATCAGCTTGTTGTTCCTGTCGGGTATCGGCCACAAGTGCTGGCTTTAGCCCATGATCATGCCTTGGCTGGTCATTTAGGGGTCAGGAAAACATATTGTAACGGAGCTGCTAGCCCGTTATGGAATGTTTCTATAATTGAGTTAATAAGAAAGTAACACTGTACATGACTGCTCATTATCTACCCGTTTATGATATAAAACACATTTCGCGGAGTTACGGTGTAAGTTGGTTAACGGGCAAGCAAGCGCACCACACACGTTTAAAAAACAGTTTTAAATTACTGTTCAGTGGCACTGTTACTGTTAGGGTGGCCAACTAGCAGGGCAGTGAAGCTACACGCTATTTAAAAACATAGCTAAACAGTTTTAACTTTGTTTTAAATGTTTTGTGATATCGCGTGAGCGTGCTAGCAAGCAAACGCCTTACCGCGTATCTGTTTAAGTTTCAGACCACGTCCACTGTTTCCGGGTCGTCGGGGAGCAAAAGGATGGTACAGTGAGCTGGGACTGTATTTATAATTTAATGTACAGCGGGTGGTATAGCCCAGTTAACGCGGGTTTATTTATATGTTTATTTTCTGAACATGGGAAAATAAGAAAAGCTGGGAAATGTGTGATAATTGTAATGCCATTTGTATTGTAAATTATTTCTGTGATTTGTTAACAGATTACCAGTTTTGGAATGAAACACAGTAGTATTGTTTGGATCATCCCAGCCAGCAAGGAGGGGATAAAAGGCAGTCTGTGACCTCACTTTAGTGTTGGTTGGTGGAGTGGATGATAGTAAAGACTGGTCTGAGTCTGACGTGCATAGTTAGTGGGAATTATTGAAAACCCCTATAAATAGTTTTGTTTACCTGTTTGTTATTTTATTTTATTTATTTTTTTTGTCTCTTGTTACATTTTTGTTGCTTAAGTTCTGTTTTTGTTTATTTTGGTACTTTATTGTCACCGGCACTGTACATAGCTGTCACCTTCACCTGCACGCCTGGGAACCAATAAACACCCCCTTGCCACTTCAGTTGTTGTTCGGCTCCATTTTGGAATCTTTTGCCCGGCTGCTGCGGTCAACCCATCACAATATCATCGGGTTTCCCGATATTTCTTTTGGCCCGGGTTGAAGTCGGACATGTCAAAGCATTGCCATTCATGTCACACTTGTCAGTTGGCAGGGAAGCCCAATCAGGTGATTCCCCATGCTCCGCTTCACCCTATCCCGGTTATCAGTGAGCTGTTTCAGAGGCTTATTATTGATTGCGTGGGTCCCCTGCCTAGAACTAAATCAGGCCATCAGTATGTTTTGACCTTGATGTGTGCTGCCACACGCTACCCCAAAGCTGTGCCGCTACGCACACTCAAGGCAAAGGCAATTGTGAAGGCACTGGTGAAATTCTGTTCTACCTTTGGGTTACCTAAGGTCATCCAAACGGACCAAGGTATAAATTTCACCTCTAAACTGTTCGCCCAAATCCTACAATAAAATCAGTATTCTATGATGTTAAGATAAGGTACTGCACTGTGTTTTTATAAATATTCCAAGCTGCTTATTGTGAAGAGTAGAATTGTTTATTAGTCTCCTGCCCAACTCCCTAATGTGGTCATCAGATTTTCCCCAAGTTATTCTGGCTGAGTAAATGTTTACTTCCACAGGTGAAGGAGATTCTGGCACAAAACGGCTGCCATTTTTCACACAAGTGGATGTGGCATACTGGTGTTGGTTGAGGTGAAAGACCCACCTCATCTCCTATGATTCTTGGAAACAGTAAGTACAGCTACACAAACTTTATCATCTTTGATATTTAACATGTAACTGAAACTCTTGTTTTGTAGATCAGGCCAAATTTGTACACATGTTGAATGGTAACAGCATTTTATCAGGTGTCTAAAGATGCCTTTACATGATTGCCATTTAATAAATTGAGTTAGATGACTACTTCCACAGGCGTTTATTTTAGTCAGCTATATATAGTCATGTTCTGTAAAGACAATTATCAATGCATTGTTATAGTTATGTATTCTTATTGACCAAGCAAACATTCCAGCAATGCTGAAATGGTTACATAGTGTATTCTGATGACACAAGGTTGTAACCTGCTCACTTGCACTGATAACAAAATGTATTCGCATCCTAGAAATCTACAGTTAATTTGGCTTGGTGAGTTTTGGAACTGGTTAGTTGAGGTCTCTTACCTGAGGTAAGAGGTGGGTAGGAGAGGTAAGTTACCTCTCCTTCCCACAGACGTTTAAACATAATATACATACACATACATACATACGTACACACCTGAAATAAAAGAGTAATAACAACAGTGAAAAGTTAAATACTAATGGTGTGGCCCTTTTCAGTCATGTCTTTATGAGTGGCCTACAGTGGTGTTTATGTAAGTATCACAAGGGAGTGGCACTGTGTCGCACTCTAGGCTCATTGCTTTCATGCATTTTTTTCCAAGCAACTAAAAATGCAAATAGCAAGTGTTTTGTGCAGATAGACCTTTTCATGTTTAAATGAAATTCAATAATGAATTTCGTGTTTGGGACTATATTTTGACTGTTACTTCGTTATGTTCTTTGATGTTATTTTTCATGTGTTACCATAAATCATTCGTCACTACGACCCACTACCGTAGAAGCGCGCCCCACGGTTATAATGACACGACAGGGGCGAGCCACCCTTCGTGCACGTTACTGCACACACTCGGGAAGTGAAAACAGGGAAGAATCAAGACGTTGAAGTTTAGATCTAGCAACGTAAGTGACGTGAAAAAATATCCACTTTATTTTGAGATCAACGTTATCTTCTACACTTTTTTATAGGAACGATGCAATCAACTGTGAAAAATATCTCGATAAGTTACGATGCCATCAACGAGCGCAACATCTTCACGAGCGGAGATTTCATTACGGGGAGAATCATTCTGGAGCTTGCAAACAGCACTGAGATTAATTCATTCTCAGTTAAAGCTAAGGGAAAGACGGTGGTACGCTGGATCGAGCATCGCAACAAAACTGTCATGATCTACAGCGCAAAAGAAAAGCACTTCTCAATTCTACAACACGTTCTACAGAAACAGAGTGGAGGTAACGTTTCTAACTCTCGTTTGAAAGTCTCAATAGAAGTGTTACTGAAATGTGACTGAAACGTGGATTTGGACTATGTAGCATTTCTGCTCAATGTTAAGGGAACACTAGACACAAGTTGTTTTTTTTTCCCGTAACCGATTAACCCCTTAAACTCAATGAAAGTGCACGTGTGCCTGAAAAATAAACATATGTTAAGATAGAACTTTATTTATTGATCCCACAGCGGGGAAATTCACATGTCACAGCAGCATTTAGACAGAGGTAGAAAGAGTGGCAAAGTGCAAAAAGTGCAATAAAGTAAAAAATACAAAAACACAAAGGAATACAGAGGAAGAAAACAAACAAAAATATATACATATATATATATATAAAAACAGAACCAATAAAATAGTAAATAAGTGTACATTAAGAATTAAAAAAACAAACAGAAAAATAAGAAAAACCACAGATGTGCAAAAACTAGAGATGTGCAAAACCAAGTGTATTTACAGAGTGGTGGGGTTTATTTATTATTAAACAGTCTGACCACAGTTGGGATGAATGACCTGCGGTAGCGCTCCTTCTTACACTGTGGGTGAAGCAGTCTCTCACTGAAGGAGCTGCTCAGGGCCACCACAGACTCATGCAGGGGTGGGAGGTGTTGTCCATGATGGACGCCAGTTTGGCTAGCATCCTCCTCTCACCCACCTCCTCCACAGAGTCCAGTGGAGAGTCCAGGACAGAGCTTGCTCTCCTGATCAGCTTGTCCAGTCTCTTCCTGTCCCTGTCCGTACAGCCCCTCCCCAGCAGACCACGGCGTAAAGATGGCTGAGGCCACCACCGTGTCGTAGAAGGTCCTGAGGAGAGCCCTGCACACTCCGAAGGACCTCAGCCTCCTCAGCAGGTGGAGGCGGCTTTGACCCTTCCTGTACAGGGCATGAGTGTTGTCTCTCCAGTCCAGTTTGTTATTAAGGTGAACACCCAGGTATTTGTAGTTCTCCACTACCGCAATGTCCATACCCTGGATGTTCACAGGCGTGATGTGTGGTGTCCTCTTCCTAAAATCCACGATCATCTCTTTTGTCTTGCTGGTGTTGATGTAGAGCTGGTTGAGCTCACACCAACTGACAGAAGTCCTTGATGACCTCCCTGTATTCCAGTTCATTCCCCTCAGACACACATCCAACGATGGCTGTATCATCCGAGAACTTCTGGATGTAGCAGTTGCCGGTGTTGTGGCAGAAGTCTGAAGTGTAGAGTGTGAAGAGGAAGGGAGAGAGCACCGTACCCTGAGGGGCCCCTGTGCTACAGGTCACCACATCAGACACACAGTCACGGAGTCTCACATACTGTGGTCTGTTGGTGAGGTAGTCAATGGTCCATGTAGTCAGGTGACGATCAACTCCTGCTCCTTCCAGCTTAAGCCCTCAGTAGTGCAGGCTGAATGGTGTTGAAAGCACTGGAGAAGTCAAAAAACATGACTCTCACAGTGCTCCCAGCATGCTCCAGGTGAAGCAGTGATCTGTGGAGGAGGTAGATTACTGCATCCTCTACCCCGAGGCCCGGCCGGTAGGCAAACTGTAGGGGGTCCAGCGTTGAGTTCACCAGAGGTCGCAGGTGATGCAGGATGATCCTCTCCAATGTCTTCATCAGGTGGGAGGTCAGGGCAACAGGTCTGAAGTGGTTCAGCTCCTTAGGGCGCGCCACCTTAGGCACTGGAACCACACAGGAGGTCTTCCACAGGGCCGGGACTTTCTCCAGACTGAGGCTCAAGTTGAACATGTACCTGACCACACCACAGAGTTGGTCCGCACAGTCTTTGAGCAGTCTGGGGCTGATTCCGTCTGGGCCCCTGCCTTTCTTGCCTTGATCTTTGCCAGTTCCCTTCTCACCTGGTCAGCTGTAAGGGAGAGGGGAGGAGGGGGAGGGTGGAGCGGAGAGGTAGAGGGGGAGAGGAGGTGGGGGTGAGGAGTGGTGAGGGGCAAGGAGTAGGGGCAGGTGAATGCCGGTGTGGCCTGGTTTGGGGGACAGGTCCAGGGGGTGGTGGAGGATGACCCGGGGCGGTGTGAGGAGGGGCAGGGTAGGTGGTTGAGGCAGTGGGGGCAGAATCAAATCTGTTGAAGAACAGATTCAGTTCATTGCCCAGTCCTTAAATCCACTGGACTGGTCACTCCCTCTCCTTTTCCATGCCCAGATATGTTTTTCAGTCCTCTCCAAACGTCCCTGATGTTGTTTTGTTCCAGCCGCTCCTCCAGTTTCCTCCTGTAGCTGTCCTTCCCTTCCTGATGACCTGCCTGAGCTCCTTCTGGACCCTCCTCAGCTGCTCTCTGTCACCCGATCTAAAAGCTCTCTTCTTTTCATTCAGTAGAGCCTTTATCTCAGAGGTCACCCAAGGTTTATTGTTGGGAAAACACCGCACCTTCTTGGAAGGCACAGCGTTCTCCACACAGAAACTGATATAGTCCGTGACACAGTGAGTCAGGCTGTCAATGTCCTCCCCATGAGGACTGCAGAGTGCTTCCCAGTCTGTTGTTGCAAAACAGTCCCTCAGTCTTTCCCTTGCCTCATCAGACCACTCCCTCACAGACCTTTTCACAGGTTGTTGTTTACTCACTAGGGGGGTGTAGTCAGGAAGCAGATAGACAAGATTGTGGTCTGAGCGACCCAGCGGGGGAGGGGGTTGAGGTGTATGCATCCTCGATATTTGCATACAGTAGGTCCAAAGTTTTATTGTCCCTGGTATGGCATTTCACGTACTGGGTGAAGTTTGGGAGAGTTGAGGACAGAGAAGCGTGGTTAAAATCACCAGAGATGAGAAGGAGAGATTGGGGTTGCCTTGTCTGAAGCTGAGAGACGACAGAGTAAATGAGCTCACAGGCTGCAGCAGCATTGGCGGAGGGGGGGATGTACACAGTTATCGCAATGATATGCGAGAATTCCCTCGGGAGATAATATGGTCGAATGCTAACAGCAAGCAGTTCAATGTCTCTAGTGCAGCGCTGTTCTTTAACACTAATGTGTCCCGGGTTGCACCATCTCTCATTAATAAACATAGCTATACCCCCACCCTTCCTCTTACCACTCTCCGTTGCTTTCCTGTCCGCCCGCACGAGATGAAAGTCATCCAGGGCGATCAGAGAGTCGGGAGAAAGTTCGTTCAACCACGTCTCGGTGAAAATGAGACTGCACTCACGGTACTCCTTCTGCAGCCGCGTTAGCGCCGTTAGCTCCTCGATCTTGTTAGGGAGAGATCTTACGTTCCCCATAATGACAGACGGTATACATGGTTTATATCGTCTTTTCCGCTCCCGACGCTTAATTCCAGCACTGCAGCCTCTCCTCCTACTCCGTATCTCCGCGGGGATCACCGGTCTCTCCGCGCAGAGAAGTCGTGTGTGGCTCAGGGCTAACAGCTGATCACGAGTGTAAACAATGGAGCCGTGGTTGAATGGTTCCCCTGACGCCGTGTCCAAAAGTCCGTAGAAGAACAAGAGACAAACTACGATTGTCGCCAAGTGCACATCCATAATTACGCTCTTGCTAAATGCACTAGTGTGAAGCAATAAATTACACAAAGTGAACCAAAACACACAGAGAACTAAGAAAAAAGTAGAAAAGAGTACGGAGCTGCCGTAACAGGCTGCCACTCACGCGGCGCCGGAAGTTGTAATGGTGTAATATGTGCCAACTTTAGACAGTTGCCTGCCCATTTAAACAGGCGAAATTATTTCGAGTCGAGCAAAATATAACTGCGCTTGGTAACTAATATAGGTGTCTTAAAGTGGGAGTTCATAAATGTGCGTCCGACATGAATTTAACAAATATAAATGCATCACATCAAGTTACGGCTTCCAGATCGGACAAAAGCTTCAACACATTGGTGGTGGATTTTAATTGGTGGTTGAAGCGGAGTGGGCAGTTTCACCCGTTCACTGGGTTCAGAGTAATGTCACAGTGATGTGTCGGTAAGAACCCAGGAGTCAGGCGTCCAGTTCAGTGCTTTAATGAGGGCACACGTTTGTGTGTGTTTGTTTCATTGGCATAGACACACATCACAATACAATCTGACCCAAGGAATCTGGTGTCTCTAATTCTTCACCCCACAGGAGTTGGTGCAGCACTGAAGGGGGGACCACAACTTTTATAATGTCCAAACTCCTAGGCTCTGTTGGGGTTCCTATTGGTAGCCAAGAGATGCAGACAGGCCACCAGGCGATGGCTAAACCAGAACACAAGCACAAGAGTGGCATTTTGGGCCAGCGGCTGTTTACTTTCCCCACCCTAGAATTAAGGGAAACAACTGTGCTGTTCACCCAAAATTAAATTAAAATAAAAAGCATCCTGCTATAGGACAGTGGCGCTTAATAGGCAGGAATCCTACCAGTTACTGCATGCAGGCTGTGCTTAGTCTTCGCTCCTCTAATAATAACGCTGGCTGTCTCTATAACAGGGCAAATCAGCAAGCTGATTAGCAAGCAAACACAACTGTGCAGGTGGCTGTCTGTGAGGCTGCTGCTGTCCCATGTCCTAAAGTGGCTGTGGGGAAAAAGCTGAAAAGACTGACAGTAGCCAGAAACAAACAAACAACAAAAATTCGGGGGCAGCTCTCTGTAGTTCCTCCCCACCCCTTCACAAATCTTGCTAAAATCTTGCGTTTTACTTGTGACAACATTGCCGGTAAGATTGTCACAATGTGATGGCAGAGTTTCCGCCACAATGTCTCACAACACATTGCGGCACAATGTTGTGCAACATTACGCTGTTGTCACAATCTTGCTACATTGCTGCGACACCTTGAAACTGTTACATTCAAACTGTTTCTTAAATCCACATATTTGTGCTTCAGAAATTAGATTTAGGAAACTGAGAATGACAATAGGCTTATAGATGTGTTGTTAAAATGTATTCTGTGTAAAAAAAAACACAAAGTAATGATCGAAAGCAAAGGGGCAAATATGAAGAGGCAAATGCAAACACAAAATGTTAATTGTAAAGACAATTTTGTGATGTGCACATCTTTACAGTAAGGTTAACTTCTGCTCAAGTCAAATTGCAAACACAAGCTCAGTAAAGACTTCAAACAATTTGCTTTGTGGTGTACTCATTTGCATTTCTTTTTTTGACATGCGTATTCACATTGATTTTTTTGTAGTAGTAGTTTGCATAGCTTTTCATAAAAAAGTATTGCTTTTATTTTTCAGCAAAAATATTTTGCATACTGTTGTGAATCGTGTTATAAGGCAATGCACATGAGACGGACACAAACTTGTGTACTCAAATAGCTTCAAGTCAGTTAAATAAAATCCAGGGATGGAAGTAACGAATTACAATTACTCTCGTTACTGTAACGAAGTTGATTTTTTGTGTACTTATACTTTTTGAGTATTTTTAAAAAACGATAATTTTACTTTTACTTAAGTATGTTTATTTTGAGGTATTTTACTTCGCTAAAATTTAAATTGCCTCCGTT
This sequence comes from Megalops atlanticus, assembly GCA_019176425.1. Taxonomy (NCBI): domain Eukaryota; kingdom Metazoa; phylum Chordata; class Actinopteri; order Elopiformes; family Megalopidae; genus Megalops; species Megalops atlanticus. The sequence continues at coordinate 32,298,216 of CM032878.1, read as the reverse complement.
ACAGAGGAAAAAAAAAGTCTCCAAGCGCCTTAAGCCGAATGAACGTAAAAAGGCATTTAGGCGACATATCAGAATTAATGTAAAAACAACGGTGAGAGTTCTATGCGCTGACCAAAAAAAAAACGGAGAAGTGGCTTGATCTCAAACGGAAAGGTAAGCTGGCTACAGGAATGACCTGCCAATCAACAATCAGTGTTTGGACGAACGTTTGTGTGATTGGTCTGTGACAGATGCTCATCGCCAAGCTAATCAAACAGCTGATTGGATATTTCTCTGTACCGTCAACTCGGGATGGTAGTTACAACCATCGACTCGGATAAGCAAGTTGCGGGCCATTGATAAGGTAAGCCTCAACAAAGAATTAATGAAGTATAAACTTTTTTTGTCAGGGAGTAATTTTTGTGAATGCTAACAATAGCGATAGCAGACAGAGAGAAGATATAACTAATGTAGCCTATTTTACAACTAAAGAAATTGCTAACCTAGCTAACTAGATGTTCATGTACTGAATTAAGTTACGTTAGCCAGTGAAGCTAGTTAGTTGACGTTACATAAAGATACCTCGACTGAACTAACGTTAGTATCTAACGTGGCAAGGTAGCTAAACAAAGTTAGGCTGTGTTCACACATAGGCCTAGCGTCTTTTTCTGATGAAAAACAATGGTTAAAGCGTTTTTTCATAAATAAAAAACGCTGTTCCAAAATGCAGTTGAGAGCGTCCTTTGTTACCATAACTTACACCAACCTAGAGTTAACGTTACGTAACAGGCTAGTTTTGCTAGCGACTGAAATAAACACCAACCAGAAACTCTTAGGACCCGTCCAGTTTTACTCCACAAATGAATATTGGTGACACAGTTTAACTGACATGTCTATATTTCACTGTGCTCTGAATAGACTTTTGACTATAAGTACAATAAGTGTTGCCAGCTTTCTTTCACAAATATGGTAAGGATAATGGTCGAAAACAACGTGAAAAAAACTTAACTCAAAATTTCCTTCAAATAATTTCTTTTTTAAAATATAAATTTGTTTTATTAGGACATCGTATCATATTTACACAGCATCTGAGAGTACTCCTTCAAATAATAGGGGGGCAGGGTGAGGAGGTCCAGAGACAAGACACAAGTATTAGAAGAAGATACATGCTGCATTTTATTTGACAGAAAATAAAGATCTCTCCAAAGCTAAAATAACTGTGTAAGTACATTAATTGTCCATTTATTTACACCTAGTACAGCATACAGTGAAGTTGAGTAGTCTGAGACATGTCTAACTCAAAGCTTTACACTCAAATACAGGAAAGAGTGGGAGTCTGTCCTGGAGTTTAAGGGATGGCTAAAGCCATTCTTAGGAGATGCCTCCCGAGCTTACTGTTCCTACTGCAAGACAGACTTCTATGCCAAATTATGTGACATTAAGAAACACATGCAAACAAAAAAAAAAACACATAGAGAAGTCAAAACCCTATGCCCCAAATCAAGCTACCATTCCTGTAGTTGCAACTAAAGTGGATGCCTGTAAAAACCACTATGGCTTTAGCTATTGCGGAGCACTGCTCGTTGCTAACCATAGATCATCTGGGGGAAGCCTGCAAAGTAGCATTAGTGACTCTGCTGCAGCTAGTCATTTCCGGATGCATTGGACAAAATGCAGGGAAATGATTAATGGTGTCCTAGGTCCATACTTCCTCCAGAGGCTAGTGTCTGACATAGGGGAACAGAAGTATAGCCTTTTGTTAGATGAGTCCACTGATGTTAGCGTATCAAAATACCTAAGTATTGTGGTCCACTACTTCAGTGAGAATAAAAATCTGGTCAATTCCACAATCTTGGTTTGGTTGAGCTAACCTAGGGCTATTGTGACTGCATTAATGGATTTTCTGGTCAAGTGTATTTTAAAAAAGTAACATCTGATTGGCATTGGGACAGACAATGCCTCTGTAATGACTGGCATAAATAATGGTGTTTACAAAATCCTTCGGGATGAGTACGGCCTGTCCATTCTTGTGCTCATTAGATGTGTGTGCCATTCTCTCCAGCTAGCTGTCAGCCATGCATCACATGACACCATACCAAGAATTGTGGAGTACCTTGTGAGAGACATATAATTGGTTTTCTGTGTCTTCTAAATGGAGGCATGCTTACAGGGCAGTTTGTGAAACAATAAATATTGGAGAAAAGCCCCTGCAAATCACTCAGGTGTGTGCAACACGGTGGCTGTCCATTGAGCCCGCAGTTGACTGCATCCTGCACCAGTGGGATGAGTTGGAGCTGCACTTTGGCCTTACAAAGTCTTCTGAGCATTGCTACATGGCGGAGACACTTTATGCAATGTACAGTGGCAGAATGTACTATACCTAGCATTTTTAAGGTCAATTCTATCAGAGGTCCAAGCAGCTGTGAAGGCTTTTGAAGCTGAGCAAGGAGACCCATTCAGGCTTTTAGAAACTTCAATGTCCGGTCTCATTAAGTCTGTCGTCACACGTGTTTTAAATCCAATGACAAGAATTGATGTCCTTGAGGAGGCAATTGATTTTAATTTGTTAGTATACTTTATTTTATAACATGTTTATTTTTTATTTCAGTTTTTAATTGTATTTATTTCATGTTTCATTTAACTTTTTATTAATGCACTTTATATCATTTTTATTTTTTATTCCAGAAATATTTATGCAAATATTTATGCAATGTTTATTTCATGTTTTAATTTCTTAATGCACTTTATTTTATAAAGGTGATCTGAAATTAAAAATAACATGTTATATACATGCTCTTCCCCTGTCTGCATTGCCTGGGAAAGGTCCTAGAGGACAATCTATCTGCACCTCGCCACCAACACAGTTAAAAAAAAAAGTAACTAAGTAACTTTTACTCATAGTAAATTAAATAAGTTACTTTTTACTTTTATTTGAGTGGATTTTTACACAAGTAATTTTACTTTTACTTTAGTACAATTTCACCATAGTAACAGTACTTTTACTTGAGTAAAATAATTTAGTACTCTTAACACCTCTGATAAAATCCTCCAAAAAGATTAACCAAAGAAACTACCCAAGTGAGCAGGCCAGAGCTGGCAGTGCAAAGGAAAAAATGTTTTTTACTCACCCTCTGGAGAAAGGGATTTATAGCTTCATAGAAAGCTGTGCAAAGTTAGTATACCTTGATGAGATCTGAAAGATAACATTCGATAAGAGAAGCAACCTGAATTATGACCTGGTTGAAATCAGTCATAAGATACTTGAGTTATGGTGCTGGTTAGAGGTTGCATGAAAGAAATTACCACACAGATCAGTGGTGTATGTGTTACAAAGCAAAGGCTGTCCATCCAAAAATACAGATGTGGTATGGAGGTCGAGCACAGATTCAACACCAACGGTTGTATGTGGGATGTGGGGGTGGAAGTAACTATTCGTGACAATTGCTGTTCACTGAACAAGAACAAACACGTACCATGAAAAAATGGCAGCCTGGATAGTGTTACATTATGAGAGATAGGGCTGAAAAGTAGAATGGCAAGGCAACCACTGGATTGTACTATTTATTTCTTTTAAAAAGATACCATAGGTGAAGTGATCTGAGAAATAGCATTAGCATTGTCAGTGTCTACAGTACCTGACTGAAAGAATCAAAAGGAAATTGAAATTCTTACAGGAGTCCACAACTACTCTTCTCTTTTGTATTTCCTCACCCCCCCCCCAAAGCTGGGATTGTGCAGTTTTTAAAATGTCCCAAACATTTTATGTGAGAAACTTCATATGTGTATGAGGGTCCACAGGTTTATCAGAACAAGCTGGATTCTTATTTTATTGTAACAGTGTCCTTGTTGTAACAGCATCCAGCCATATTGCTCTAAGTCTTTACTTAAATAATCACACAGTCATGGTGATGGCACTGACTTACTGGTTTATTTCTACAGGAGATCATGGAGCTCGGTTGACAGATCAGTGTGGAGAAACCTGTAAGTGGGTTTTTTGGTTCCCCTAATCCAGTTAAGGTCAGAAGCTCCCTGTCTTGGCAGTGCAACAGCATATCCTGCTGGGAGGCTGTATGTCAGCCATTAAATCTGAAAATGATGTAGGCATGAAGCTATGCCCAGATTGATGTTACAGTATTGCTACAATCAAAAGATTGGGGTTTAAATGCTAAATGGTAAACATCAATTCAGATGTCCAGTCCATTCCACTCTGGTAGATGACAGTAAGATCTGTGTTCAGCATAGTGGCACATGGAGTTTTTATGCACTTTTTAGTGTCATTTTTTTAGTGTCATTTTTACATTTCACATTTATGGAAGTCTTTGTGCTTTGTTGTAAAAGCAATATGATAACCTCTTTTTCCAGATAATAATGTAATTGTTGAGGGAACTCACGTGTACCCATTCACGTTCCAGATTCCACATGGGTAAGAGCTTGCTTTGAGTAGTACTGTCCCAAATGAAAGCTTTTTGACTGTATATTTTACTCAGAAATTCTCATTTTTCTCACCAATGCCTCTTTCCCATTACAGAGATATGCCATCATCATTTACTGGCTTTGATGGGGAGGTCATCTACACACTCAAGGCCAAATTGAGGCAGTCAGTGGGATTGCCTAGCAAGGCCAAGGCTACCTTCAACTTTGTTTCAAAGCCTGATATGAGTATTCCTCAGCTAATGGTACGCATGCATCCTTTTGAAACAATTTCACTTGTCACGGACCACATACCATAGGATGCTGTTTGGACAGGACACAAAAAAACTGGCATGATGTACACAGCAAATTTATATTTGTGCTTGCCCAATTGAAAGTGTCACTTTGTCAGTTGGGGAAGACTTTAGTGTCTCTTTTCATGCAGTCACCCCAGTATGGCAAAAAGAGTAAGAAGATGATGCTGTTCACCTCTGGGAATGCTTCCATCAACATTAGTACAGAAAGAATGGGTTACATGCCAGGTAAAATCGAGAGCTACTTGGTTTCTAATGACAGTCCTCTCAGCCGTATTTTCTTTGTTTGTATACTTCCATTGGGAATGTTGTAGGCAGCCAACATAAATAAAATAGCTGTGGATTTTAATATTCATGGCATGGTTTGAGTCTCCTCAGAAGCTGGGTTATACCCTTTCTAGTACTGATGGACATATGTCAGATTCTTTGAGATTACGCCATGAACAAACAGCGTTTTTTTTTAAGTCATTATTTAAAATATCAGTAAATAACATTACATGAGATTAGTAGGTCTAGAAAGTAATCAAGACAATTAGTAGTTTAGTTTTATTTTTTAATTACTTTAATTAATGATAATTGCACAAAGTATTTTCATGTCAGGAATGGGAGATTTTTTCTATCTTTGATGGCAAATGCCTGAGCAATTAGAAAACCTCCCAATATATGCTTTTCGTATCATTAAGCAATGATTTAGTGTAATAGTTCGCAATGGAAAATGTTCTGTGCATCAGTTTTTCCTTGCTTCTTTGGGCTGTTATCAACTTATTATTTTTTTCCTCAATTGATGTTTCCAGAGAATACTGTTTGCTCTGTGGGTGTCTCTGCAGGTGAAGGGTTAAAGATCGTAGCAGAAATCGAGAACAATTCATCACGCGCACTTACACCCAAGTATGTTGTGTACCAAAAGCAGAACTGCTTTGCCAGAGAGGAGAAAAGAGTTAGCACCAACAATATCATAAAGGAGGTAGGAGAGCCTGTCCCTCCCTCCACAAATCAGAAGATAACCAAAGTGCTGAACATCCCTCCTGAGCTGCCAACCTCCATCCTAAACTGCCCAATCCTCAAAGTGGAGTACAAGCTGAAGGTACGTACACATGTGGAAGAGAATGACCATGCAAGCTAAGAATGAGACCGCTTCATCCGTTTACACTCACTCAGGACTCAGTGTTCAATTTTATTAAATTTGGATAATTATAGAAGACATCTGAATATGACACTGAATTTTGTTTCATGTTTGATTGTTTGATTAAATTGTTTGTGACTTGAAAATAGATTAATACAGTTAAATAATAAAAATCAGTCAATAATAATTGTTATGTTTAAAACTCATTTCTAATTCCTGTTCCTCTCGTTTTGTAGGTCTACCTGGACATTCCCTATGCCATAGACCTGGAGATCAAAGTTCCATTGGTTATTCTGCCTGCTCATGGATTCAGTCATGTGGCCCAGCCAGGCACATCCACAGGTTTTCAACAACATGGCAACTCTAATCAACCAGGATGGAATAACTATCCACCCCAATCTGCCCCTGGGCCGTATGCACCCCAGTTTTCCCCTGGGGTGTATCCATCCCAAAATGCCTCTGGCACACAGCCACCTGAGGCTCCAACTGGAATATATCCGTCCTTTACTAATGTAGAGAGAGGCCCCTGTTAGTTCAGATTGTTTTAAAACATTTACACCATGCAAGCAATGGCATGATGAAAATGACTGAATGTTTGATCACAGGAATTCTTTGTTTTATAACTGATGTTTCACAAAGGTCATGGACTTATGTAATTTGATCTGTTCTGAATATGACCTTATGATGTGAAAAATTAAAACAGAAATGGCATATTTAATTTCAGACATAGATAGTAGAAATTAAAAAAATGTTTGCTTCTCTGGGCTGATGAGCAGGAAACAAATCCTACTGTCAAGTGGAAGTGAAGTGACTTACACCTCTCTGAGACATTCTTGCAAAATACCCTAAGAAAACATGTCAATAAGATAGGGGTCTGATGTTTTGTATAGCATTCATAAAATAGTATTATGTGTCAGGGGTTCAGAGACTGCTTCCTGCAACAACCAGCAGGCATCCTTGTAACAATCTGTCTGGTCCTGTTGCCTGCTGCTTCTCCAAACATCCACCAGAGGGCCTGTCTTCCAGTTTGTGCCTTGCCTAATCGAGTTAATCGTTTTCACCTTTGTGTACTTAGTCTATGTGTTTGGTGCTGTTTAAACTCTGTCCTTGCCTTGGTTCCCTGCTCATTCTTGAGCTGCCCTGCCTTGTGTGTTCCTGTGTGCAAAGCTTAGTGTTTTTGAGTCTCAAGTAAAATTACTTTTTTTTCCCCTTTACCGTCCATCTGTGTTACTGTGTGGTCTCTGCAGTTGAATCTCATCTCACCTGTTACAATTATGTAGTAGATTACGCACAACGACACGCGCCCGCGCAACGACAGGCTGGCCCACATCAAAGTGTCTTGCTTTTGAGCATGTCTGCCGGCGCTGCTGCTGTAAATCATGTGATTGGTCCACTGTCTCCGCTACACTAGGCTTAAGGATGTCCAACTGAGAGCACAACCAGCGCTTCAGGAACAACAGAGCTGGCAGCTCTTGGTTGTGGCATGGGGGGTGTTACAGTAGGTTGACAGAGGTAGGTGAAGCCACTGTTGCACAGGTGCTGTGCCTCTTGAAGATTTAAAGGCATGTTTGAATGTCTGCACAAAGCATTCTGCCTATCCATATGTAGCAGGATGGTAGGGTGCTGAACAGATGTGCTTGACACCATTCGATTTAAGGAATGCCGCAAATTGCTCAGATGAGAACTGAGGGCCATTGTTGCTCACGAGAATGTGAGGGATGCCATAACAACTAAAAAGGCCTCTCAGGACTTGGATGGTCTTACTTGCAGTTGTGTTATCCATGATATGTACCTCAGGCCACTTGGAATGGGCATCAACTGCCACCAGGTACATGTGACCCTCAGACGGGCCAGCAAAGTCCACATGAATTCTTTCCTATGGTTTGGAAGGCCATGTCCGGGGGTGAAGGGGTGCAAGGCCTAACTCTTTTTGAACTTGCTGGCAAGAGTGGCAGGACTTGGCCTGCATCTCAATTTGAGAGTTGGTACCTGGCATCCACACATAACTTCTAGCTATACTCTTCATCCTGATTACACCTGACGGGTGCGACTGACGGGTAGTGTGTCCAACTGGGAGATGTAAGAACACATTGACTGTGTCCTCCTTATTTTCATGAGTGGGGAAGTGGCAACCATGAAAGTCCATCTGCCACCGTCTCCACTGCTGAAACATAAGGTTCTCTTTAGTCAAAAGGCGCTTATGTACTGTCTCGCTGTTTAGTCCACAAACGAATCTGTCCTGTAGTGCATCCTCTAGATGCGCACCAAATTAACAATGCTTGGGAAGTCTATTCAATACCACAACATATTACACGACAGACTCTCCGTCCTCTTGTTTTCGTTTATGGAAGAGAAACCTTTCCGCTATCACAAGGGGCTTTGGAGAGATATGGCCCTGTAATTCATCCACAATGCGTTTATATTCCATTTCTCCTGGTTTTGCAGGGGCGATCAGACTGCGGGGCAATCCATACGTTTTGGGGGCAAGCACACAAAGCAATACAGGAACTTTCTTTTGATTCCGAATATCGTTAGCCTGTACATACTCCTCAAAACGTTCGATACACGTTGCCCATTGCCCTCCGGAGTCATCATGAGTATGTCCGATCACTACAGCCATAATGTGTGTATCCAATGTACAATCCTGAGCTTGGTGGGTTTCTGACTTCGCAATGACACACTTTGCGTGTGCACTCCAGCTAGCAGCTAACGTGGCTAACCAACCCGCTAACGTGGCGCTGCTTCAGTACGCGCGAACGTTCTATCTTGTCCAACTTTACTCACAAAGGTCAAACTGCGGAAAAGATCTTAGCCGTAATGCCTCGTCACCAGTCGCCAGTTTATTGTGGGCCTGTGTGTGTGTGTGTATGTATATGTGTGTATATATATATATATATATATATATAAAATATCATAAAAATAGCTTCTGCAGCAACACACAAACGCAGGCGAGCACAGCGCAGCGATAGCCATGTCTACCATTCTGTTTTTAATGGAACGACTGCAATGACACACATCAACCGGTCATGCCGAAAACTCGCAGCGCCAACTACTGTCTAATAGTAATGATAACTCATTACTCACTGAATGCATAACACAAACAATACTTTGATCTGTAGTGTGTCATGCATACCTCATATAGTGTTTGCCATTTATTTAACTTTGACTTTTAATAGGATTTTTCGACTCATAACTATTTGCCATAGATGTTCTTATTTTACCTACTTTGAACACCAACTATATTGCATCACTTACATATTTTAATTGTATGTAGGCTACTTTGTAATTATAACTAGTTATTATTTTTTAAATGACTGATAGATGATGTTTGCTCTATATTGTTTTTCTTGTAAATTATTTCTACCTGTATTGTAAATTTGCCCGGGATAAGGATGTCCCTAACATAACATTAGATGATGGTTGAGTGGCATTGATTTTAAGCTGTGTTTGTGTTCTGTTTGTTAAAAAGGGGATACATTCCCAATTTTTCTCCATAATACGTATTGTGAATAAAATTATGTAGGAATGTTTGTATGGTCTTTATTAAAAAATAAAATCTATACGTCAAATACAATATGTCTATTTGGCAGTAGAAGGTGTCTCCTGTTTTTTCACATCTTTATTTAAATGAGCAACGTGCCCCTTTTAAATTGTAGGTGGTTCCGTTTACGTAGTTGACCGTTTCACAATGAATGGTTGTTGGAAATGGAAATGGTTGTTGAAAGAAGTAGCCTACCTTCATGCATTGTATTTGTTTAACGGTTGTGCAACCGTGGGCGGCGTCAGAGATTTTCTTTTGCCGGTGCTATGGGGTCGCTTGACTTTTCAGCGAGGGTGCTCTGAAATTTAGGGTTTCCCATTAACGTGCCGGTCGCCACAGTTTAAATTCTACTGCAATACCCCCGACACACGTACACACACGCGCGCAACCACACGCGCACATACACAGTACCCGCTCCGCGACAGTTACAATGCCATTCTGTGTTAAAAACAAGGCTGAATCAGACCACCTGTGTTGGCTTTATGTTTTTTAGTCTAAAAATAATCGGTTTGTTTTATTAATTAATTAATTTATTTTTCAAATTATAAATTATAGTATTCACACATTAAAAATGAAAAATTCTAAATAAACCACAAAATTTCTTGGGAGTGCTAGGGGGTGCTATGGCTATCCTAGGGGTAGCTACAGCACCCCCAAGCCCCTCCCTGGCGCCGCCCATGTGTGCAACCACTTCTGTGCTTTTGATCAATGACGCAGCATGTCTTGAGAAAGCTGGATGTGTTCAGTGTTCACTTGCCAGATTTAATGTAACCTGACTTGCGAGCGTGTTTAAGGAGAAACACGTCTCATGTCAATTAGCTTCTTGAATGACTGCAAATGCCGTCACAACAGCAGGCATTAAATTGTTCGTTTGGGTTTCTGATTTTAACTGTCTGTCGATTTTGATGAAGAGTTTACCGAAGCTATAATACAAGGAAAGGACTTCGAGGAAAGCGTGGGAATTGGCGAGAGATCCAATTGTTTGGTTTCGATACCGTCTCCAGTGACGCCATTTCCGCATTACCAATGTACTTGCGAAAAAGTGTGGTTTTCAACATACGGATCCTAGATCCAAGAATGTGGTAGAATAACTACAGAGGTCTCCGTAAAAAGTAGACTAACCGCTTTAGTAACGTGTAGTTTCGGCCAATATTATTGTGTATATTTATATTTTGTAAACGGCCGTTGTACCGATACGACTATCGGTAGCAATGTCAACAACTGTGAAAAGTATGAAAGTAATCTATGATGCCGTTAACGAGGACAACACATTCTCTAGCGGAGATGTCATTACGGGAAGAATAATTCTGGAAGTTTCAAAGGAAGCCAAGATTAAGTCACTCTCAATTAAAGCTAAGGGAGAAGCAAATGTTCACTGGACAGAAGGCCATGGTGATGATGAGCGATCTTACTCTGCTAACGAAAGATACTTCAAGCTGAAACATTTCATGATACAGTCTCCGAAGGATGACGGTAAGACCTTTCATGTAGAAAAGACTTTTAAATCCACTGAGATCGAGTTATTGGCGGTTTCTACTGCCAGGTAGTGGAGTGGGGGTGATCACCTCTGGTTTTGTCCGTCAGTGTCACTTGTCAGCATAACTGGATAAGTTATAAACAAACTGCTGGAAACTAAGGGAAATTATTTTATGATGGCTGTAGATATGGGATAAGACGTAACTTATAGTTACTTAATAATAAGTAGTAACGGTAGCTTTCAGGACAGTCTTCATTATGCTGTGTTGCCATAGGCAAATCATTGTTACATAAATCATGGTTTTATATCTGGACAGCTGTGGGAAAATTGTATTCATGGTAGATGTGCAGCATACATTTTTTCGTAAAACAATCTTTTAGTTTCATTAACTACGTTTTACTGTGTATTTTGTTAACCAATCACCTATGTGTATATACAGTATTTAAAGTAGGCTATATAATTGCATACGTTGGACCCACGCCCCATTGATTTATGCAGTCTGTTGAAGATATAAGGCTCTTATTCCAGTTAATTCTAATTTACTAATAGCTAATTCACGAAACCCAATGAACAAAACCTCAGCGTCTGGATATTTGCATTTCATAGGATCGGAGTTATTTAATGAGGATCCGTGATGTGATTATTCCTCAACGGTATTATGACGACCCTATTCTTTCGTTTCTAACGTTTTTAGGAAAAGACAGTGAAAAGCTGTTGGCTGATCATAGCGGAGAGAAATGTAAGTGTAACTGCATTTCGAACAGTGGCTGTCAGATCCTTTTCTGGCAGGGCGTTTACTTCCCGGTAGGAGTGCCCTGTGTGAAAATTTCCCCGTGGCCTTTTAAAGCCCAGCGTAGACTGTCCGCTTTGTATTTCTCTTTCTAAGCTGTGGCAGAAACAAAGTTATCGTATTTTGCAGACTCTAATGTCGTCGCCCCCGGAATCCATTTATATCCATTCACGTTTCAGATTCCGCAACGGTAAGAACATGCGTTTAAAATAAGAGGTTTCATTACTGCAACAAGTTTCAGTACGGCCCGTAGTCAGTCTATCTTTGATGGAAACTAAATGGAAAAAGTGAAAATTTATGTATGTAATTAATTGTTTCTTTAATTATCTTCACAGGGATATGCCGTCATCCTTTACAGGCATCCACGGTAAAATCGCCTACACGCTGGAGGCAAAGCTGAGCAGATCAATGCGGATGGCAAAGACAGCCATGGCTGAATTCACATTGATTACAAAGAATAACATGGTCGATGACACGCTGTTGGTATGCACTAATCTGATCATAATTAACCGTGATTTCCCTTGGCCAGATAGCAGAATCCCTCTGTTGTTCTAGTGTTTGCCCACAGGCGGGACACAGTGGTTTGGCTGCAGCAAAACATTTTCTTGTGTTTTGTTTTGTGCAGTCATCCCAGTCTGGTTCTGTACAGAAGAAGATGAAACTTTTCACCTCTGGAAATGTCTGTATGAATGCTAACATGGAAAGAATGGGTTACATGCAAGGTAAAACTGTCTGATCCATTTATTGTCAAGTACTTAACCTCTAAGCTAAACCTCTTTGTTATAAAGCATGGAATTTGTTGTGCTCAAATATGAAACATGACAGGCTTGTCTCCTGAACACCCCATTTTAAGCATAAGGTACTAGAAATGACTGTCTGTTTTGATTGATCATTGGATTTCCTTCCAGGTGAAAGGATGAAGATTACAGCAGAAATTGAGAACAAGTCTTCACGTGCACTTGTGCCAAAGTTCTCCCTAGATCAAACTCAGACATTCATTGCGCAGTCCTCGACAAATAGTGGAAGACATAGAATTTTGAAAGAGGTCGGAGAGACCATTCCCTCTTCTACGCAACAGACCATAACCAAAGAGTTGTGCATCCCTCCAGACCTGCAACCTTCGATCCTGAACTGTTCTATAATCAAAGTGGAATACATTTTAAAGGTGATTACGCTCCTATGTAGTCCTGATTTATTCACACAAATTAATATATATTTACTCGAATCTCGAAGCCTGTATTTTTGTTTGACTTTTATTTTTCACCAGTAGATGGCACTGTAGCCTGTAATTATTGAGTCAGTTTTGATCAAGAGTTTGAAAGTAAGTATGATCAAAGCTTTTAGCCTTTACTTTCTTCTAAACTGCACTACATTTTAAAAAGGACCTCCCTGTATAAAGAGTCATCAGCCCCTTTTCATAGTAACACTCCTATGCCCCATTAAAATAGAAAGTTTGAAAACTAAAAAACTACACAGCTGCATGACTTTGCTGATGTGACAAGGTAACTTCACTGTTCAATCTGCAGGTCATGAGTTCAGTTCAGAGTACCTCCAATAAAGTGTGTTGACACTTCAGATGTGCAGATTTCAGGACATTTCAACACAGACTTGTGGGCTGTGGTGGTTTCCCCAGTTGTGCTAGTCATGCAGTAACTACATTTAAGTAGAACAGGTAAAGAAAGAAGAAATGTACTGTATTCTCAAATGACAGCTCTTTTTTGTTTTATAGGTATATCTGGATGTTCCCTATGCCAGAGATCCAGAGATCATTCTTCCATTGGTTATTCTTCCTGTCAGTGGTGGATTTGCTCAGATGATGCAGTCATGCTCATCAATGGGTTTTCAGCCATTTGGGAATATTAATCAAGCTGGATGGAATATCTATCCACCCCCGCCTGTCCCTGGGCCATATGCACCTCAGACTGCCCCTGGGGCATATGCACCCCCACCTGCCCCTGGGGCATATGCACCCCAACCGGTGCCTGAATTATATCCATCTTTGCCTGACTGAGGACTTGATTAAAAAGAAAATGTTGCAATATGCATGCATGGGAATAGAGGACCCGTACTGCCCAGCACTGTGTGCTGGATTAATGCATGTTCTGGTGTGGTCTGTATTCTATAAGATAAATACACTTTTTTACTCCTCCTTTGTGAGTTGTTCTGTATAAAAGAATGTGCTAAGTAACAAATGTTGCCACCATATCTAGATTGTATCTACCTGCACTGCTGCATTGATGCCATAGAAATCGGTTTTATGGTTTTGTTCCCTATACTGTGTCTATTTGTGTGTGTGTGTGTGCATAATTATGCATGAGACAATGGTATTGCTGGAAATATTATTTTGCCCTCAGTTAATTAGCAGAGAAAAATAACTTTTTTCATTTATGTATTAAATCATGGATATTTGACAGAGATAGCTCATGCCATGTACATTGTCTTGACATTACAAATGCACTGGTTACTGCATATTAAGTTTTAAATAAATGATCTGTGTGTTGATGTCCACTGTGTCCACTGTTAAAAAAACTATGGAATTGTTTGGTAAGTGTGGACATTAAAAAATGTGTCTCTTTTATCCAACTAATGGATAATTTGAAGAGCACTAACTTCACTTTACTTCTAGTGTCACAGATGTTAAAAGAAATACTAGTGTGTATGTGTGTGCGGTCCTCAAATCAAGTTGCAAATGGGGGTGTTGCAAATGGGCTAAGCAGAAGTGTTTTGGACGAGAGATTTTCAGTGATTATTGCTGTGTCAATGAAGTAATGGGGATGTTATGCACTGTTCATAACAATGCATAATAATAATAATAATAATAATAATAATAATAATAATAATGGTTACCTAAACCTCAAAACATCTTCTGAACTTGTGGAGGAAATGTGAAAGGGACATATTTTACTATAAAATAAGTTCTTGCTGCAACAGTCTTTGAAAATTGTTTAGCTATGTTTTAAACTGAAGGTGAAGTCCGAGATAAACTGCACTAACACTTTATTACACTCAGCATTGATGAGTGAGTGAGAAGTTGCTCAGATTATTTGCAGTCATTACTGCACTGTTTCAGTACTTTTATATTTGCACTGCTCATTCTTGCACAGGCTGAAGTTCTCAAGCTGTTTCAGATTACTATTACTTATATTGTACATACATCCAACTGTACATATCTTGTCTATACTGTACATACAACCCTTATACTGTATATACACTCCCCTTTCCAACTCTGTCCACTTCATCTCTATGTATAAAACATTTAATATATTGTAGCAATTGCGGGGTTCTGAGGAAGAACGACACTACCCATGGCTCTAAATTTGGCCAACCAGCCATTTATTGAGCACACAAAACAACCACACACAAGGGAAAAAGGAGGGGACTACACTAAAGGGAAACACAAACACGGTCATGATGGGAACTTTTTACATAAGGGAAGGTGAGAAGTTCACAAAGCATGCTGGTCCACGCTCTGCCCACTTCCCCAACACGTCACACTGCCCCTGCCTAGGAGGGTTGCCGTCCCCAGCGCCCAACGACAAAGTCCTGTAGGTGTTGGGGAAGCCGCCGCTGACGCGGAGCCTGCTGTGCAAGTCCTTCGGCGCCCCCTGGTGGCGCGGTGGGAGTCGTCGGCTGGCTCTCAGCCCCTGACTCCCCCCCAGATGGAGCTAAGGGCTGGTAGGGCGCGAGCCGGTCGCGGTGGAGCACCAACACCCTGTTCCGCCGGACCAGCTGCACCCGGTAGACGACATCGGAGAGCCGCTCCAGCACTGTGCACGGGCCGACCCACTGGCTGGTGAGTTTGGGGGAGAGGCCCTTTTTCCGCTCGGGGCTGTACACCCACACCCCGGAGCGAACTTCTCCCCTGTGCACCGTGCGTTGTACGCCCGCTTCTGTTGGATTCCGGTGCTGGAGAGAGCCCGCCTGGCCAGCTCGTGTACCTCCCGGAGCCACTCCTGGAGGTGGTGTAAGTAATCTAGGCTCGGGGGGTGGGCCGAACACCAAGCTTGCGCCCAAACATGAGGGCCGCAGGGGTGCAGCGAGTGGACTCCTGCACTGCCATCTGGTACGCCCACAGGACCAGGGGCAGGTGGAGGTCCCAGTCACGCTGCCGACGACTGGTGAGGATGGCAAGCTGGGTGACCAGGGTGGGGTTGAACCGCTCCGCCAGCTTGTCACTCTGGGAATGGAGTGGCGTCGTCCAGGTATTCTTGTATGCCTAGCCGCCGGCAGACCTCACGGAAGACTTTGAAGTTCCGCCCCTGGTCGCTGTGCTGCTCCTCCGGTGCACTGAAGTGGCAGAACATCTCGCTGACCAGGCACTCTGCAGTAGTGGCGGCACTCTGGTCGGGAACTGCATACGCCTCGGGCCACTTGGTGAAGTAGTCCATGGCCACGAGCACGTAGCAGTTCCCCCGGTCAGTGGTACGGAAAGGGCCCAGGATGTCCATGCCCACATTCTTCATCGGGGCCCCCACCTGGTACTGCTGCAGGGGAGTGTGGGAGCGCCGGGTTGGCCCCTTCCGGGCTGTGCAGGAGTTACACCAGTGGATATGCAGCTCGACATCCTGCCGACACCCCGGCCAGTAGAAGCGGCTCCGCAGCCGGTCCAGGGTCTTGGCGACCCCGAAGTGGCCCGCCCCCGCCAAGCCGTGGACGAGCTGGAGGACCTTGGGACACAGCTGGCAAGGCACCAGAAGCTGGCGGATGTCAGGGTGGCCCTCGGTGGACTGCCAGCGGCGATGGAGGAGGCTGTCCTGGCTGGTGGGGCTGGACCACTGGAAGTAGAGGGCCTGGGTCTCGGGGTCCAGCGCCGATACTGCTGCCCACGCCGGTCATTGGCCTGCCGCCACCCAAACCTGGACCTGAGAGAGGACAGGATCCTGGCCATGCCACCGTCGTCGCCCGGTGGGGAGGTGCTGCCGTCGTCCGAGGGGATGGTCTGCAGGGCTGCCACCACTGGGGTCGCTGCATCCCGGTCCTCGACGCGCTGACAGTACCGGCACTCCTCTCCCTCACAGGGGCGTCTGGACAGGGCGTCCGTGGTGTGGAGATGCCCGGCCCGGTGGCAGACCTCGAAATGGTCTCAGACCTTGAAAGCCCCAGGACGACGGCCAGCAGCTCTCGACAGGTGACACAGTAGTTCCGCTCTGGCCGGCTGAGGGAGCGGTTGAAGTAGGCGATGACCTGCTCTCCGTGCTCCCCCTACTGGGAAAGCACTGCGTCGAGACCCATATTGCTGGCGTCGGTGTCCACAATGAATGGACGCTGGGGATGGGAGCCAGCATGGGAGCCTTGATGAGCGCTGACCAGAGCTGGGAGAAGGCGGCGGCGCAGTCTTCGCCCCAATGGAACGCCTGGCCCTTCTGGGTCAGGCGATGAAGTGGGCTGGCGATGGTGGCGAAGTCCCGGACAAACCGCTGGTAGTAGGACACCAGCCCCAGGAAGCTCCGCAGCTCTGAGGCGTTATGGGGGACAGGCCAGTCCCTCACCGCGGCCACCTTCGCCGGATCAGTGGAGACCCCTGCGGCGCTGACCACATGCCCCAGGAAGGATGTCTTCTGCCAGAACAGGTGGCACTTCTTGGGGTGAAGGCGCAGACTGGCCGGGCGGATGGTGCAGAAGACGTCCCTCAGGTTGGCCAGGGCACCCTCGAAGTCCGCAGCGTGGACAAGGAGGTTGTCCAGGTAGACGACACAGCGGCTCCGGGGGATGTCAGCCAGGACCCTCTCCATCAGGCGCTCGAAGGTGGCTGGGGCATTGCAGAGGCCAAAGGGCATAACCCGGAACTAGCACAGCCCCTGGCTGATGGAGAAGGTGGTCTTGGGGCACGCCACCGGCGTTAACTCAACCTGCCAGTAGCCGCTGCGGAGATCGAGGGGGCTGAACCAGTGGGACCCGGCGATGTGGTCAAGGGCATCATCGATGTGCGGCAGGGGGTAGGAGTCCTTGTGGGTGACCCCGTTGAGGAGGCGATAATCTACGCAGAAGCGCCAGGTGCTGTCCTTCTTCTGGACCAGGATGGCAGGAGCAGCCCACAGGCTACTGGAGGGCTCGATGATGCCCGCCTCCGCCATTTCCTTCATCGTCTGCTGCGCCGCCGCCCGCTTGGTGAGGGGCAGGCGACGGGGGCCGAGGCGGATGTGGTGCATGTCGCCGATGTCAATGTCGTGGCACACCAGGCTGGTATGCGTGCAGTCCTCGTCCCAGGCCGCAAAGATGTCGGTGAGCCGCTCCAGTAGCTCCCGCAGCTGGTGCTTCTGGTCAGCCTCGAGCCCCCCGCAACTCCGCTGGTACCTGGGGTACAGGTCATCGACAGCCTGTCTGGTCTCGGGCGAGGCTTGGGGCGGCGGTGAAGACGTGGAGGCCCCCTCTGTCGTGGGTGGCACGGTGGGCCTCTTGGCTGGCGCTGGTGACAGGGCGGGCCCTCCAGCTGATGGCGTCGGCCTGGTGGACCTTCTGGCTGGTGGCGGCGACGGGGCAGTCAGTCGCAGTCCCTCTTCACCAGCAGTGCGGAGTACCACAGCTTCCATTCCCAGGTAAAGCGTAGCCCCGGGAACATCCACCGTGGCCTCCCACTTAGCCAGCAGATCCAGCCTGATGATGCAGGGGTCCTGGATGTCGGCTAGCCAGAAGCGATGGGTGCCGCTGTGGCTAGCGACGGACACCGGGAGCAACTTTTCCCCCTGCATCTGTGCGCATTCGCCGGTGACTGTGGCAATGTGCAGCCTGGTGGGTTTCCAGCCCTGTGGTCTCAGCCTGTCAGTACCAGGCAGGGTTCCAGGGCGAACCAGCGAGATGGTGGATCCTGTGTCCACCAGGGCTCAGCACGGGGTGCCATCGAGGTCACAGTCCACATACAGCCTGTGTGACTGGCCCAGCCGGCCGAGCCGCAGCGAAGACTTGGTGAGGGGAGGAGGGTTGCTGGCGGGTGGCAGCTCCCCCGTTGTGCCACCCTGTTTCAGTTTAATGGCGGCTGGGATGATGCGCTCCGTGGGGCCGGGGTCAGGCAGTGGCGTGCGACGTGGCCTGGCTCTCCAAACCAGTAACAGCCCTCTGCCAGTTGCCCAGCCACTCTCCTCTTTCTCCAATGCGGTTGCTGTGGCGGTGCGGTGGAGGCCTGGCGAGCCACTTCTTCCTCGTCGCTCCCTTCATAGTCCACCTGTCGCACGCGGAACCTCACGCTGGGGGGGGGGCGGTCTCCCATGCACAGCACATGCTCAACTCGCTCCGCCTTGAGCAGGGCTGCCGTCAGAGTCCTGGGCGCAAGCAGGTGGATGTGCTCCCGCAGACGTTCTGGCCGGAGCCTCCGTACGAAGGCCTGCAGGGCGAGCTCCTCTTGTGTTGCGGCATCGAAGGAGGGGTACCCACGCCGGGCGTACAGTTGCAGGTCCGCGGCGTAGGCACCCAGGCCCTCTCCCTCTTCCCTCCTCGGGCTGGAGGTCCGTGAGGATCTGCAGCGCTTTGCCTTCCAATGCCAGGTCGATCTGGACCGCTGTTTCTTCCTCTGACCATTCATTGAACTGCGAGGCCAGCCGCACTTGGATGAGGTAAGTGTCTGGTGGCTCTTCCCCGCTGTAGCGCGGCAGCTTCATCACACCCCGGCAGAGGCCCCTTGACTCCATGGGGGAGGCTGTGAGGCTGGCTCCTGGCTGAACCGCGGGGGAAGCAGCGACTGGTCCCACGGACCAGGGCACGGTTGGGTCTGCCGGCAGAGTCAGCCCAGGATCATGGCGAAGCAGCAGCGTTGGAGATCCGGCATTCCCTCAGTGATCCAGCCATCGGGCAGGGGACGCTGGCTCCCTCGGCAGTCTCGGCTCAGAGGGCTCCCGGGGGCATGGCATGTGCTAGTCTCATCGAGACTGGAGGCGTTTGCTCTTTTGACCGTGCCCCTTCCCACTGTAGCTGCGCTAGGAGTTTCTCAACTTCATGCAGAGATATCATTCTTCCTTCCAATTCTGACACCAAAGTAGCGATTGCAGGGTTCTGAGGAAGAACGACACTACTCATGGCTCTAAATTTAGCCAACCAGCCATTTATTGAGCACACAAAATGAACACACACACACAAGGGGAAAAAGAGGGGACTACACTAAAGGGAAACACAAACATAGTCACGGTGGGAACTTTTTACATAAGGGAAAGTGAGCAGTTCGCAAAGCATGCTGGTCCACACTCCGCCCACTTCCCTAACATGTCACAATATTATACATATATAATAATCTCTATATATGTTGCTCTCCGCTGTCAATAACACTGTATATACTGTAAGATATAGCATCACTTAGACTGTAGTAACTACTCTTACCTGCACTTATCTGTAAATGCAAATACTATTCTTTTGCACTTCTGGTTAGATGCTAACTGCATTTCATTGGCTTTGTACCTGTACTCTGCACAATGACAATAAAGTTGAATCTAAAATCTAAATGATTTGACTGAAAAGTTGAACGCAGAAATTGCGTACAACGTATACAACTCTATGACGATGCAATACCTAAAACGGACGCTAGAGGTAGGTAGCTTACCACGTGAAGGTGGTTTCCTGCTGTATCGTTCTCGTAGATTGCACAAAACCAAAGGAAGACGGTGGTAGGACAATAAAATTCGTCACATTCCAATTCGTGACAATTATTTATTCTTAAATTTCATAGCTTGTTTTCGTGCTCATTTCATTTTGGGAATCAACAGTATATTTGTATAACTAGTTTAAGTCATGTATCGTTCATCAAATTGACTAAAATGTATACAGCAAAAATAATCAGTTCAAGATGGAAAACATAATCTGTACGTTTAATGTCATCCTGTTTTCCAGTTTATTCGAAGCTCAGCCAACTCTATTGCAACTGAACGTGTAGAGGAATCTCTTCCTATTCTTAACCGAGAGTGATATAACCAATATGTTTTACTATGAAATACATACGAATGTCTTCTTGAAGTCTTGTACTCAGTGCCTATTGTGATTGAAACTCGTCGGTTAACAGATGAAAGACATTCGTTTAAGTCGAAGTGTTAGTTATTATATCATCCAGTAGATGGCGCTCGCAGAGCCCTGAAAAGTTCACTTGCTGTGAAAAGTTCGAAGCATTTTATTTTTTATTTATTTATTTATTTATTTATTTATTTATTCTCTGGTTCCCTCGTATTAGACACAGTGGGTGGTATGTGGTTAGAATACATTACAGTGACTCGTGTATGCACATCTACCTGTCTCTAACGACTGCATGGAATTCCCAGTTTATGGTTATTACGTTCTGACAAGCAACACGCGCTTAAAACTCGCATTCACACACAAAGCTCACATAAAATTTGTATGCAACGTTAAATTAGTTCACTTTTTATACAATATACTGTGTAGTCTTTACATCGCTTCATGAATCTGGGCCGTTGTTTGATAAATTGTCTACATGCACACCTACACTTCTGATTGTGTTGCAGCACGTTTTTCCGATTCAAGCTGCGTCATGTTTTTAAATTTGTAAGTGTAACGTCAAATAATACACCCGGTGGGTATATTTCGTTTTGTGTAGTGTTGGTTTTACTTTATGAGTCCGTTAACAATAATGTGGTTACATCTCTCCAACATCAGAATTGAGATAGCTAATGCTTACTACTTGTTCGTTTGAGGTGGTTTTATTACAGTGAATACCGTAGAGAAAGTTCTCTGTATGAGATCCACTCCCTACAACTCTATCAGCTGTTCTTGCAAACTCGTCAGCTAAACTCAGCCAGTCAACCAGGACTACCCTCCCTGCTTCAGAAAGTGGAGGGGACGGCTGAACTGCTGCGCATGCTCAGTAGGGTTGTTTTTCAGAAAGTCCTCCCTTAAAGTGAGCTGTGAGACACGAGTAGCTTGTCTTCGAACAGAGACCATAGCGCAAACCGGTTGAGATAACAGCATCCACTGCTGTTATTTAGCCTTCAAATCTCAATGAACTGTCTGCTAAGAAAGCACTGATCCTGCCTGCAGCTTTTGCAAGGCAAAGGCATTGATCAGTGTAACAATATTACACTTTCCCTTATGAGATTATTTTCATAGGCTTTTAATACTAGCTGTTTGTAACATAATTTCATACAACCATGGTGCTAGGGAAGGTGAAGAGCTTCACTGTAAGCTACGACTGTCTGAATGACAGCAACGTCCCCGTTTTCTCGAGCGGGGATTCGGTCTCAGGAAGGGTGATAATCGAAGTCACCGGAGAAATCCGCGTGAAATCTCTCAACATTCACGCCAAAGGATTTGCAAAAGTTCGTTGGACTGAATCACGAAATGCTGGATCCAATACTGCCTACACTCAGAATTACACTGAAGAAGTGGAATACTTAAACCATAAAGACATCCTAATTGGACACGAAAGAGGTAAGAGATGAAGAAGATTTTTTCATGTATACTTCATTTTATTGTATGACCTTTTCTGAAACGTGACAGCTTAGAGATGCTGCACCAATGTGCAACGTAGATGTAGTTAGGATGCTCTGATCTGTTTTGTACTTTGAGCAATAAACAAGCCGACCTTTGGCGTTGCAAATAATACTAGAGTACCATGCACATTAATTAGATTAAAATGTTCGCCAGGATGTGTTCTTTTGAAGACATTCAGAACTGTCACTTCTTATAAAAGTGAAACGAAGCTGAATAATTGCAGGTCTTGCATTACGCTCATAGAATCAACACTTACACACGTTGTGATATTATAAATCCCACTTAAAAGGAGATCTGTGTCATACAATATTGCATGTGTATGCAGTCAAAGAGAAGAACTCTCTTTAGAAATATTACCCGTCAGACTTCGATTTACACGAGTAGTCAGGGTTCAGCATATTTCTGACTTTGTACTAGCCAGCTAGTGAAGTATCTAATTCATGAATTATCCAGTGTATGGTTGTGTTATAAAATAAATATTTACACCGCTAGTTACATGGCCAATATTAACAAATTCGGGCAGACATCAACAGTGGTACCAGTGATGGCAAGCGACATCTTCTTCGTTTGGCAATGCAATAAATAATAGGGTCAGGGTATTCGAAATCGGCTAATTTACAAAAAATGCTTGAGCTAGCATACATGTCGATTGTAGCTATACATTGTTTCATTTACATTTTTGCTTCACGTACTAAAAACTGTTTTTTCAAAGATGATTTCCTCAAGTTTCCACCCTTTGTTAAAAGCGGTTCAATCCTGTTCAGAAACTGGTTGCTGGGAGAGGGGGGGTGAGAGAGGGGGACAAGCCGTTCTGTTCCCGGATTGGTTGAAGTCCTCGTGTGTTTTCTGTGACTTCATGCCATTGCAGAAAGTGACTGAAAAAAGCCCTGCAACTTCAAATCCAATCTGTCAACCTATAGGTTAATACCAAAAATTTATTTGTTCAATTTTCAGCGCCTATAAATAAGTATTATACGTATCTGTTCCTCTGGTAAAAATGATGGGACAGTTTATAGATTACATTTAGCATCTAGAGAGTTCCAGGTTATGCTTTATACTCCTCCATTACCTTTACATGCACAGTGTTCCTTAGTTATTTACATAATCAATTATGTGTCAGAAGACGTATTTAAAAATACATTTAGAGTAATTTTCAGTCGGCCTTTAGCTGTAGGAAATTTTTGGACCTGAGCAGTATAATTTCGGGCGGACGGCTGATGGCAGGTTTAAATTAGTCATTTAGAATGTACCACCTAGAAACACATTGGTTCCCTAATGGCTAGAAGTTCTGTTTAAGACTTTACTCACTTTCAGGTCCGTACCTCTCACCCAAACTTGCTTAGTGTTGTCTTGTCATTTGTGGAGCCCGTTTGTTAGCCTGTTGCCAAGGTAGTCTTTTCAGTCGATTGGCCTCACAAAATCATGATACTGGCGGGGGCGGGGGGCTGGTGAAGTACCTGCAAGAGATTATTGCTATTCATTGTATTATCGTAACAGACAAACTAACTGATATTTTATTACACCAAACAATCTAAATAGCTATATATTAAGACTTATAGAACAATGGTGCATGGATAAAACGATTTGTAGCTTTTCTGTCGCCGCTTCTGCCATTTATAGTCTTTGCTTATGGATTACGCTTTTTAGCTGCATGTACGTCATTTGCAATGTACTTCTATTCTTGTTCTTGATTATCAGTACCTATATTTCTGCATTTGCTAATAAATGTAAATCATTTGTATATAATTATGTGCGCAGCTTTGTAAGAAAATAACAACCCTCAATAAAAAAGTTAAATTAATTGAACACTTTTTTGTCTGTCTTTATTCCTCTCTCAACTAACTGTGTCTTTCTCTGCTGTCTTCAATTATTTCCTCACGTGTAATGATGGGTGGGTGAAGTGAATTTTTTTTCCCTTAAGTCCACGCCGCAATACACGCGTCAGTTCAATGGGGGCGGTCCTCGGGAGCCAGCAAGTTAGGTTGCGCTGGCGGCTTGAATGCCGCACAGTGCATGCATATGAGAGAGACCGGCTGAGGGAAGCTGCTCGCTCCGGTTTTGGCCGGTCCTCTCCTGCTGGAGTCTGGTTGTGATTGACAGCTCGGCACTTGTTTACCACAGATCTGCCGCTGCTAAGGCTGCAAGGGATCGCTGAGCTGGCAGAAATAGAACAGTAATGTGGGGCGATGCTTCAGAACAACGCATAATTATAAGGTTATGGAATTATAAACATATTTTATTTCGAATGAACGAAAACACAGACGTTAAAGCCTAAACGCCATTCTCTTGCCCCGGTAACAGCTGTCTTTTATAGGAAGGGTGCAGTGTTTGAAACCCACAAGGGTTTTGCAATTTATTTATCATGTACATTATTGTATCCTATGTTACATATAAAGCCTATTTATAATTTGTTTTAATGTTGTGAAAATGTGCTGTTATGAAATGCATTAAATGTTTGAAAGGAAACATACATATTCATGGTAACGTTATTGAATGGCACTTACGGATGAGAAAGATAACCGGTTTTTGATGTAAAATGTCTCTTCTCACCATTCTTTCCCTCCATGATCCCAGTTACTTTAAAGATGGATACTGATTGTCATGAATGAAATAGAACTGCGTTAATACGAATGAATGATCTCTTTGTTGTGAATAAGACTTGTGATGTTTTAGAGATTAGGTGTTGTGTTAGATTTTACAGTTACCAAACATTGCCTTTTAAAATGTTTTTTTTTCTCTAGTCAACTGCCCTGTAATTTCATTGATAACAGAATTTCTTATCTCCCCAATTTACCAAGTTGTTGATGCCATGCTAATATTTTCAACAGCCAATGAGAAGCTTGTTTGTCTTTCTTTTCGTGTGTTCTACATTCAGGGTTCATCCTAAAGCATAATTCACAAGGTATGGTATACATATGTTTGGAATATTGTTTTTCCTTTCTTTCAGATGAGGATAACTCAGAAGAGAGTCTGACCACTATCCATTCAGGAAGACATGAGTATGCATTTAGTTTTGAGCTTCCACAAACGTGAGTACTGCCTCTAACACCACCTGACATAAAACAAACCACTAAATGTCTCATCATCATCATTTTTGCTGTGCTTGATTCGTTGATACTTTTATGGTGACTGCCAAACATAGGATGCATTTAGCAAATGAGCAGTGTTACTCCCCATATCCTGCAGGAGATGTCTGGTTTTTTTTTGACCTCAAGTATTTTTTAAAATGTATTCCTCCTTTTTTTTCTTCACCTGTTCGTGCAGACCTCTGGCTACCTCCTTTGAAGGCAAGCACGGGAGTGTGCGGTACTGGGTGAAAGCTGAACTGCACAGACCCTGGCTGCTGCCCATGAAAGTGAAAAAGGAATTCACAGTCTTTGAACACATTGACATCAACACTCCTCTGTTACTGGTAAGAGCCAAGACCCCTGGGCGAAGTTCGCGCACCTAAGGCTTTCGCTCCTTGCCACCAGCCGAGGGTCACAGCTAGTTCTGGCTAGTGGAGGCAGTACGGCACTAGTAAAGTTAACATACCTGAGCATGACCTACACTAACTGCACAGCCCTCTCTTTAAAGTAAGGCAGAATATAGCCCCTTCATTTTGGCCCACTGGTACTGAATAGCCACAAAATATAGAAAGAACTAGAAGAAATATGTTCTCTCAGCTCGCTTGCTGTTCATTTATGCTAATCTGATTAGTTGTACCCGAGCCGCAGCAGCCTCTCTTATGACATTGTGGTCTGAGAATTTGCACGTCGCCAGGAGAGTCGAACTGTACAAATCCCATCCTCTACACCGAAATTCCTCTGTGGGGGTGCTTTGTTTTTTGCATTATATTCTTCTCTCCTGCTAATGGATAGAGTCTATAATACATTTTTTATCACCATGTTATTTAGACACAAAGCTTTCCAGCGCAGTGATCTTGTATAGTTTATATGTACTTGTCAAAGAAATGTGATGCTTTAGGGTAACAGTTCTGGTTTCAGTATTCTCCTTTTTTCACCCATTGCTTTATTTTAGCCCTAAGGTGGGTGTGTTTCCACATGTGACTTGTTGGAATTCCTTTTCCTCCACAGATACAATTTCATTCACAAATTAGTTTTGTACTTCAAAGGAGGAGGACCTTGTTCCTGCCTGTTTGCCAAGTCGATATTAAATATTATGTTATACCCCTAAATAAGGTGGCTTTGGTTTTTTGCTCTAAAGACATGTTTTGTCCCTGGTGAAAATGATTTTTCTTAAAAAGCTAATGTTCACTCTCTTGTTTATTAACAGTCTCCCCAGGCAGGCACAAAAGACAAGACTCTGTGTTGCTGGTTCTGTACCTCAGGCCCAATCTCCTTAAGTGCCAAAATTGAAAGGAAGGGTTATACCCCAGGTGAGGACAAGGCTATCAGCCACTTGTAATACCTTTTTTGAAATCACATCTAGATCACGAAATCAGACTAATGGAACTGACAGCGCTGGTTGATCACCTGTTTAAATGGTGGCTTTGTATGCTGGAGGATAATGTCAACGTTCTTGGGAGTAATTCTCAGTAATGATCTTGATAAGCTTTGTTCATTTAAGAATTGACATTATTTAAAAGTGATGTATGGTATACAAAATGGTACACTTCACGTTGAAAGGAAGAGATGTCACATGAAATAAGCGTCTGGCCTTTGCGTCTTGCAGGGGAATCCATTCAGATCTTTGCCGAGATTGAGAACTGCTCGTCCCGCATGGTCGTGCCAAAGGCAGCCATTTACCAAACACAGACCTTCTACGCCAAAGGGAAGATGAAGGAGGTGAAGCAGCTGGTTGCCAACCTGCGGGGCGAGTCTTTGTCATCTGGAAAAACGGAGACGTGGAGCGGGAAGATGCTGAAGATCCCCCCTGTGTCCCCCTCCATCCTGGACTGCAGCATCATCCGCGTGGAGTACTCCCTGATGGTGAGTGGAGTCGCCGGTGGCCTGGCCTCTCATCATTACACTGAGCTGTATTTAGTTACGGCAAGCCATATACCAGTCTTCTCTAATGTTAGCAAATGGAGTCCCGTAGATAGCTTGTTTCGCTAGTTAGCTAATGCATGAACTTCTCTCTTTGGAGTGCTCTTAAGTGGTAAGTGGAGATTCAGATGGCTTGGCCTCTTGCTCTCATGCTTTGCTTCATTAAGCTATGGTTAACTAAGCAGAGATGATGTCTTGTTAAACTGAGTCCTGTAAATTGCTTAGGTAACTAACTAGCTAGCCTGCCAGCCACTATGTGAATTATCTTCTCAGAAACACTCTCTGGTGTGGCTGTTACTTCCCTGTTCTCTCCCTTTAATACATTGATTGTGAATGCACCCCTCCTTAACATGACATGCTTTGGGACAATGAATTAATATATGTAATCTTGACATTTATTCCTTTTGCATGGTATTGAGCAGTGGTAGTATACTTAGTCTTGAATCTGTAGGTGTTTGGGTTCAGTGCCATTCAGATGTAAGGGTTCCCAGAGACCCTTCTCTGAACATCTGTGACAGGTGAAGCTTAAGCAGACAGTGGGATTATTCAAGGTGTTCTTCAAGCATTGCTAATGAGGTCATAATATCCACTGCAGTATAGGTCATAAAAAGGCTATTGACCTATTTACCCCATTAACTAATCAGTCAGTCCATACCCAGCTTACATAATGACACCACAAGTTTAGCCTATATACTGGCATGTTCTTTGTCAAAGTAGCCCCCAGTCTGCATAATGACCTAACAAAGAGCGTCATTGTGGACATTTAAGTGACACTAGGGGTCTTACGTGGTGTCGCTGTGTCTCCTTCAGGTGTACGTGGACATCCCGGGAGCCATGAACCTGTCCCTCAACCTTCCGCTTGTCATCGGCACCATCCCCCTCCACCCGTTCGGCAGCCGCACCTCCTCCGTCAGCAGCCAGTGCAGCATGACCATGAACTGGCTGGGCATGGCCTTGCCGGAGAGACCTGAAGGTACGCCACGTCCCTTGCCTTTGCCCGCCCCTCCTGCTCCCCTGCACTCACGACGCAGGCTAGGGAACTCAGGCGTTGTAGATGTGTGAAGGGCATGCACGTGGCAGCAGCGTTTGCGTACTCGTTCTGATAGACCGTTGCCTGGGCTGCTGTCCAGCTGTAAGCTCAGTGCCCATAGTGAATATGTGTGTTTGTGTGTATTAATGTCTCATAGTGAATAAATGTATTAATTTTTTTTTTTTTTTCTCCACGTGGAGATAGGTATGGCTGTAGTGCTAATGTTTCTTTGTCCTGGTTTCTAGCCCCACCAAGCTATGCAGAGATTGTCACGGAGGAGCAGAGGCGGAGCGGCCAGGAGCTGTCTGCTGCTCGGGACGAATTTGAGGGACCACTGTTCGCCTACATTCAAGAGTTCCGCTTCCAGCCTCCTCCACTCTACTCTGAGGTACGTCATCCTGCCTTCATGTCTTGACAAAAAATGCAAATGCACCAAAGTTGCATTTCCACTGAAAAAAGGGCTTTTTTCTGTAAGACACCGTACTTCAGATTTGTTTCATCTTATATGCAAGCCTCCATTTATAAACTAGTAGCTGTAGTCTAAAACCTGGTAGGTACTGATCAGCAAATTTCTAAATGGTCAGAGACAGGACTAATATATTATTTAATACCAACCGATAGCCATTCCCTGGAGCTTTTTGCTGATGGTTCATCAGGCTGTGTTTTGGCATGTCAAAGAGCAAAGAATTCTGTGCACATCAACTGATGGATGAAACCATCTCATTGGCTCATCGTATTCACTGTGCCCACTTCAGCCAATCCACACTCTGCACCAGTCAGTATATCTGCATATGATTAAGCCTTAGAACATGAGCATGGTCTTCAGTTTCGGGGGAGGAGAATAAGTGAAGTGTCATAACCACCATCTTTTCTTTTTTTTTCTTCCTTTATCAGATTGATCCAAATCCAGATCAAGTCAGCGGAACAGAAGAAAGAAGGCCTGACACCTGTCCATCACGCTGAAGGACACACCCAACACCTGCCCAGAGCACACGGGCCTCTTTGATTTGGTTTTTTCCCCACGATGGCGTCTGCACCCTGCTGCCAATGTCGAGAGAAAACAAATTCATAAATGAATACTACAAGGCAGACAAGGCTCTCCCCCAGAGACGCACAGGAAGTGTCTGATGGGTCACTTCCTGTCTGCCCCGGTCAGACAAATACAAATATAACCTGTGAGAAATCCTGTAGACGCCTCTGCCTGAATGAGATGCCAGGCTTCTGCTTGTCAAGAATGATTTTTCTTTCTGGCTTTTTCTGTAACCGTGGCACATACGTGACTCTTAACGGACCAGAGCCATCATGTGGAAAACTGTGCCGAAACACAGGAAAGAAAAGACGATTTAAAAAAAAACAAAAACATCTGTAGCGCTCAGCAGCAGTCGACTACGGAGCAAAGACTACACGCCTCCTGCCTCATTTGGAATTTTGCACATATTATTCTTTGCTTGTGTTGTGTGGTTCTACTTTCAAAATCACTACTTACCATTTTCGCCACTTGTACGCGCTGGGCTGAGAGACTGCAGGCTTTACTCCTACCTAACTCCTTATCCGCACAACTATGAACAATGCAGAGAACAGAATCTAAGAAGAAAAAAGAAAGTGAAAAGGAAGAAAAAAACGATGCACTGACTTTCATGAAGCTATTCAGATTTTTTTTTTGTTTTTAAGTTTCCTTAACGACAGCCTGGACCCTGCTTAGCACACATTCACGTTCCTCAGGCTTCTCTGACTTTGCCTCATAAGCTTTGTATCTCAGTGTGGCTTCTCTTTATTTTCTTGCAGGGCTTTTTTTTTTTTTTGTGTTCCAAACATAGAATGCCTTGGAGTCGGTCTTTGTTTTGTTTGTTTTTTTTTTTATCCGCTGTGAAGCCTCTCTAGCAGAACAGCAACAGGCGAGGAGCACACGACGCTCACGTGCGTCTGACAGAGCGCGCCGTGACGCGTGACAGACGCATGGTGGTGGCGGGGGCGGGGCCTGGGGCAGGGCCTGGGGCGGGAACAGCGGCGCGATATGGACCGAGGCGTTCGTTGCCTTTTCTGCGGGCACCACAGAAGTAGCGCTGTGTCACATACATAACTGCCTAAAAGCACTCAATCTCAGGTGATCTTCTCACTTGCCAAACGGTTAGAAACATCCCGCGTTTCCTTTTAATCACACTGTTTGAAATAGTGAAAGGAAGAAAAAAAGTATAGCAGGCAAACAAAATCAAGGTGGGGGGCATGTACAGAGATGCAAGGCAGCTCTCAAGAGACTAAAGACCTTCCCTTTTTGTCCTGCTGCACTTGTGGAATCCATTGACCAACGTTTCCAGTCCAATGAAGCCAAAAAAAAGAGAAATAAAAGAAAAAAGAGACGGGACACAGTCACAGCAACTGAGAAAGGCACAAACACCAATGCGGCCTGGTAGAAAGCTGTAGAGGACTCGAACCCTGCTGAACCATGCCTCAAACTGGCCAGAACAAGTAGTTACGTGTTTAAATGAGTAATACATTGGTTTTCAAACTCATTTAATAGTAGAGGCCCAGCAAGAGCATGGTTTCAGCAGTTTAGCCTTAACTGAAAAAAGCACTTTTTTAAAAAAATTAAGGTGAAGGACTGGACAACATCTGTTAAATCACATTTCCCCAATTATATGATCCCACTAATTAAGCAGTGTTAGAAAAAACACATTAATCTGATAAGACTATACATAGTATTATAAAAGTTTACAGTTAATAGCTTCACGCTATCTTGCGTGTTTGTGTGTGCGCATGTGTTTTGAACCAGCAAGCAACTATGAGAATACTGCTTTCTGTCAACATAACCAATGGATTTCTAATAAAAGAAGTGATCTTATCTTAGTGGCCTTGACAAAGAACCGACCTGATTCTAATTTTTCTTGAAGGAGTGCTTCATATCTTTAGGTTTTGCTGAATGTTTGTATGAGACTTGTATCATTTTTCAATGGGACAAAAAGGGAAAAACTTACAGTCCTTCAAAGCAAGTTTCAAAATGATGATCCCTGAATGGGTTTGCGACATGAGTTGTCAGATTAAAATTAGATTTCACTGAAGAACTTGATTTGTCAAGTTCAGTTGATTTCAATGACTGAGATAGTTGATAACATGGGCATTTGATTGGTTGTTTTCCAGTTAGACAACCCCTTTTTTGTTTTTCGTTTTTTCTTTCCTCTTAAACTTTGGGAACAATGGCTGTGTTTCTTAAACATCCACCTTTGATGGAGCAAGGAAAGCAGCCAGCAGTGGAATCGAGAGTGGTTCCAATGACAAAGTGACCCTTTCCACTTTTCTGTGTTTATGTTAATGGGTTCTTAATGTGGTTTTTCACTGGCCAAAAAAGGATTTAAAGCAAATGGAAAAAGCTAAAATTAGTTTCGCTTATTAGTAACAAATATTTTGTTTCACGTTGGTCAGTTCTATGGTCCATAGCATGGGCTTCCGTTATAGTCAAGTGTTACTAAAGCTAATCTCCTGAGCTCCATGTCAGGAACCAAAATGTTTAAAATGGGAGTGGGGATCTGAAATGTTTTAGAAACAAAGTGCAATATTACTTGTTCGATAGAATTTATTTTGTCACTGTTTGTTCTGTTTCTCATTCTTTTGTTTTTAACATTTAAGGCATTGTTTTTAATGTCTTTTTTTAGTTGGTGATGTCTGTAGGTTCTATTATGAAAAGAATACCTGTTCTGAATGATTTTAACTTTGTCTAGTTCTTCCTTGTGTAAAATAAAGACTTTTGTAAAAAAAAAAAAAAAAGAGAGAAAAATGTGGTTATTTCTTTTTGTGTGCTTGTCAGAAGGCGTATGCCACGGAATGAAGTATGTACAACAGTGCCCCCTCTGGTCGTTCTTGGCACCTGCCCTGTATTCTGATATATCTATAAAACCTTGCTGTACTTTCAGCCATTTTCAGGATAGAATGAGTTTAAACTCAGGTGTGGATTTTTTTAAAGAATGTTCTCATGGATCAAATTCTGTTTTCCAGAGCAATGGTTATCTACCCATTAACATAACTAACGTGAGGACAGAATCAATGAAGTGGAACAGCATTGTGGTATAGTGGTAAGGAGCAGGGCTTGTAACCAAAAGGTTTCTGGTTTGATTCCCTGCTAGGGAACTGCTGTTGTACCCTTGGAAAAGGTACTTAACCTGCCATTGCCTCAGTAAATATCCAGCTACATAAATGGATAAAATAGTAACCTACTGTATGTAAGTTGCTCTGGATAAGAGCATCTTCTCTATGGCAATAATGTAATGTGACTTCAGAAGAAGGAATAAATTACAAGCCAGGAAGTGAGGACATACCATATTCTGCCTCTCTCTTGCTGCTAGGTCCTGAGAGCTGGTGAGAAACAACCAAGTTCCTGGCAGTGTTTGTTATGTGGGCTGTATTGCCTTTTGCTCAAACACTGATGACTGGCATTACATGACGGTTGTGGCCATTTATCGCTCTGCTAGCATTGTCACCTCACCGCTAAAGCCACACAATGGAGAGTGTAATGTTACCACCCACACAGCCCCCCTGCCCACACCACTGAAAGGACAGTTTTCCATAGAAGGAAAAGATTGTCCTCCTTGTGGAAAACACACATCCAGGTCATTACATAGAGTGGGAGGTGAATGGTGAATACATGCTCTGTTCTTTCTATCTTTCTTACATTATGTAAGAAATGTAAACGGCAATCATAATCCTGCTTATTGGACGTGAGTGGTATAGTAACATACATTAACCATAATGCATTCATTTGTAGAGAAGTATTACCACAGATCTCACAATGTCTGAGAAAGTAAAATTGTGTTAGAGTGGAGATAAAGTTCACAAACAGCTTGCTTTTTTGCCTGCTAACCTATTACTGGTGAGGTTTTGCAGTGATGCTATATGGGCTAATTTGTTCATTAAATTCTATGCCACTAGAGAATGGCAAATTTATAGGGGCTGAGCAATGTAGCTCTTTTTACTTGCTGTAAGTCCCTGCATAACAATCCACTTTAATCAATTGTTTTTGTCTCCAGTTGTTTTCGCTTCAGCTGGTGGTGTGTGCAAACT
Source organism: Megalops atlanticus (assembly GCA_019176425.1). Classification (NCBI taxonomy): domain Eukaryota; kingdom Metazoa; phylum Chordata; class Actinopteri; order Elopiformes; family Megalopidae; genus Megalops; species Megalops atlanticus. The sequence goes on along the minus strand of CM032878.1, from coordinate 32,265,096 downwards.
AATCACACTACAACTCAAACTGGAGGACGAAAGCAAAAAGGCCCCACCTGCAAAACAGGTACAGCAATTCTCTGGTATTTTGTATTTTTATATTTTTGTATTTTGTATATTTCTGTTTTTTGTATTCTTTCTATTGCTTGGCAAGTTGCAACTCCACCAGGGAATAACACGATGCATTGAGACGGATCGGGCCCAATGCAGCAATCTGTTTACAGGAGACAGTGCATTGACACCTCCACACGTGACTGAAGCCAGTGTCGGACATGCTCGAGCCTGGAAGCTCTTAAAACCATCCTACAAGCTGGACTAGCGTCCAGAAACCCCCCACAACAGGTTCTCCCACTGCTGTCAGTGTGTGAAATCCCCTCCCCAGCACACTTGGCCACATGGTTTTGACCCCGAGGTGCTGGGCAAGGAGACGCCAAGACACCATGTCACTGGTCACCCGGTGACCTCCCACGGCCGGGGGGTATGAGGCACAAACAAATTTAAAACTCACTCAAGGTCAGAGCAGTGGGAGGAGACAGGTGACAAGTGACTTTGAGAGGAATTAAGTCGAACATTGTCCATCAAAATGAGCAACAATTATATGCAAGTAGTCATTTTTTAAATAATTCCTGCATAATATATTTTGCAAATTTCATTGGCCACCCAGATAACGATGGTTTTGACAAAAGTGGCAAGTAATCTGATGCTTACTTAAATTCATCACTCAAAGTTAAGGAAAATGTGGCATGGCGGTTGTACTGAAATCTACCCTACAACTCCCTCTACGCCCCTCTCTCTAGGAGCACTGAATGATCCCCTGCATTTGTGGAACCAAATGGCAGCTGCATGATTTATTGATTCACCCTGAATATTGCATGAACCGGGGTGGACCTGTTCAGCGCAGGATTTTGAAAGGTCTGACAGTCAGTAGGATCTAGGATAAGGAATATTTGGTCTTTTTTCAGGCCTAGACAAAAATGGACATTTTTGTTCAAATGGTCTTCAACAGCAAATCAAATTGATGTGAAAGTCAGCTCTGAAATTCTAATCAAAAGGATATGTGTCTTTTGTAAACCCATCTGAGGGTATGATAACTGTATATCACTGAATAGGCCTCCTGGCACTGAAATGACCTCACAGGCAAAAGTAAAGCCCTGGATGGTGGTAGTCCTTTTTTTCCATCCAAAGTCATTTGCAAAGGGATATTAAATACCCCATGCTACTGCCACAGACAGATCACTGCTTCACATCAGCCCTTTAATAAGGTGTTCCTCCTGCTCTAATTGGTGAGCGAGCACATTGATCACGTTATACTTTGAAAATCCATTCAGTTGCGTCAGCCGTGTTTCATAACAATTGATCGAATCGTAAACAAGAGCGAGACAGAAACAGACAGACAGAGAAAGCGAGAGGTCAGAACCACACGCATGGGGATGGGACAGATCTAAAATGCATTACTGTGAATGACCCCCCGATGACATTGCACTCAAAAAAGCCTGCTGTGTGTTGCTAGAAGTCACAGCTCCTGCGAGCGGTTCTAAAGCATCTATGCTTGAGGGTCAGATTTTTTCATTGAAAATGGCAGGTCTACCCAATCCTGTTTCTCACCATGGGCTCAAAAGGATGAGATTAGTTGCGTGGCCACATAAGGTGTCAATTAAACTAAAAAGAGGCGGGGTCGGTATTCAGGCCAACGCAGGCCCTTTCTGGCCTCGCGGATGATGAATCAGCACTTTGCGTACCTTTGAGCCAGCGGTTTCGGCCGTTGTCTGCCCCCCTACTCCCCCCCCCCACCCTCCTTTTGACACTTGCAGGCCCCGGGCCTTTGTAGAGGGCTGACCTCTGAGACCAGAATAAAGGAGCGTGGTATTAATGAGGTGTGCTGACGTTACGCAGGCCTCAGCTGTTTCCTCTCAGCGCCTAATCCCGCCACTGCGCTACTGGGCCCACAGGATGTTCTGTGTCCAGCCACGGCCGCTGCACAGTACTGGGTGGGTGCGTGTGTGTGCGTGTAGGTGGGTGGGTGGAGGAGGGGGGAGGCTGGACACTAGGAGAGACTTGACCTCCATAACATGACAGCACTGGAGCTGCGTCTCTTAAGTGTCTTTCTAGAGAAGCATAAGCACAATTTTTGAATTACAATCTTAATAAGGGACAGTTTGAATAAAAACACATGTATGCATGGAAGTGCGCAAGAAAAGTACAAAAGGTACCATTGAAAAGAAACACTCTTTCTCTGAACTTCAGGGTTCATACTCACAACATGACCAATTATGATATGCTTATAAAATAAGACTTTTTGCAAGTGCAGAATAAGGCACTTTTTAGAATAAGGCCAATTACACAATTAATTTAATTGAACCGTACACTAATTCTTACTGTCTGTAAAATGAGCCCCGTTAAAAAAGTTTCCATTTTAATCTGAGGATACAGTTACATTTCATGTGGCTGAATGACATAAGATAAAATAAGAATAGATACTTTCAGCCCTAAATTTGAAATATTTCATGAAGAAATCAAAAGCTTTCAACAAAAGGAACTATGACAGCAGAATATAGTTGCAAGGTTTGGTAAGGGTCGTCACTGATAGGAGCATTCTATTAATCAATGAGAGACCTGCAGACTGAATCACATGGCAGGACCGCCTGAATGCATGAAATACTAAGAGCAAGCACCAAATGGAGTTTAAGCCATTAAATAGACCTGCGTAGTCTGATTTTCATCAAACGGTGGACGGCAGGTTCTGTTTCTTCTTCTAATGTAGAGATCACACTGTTCTGTACCCTTTTAAAGTCAGTCTCCATCACTACTCAAACACTGGGACACTCTAAGATTATTCCCATCTTGTTCTATTACCTGCTACCATGTGATGGACTGATCTGTTATTACAGCTGGGTACATGTTTAGCAGGCATGCTCCGAGTCACTCTCGGCGCTTTTCTGCAAGACAAGCTGTTTACTGTAGCTGCCAGCGCCCGGTTTTAAGGGAGAGCGATCAACGGAGGAAAGGGAACGGGCACAGGCCCTCTGCACACTGTCACTGCCGACTGCGCTCCCCCGGGAACAAAAACAAAGGAGCCGGTGGCAGGGCAGGCCTCTTCTAAACTCTGGTAACCCACGTCGCCACGGTGACGTGAAAACATGCCGGCCGAGGTGGCAGCTGTTGTGAGCTGTTAGCGGCGGGCAGGCGCACCTGTCCGGCCAAATGCCCCACGTTGCTCCGCGGAGCTGCCGGTGGCTGGCCGGCGCACGGCGCTGGGAGGGCCCGGGCTGTTTTGGACGGCCAGGTGGTCTGCATTCCTCAGGGATTGTCTGTGCCTCCAGAATAACCGCAAGGTTCAAGTGCTCCCCTGTAAAAGCTGACCATAGAAACCACGCCCCCGAACTCTGCACGGTCATTTACATACTTTGAGGCGGAGCTTAGGTGCAACGTGATCCGAGCACAAGGGGGTCATCCTCTGACCTTCAGATCTGTTGATTTGCAGGGAGAGTCTGGGGGGGTGTTTTTTAAAGTGTCTCCAGCACCTGGGTCATTCCAGTTTGGTCTTTGTTTTTCATATTATCTAAGCAGACGATTAACACCTGCAACAGCAATGAAAAAGGGTGATGCACATGCGTGCCATAGGGTTGCCATGGGAATGTCAATACCTGTACAAGCAGCACAGAGGAGAGCATTTCTTAAACAGTGCTATGGCACTCTCATTTTTAGGTGAATTTGGTGATGTTTGACCAGCATCTTCCTATTTTGCATAGTCACTTCTTTCAATGATAATGGAAAGAAGCAATGTTAACTCATTAGGTGAGAGTTGTTTCCATCATTCAGGAGCAACATCCATTAATGGTATAATGTTTCTCTTCCTTGAACTAGTAAGTATTAACAAATCTTAACAAAGTCATTACTGTATTGGTAAAAACAATTACTCATTGGCTGTGCATGACGTTATCGCTATCAAACTAACTTAGCTACAGCTGGCTTTCTGACAACCCTAAGCGTACAATTTATATTTGGGTAGGTATTGATATGGCTAGCTGCAGCTAAGAACACCGCTTTCACGTCAGGACTGCAATAAGATAAAAGCTGCATTTTCTTCAACCCAGAGCCATACTGTCAAAATGGCTGTATAAAGCAAGGGAAGATAGTTTTATTAATCTATTGTGCTGAAAGCATGATCTTTGATTTTGATGATTGGCCCTTTCTAGCTTGGATTAGTGACAGAGCTTGTAGAATCAAAGGAGCATTTCATTTCTGCACCTCAGCTGTAAACAAACCACTTAGACTAGACTGATTGACTTTCCGCTCTCTGATTTCAGAGCGTGGCATTAAAAGTCAGACAGTCTTTTTTTTTTGGTATAGAGTGTTGCAGCAGCAGACAGGGGATATTCGTTTCAGCTGTTGCACCCAATTCCTTAGCCATGTTTCCACTTCTTATTTGACACCTAAAAATGTTATTTGGCTCCAATAATATATTCAGGTGTGGTTGATTGTAACATTTTTGGGGGTGATCTAAAGGGAAAACATAGATTCATAATAATCGCGGGGGGGGGGCAGGAGTGAATTGTCCCGAATGGCTGTGGTGACCTAAGCTCAGATCCAAGGCAAATCCCTGACACGTCTCTACAACAGCTGCATACATGCTCTTTCGAACAGGCATTATGTCCCTGCCCTTTTTCTAAGAACTCATATCACTGTATGCCCTCATTGCATTAGCTTTACTGCTCTATTATTGGTATGGCTGAAATACTATAGCATAGTAACGCATGTTGCTTCGATGACTGTAATGTCACAGAGGTGTGTATGACATTCCTTGGCAGTGCAATTCCATTTAACATGATTGTAAATAATTGTTGTTCTCACGAGCTTTACTCAGGGCCTGACTCCACTCTCGCGTGTTAAAAATGTTTAGTCTATCAGAAGGTCAGATGGGGCCATGATTGCATCCCCCTCTCCCGGCTGAGAGCTCCCTTTTTTAGAAGCAGACTGACTCACGGCCGGGCCAGTTCTTGGCTGATCCATTTCTCCTGAGTCACTGCCAGCCTTGACCCCGGTCGCTGTGCGGAGAAAAACAGCAGGTGTTTCAGAGCTGATAGCTCAGCGTGCGGGCTGCAGACGAGTCGCCTCACCCAGCAGCCCCCTTCCCCTGCCCCCTCACCGAAATTCCACCCCGTCGCATTCCTCCCCGTGCGGGGGTAAAATGTGCTGGCCCTGCAAGAAACCTCAGGGCCTCGGAGTCCTGGGTCTAGACAGGGGGTGCCTGGCCTCCAAACCAAGGGTGCCTTACCTCCAAGCTGAATGTATATCACCTTCAAGCCTAGGCATTGGCAAAGACTCTCTAGAATGTTTAAGAAGAAGTATCTGTGTGCTCATGTGTGTCCTCAGAATCGCCACATGCTTGTGCATTATCAAGATGAAAGCACGCAATTGCTGGGGAACAGAGCAGATGTTTGCTACGGTGGAGTGATTCATGTGGACCACTAACCTAATTTCCCTCTCTCTCCCAGTGGAATCCCGGTGATTCATCTCCCTGAGCATGCATGGTTCCACACAGCAGGCTACATAAGCCTCTGTGCCGTGTCTAACAATGTTCCACCCCAACAGCCACATCGTTCTAAACAGTGTTCTACTTCAGTGACCACACGATTCTACAGCAGCACCTACATCACTGTCTGCCATGTTCTAAGACAGTGCCCAAACCATTCTAAACAGTGTTCTTACTCATTAACTGGACCATTCTAAAATGGTCCTACAACATTCTGCACCATGTTCCACACCAGTGTTCTCTGCGCTCTAAACAGTGCTCCATCTCAATAACTGCATCAACTCAATTCTCCACTATGGCAGTACAAACTCCCTCTCGCTACATTGCTAAATTGACATGTGGGGTTTGTAAAGATGAGAGGCTTTGGTGGTACTAGCATGGGTTGGCTAATTAAAGAATGGATCAACTTTCCTTTGAATACAGACTCTGCTTTTCAGGTCCCCCTCCTGTTGCTCAAAGCCACGGCACAGTGTGGTTCCTGGAATAGGCCAATTTCTCAAAAGAAAATTCACAGCCCCTGAACACCAAATGTCTTTTTTTTTTGCTCTGGTAATAAAAAAAGTAAAATAAATTCAGAAATGGGATTTGTCCCTTCCAGGCGGATGTGTATATTCTGTGCGGGAAATGTTCTGCCATGCCATATTTTGTCCCTGGGTTGTTGTCAGGTTTTTATAAAGGCCTGTAAATCTCCTCGGTACTGCCACGTATTTAGCAGTCTTTATGGGGTAAATGCCTAAACTTGCTACCTTGCTATCGATAAATAGGGCTGGAACACAGCCTTTTGAAAAAAAAAGTATAGAAATGTTACAGAGAGCCAGTGTCATGGGGTACAGGATTTTCATATACTTTTAGGACAGTGTTATGGATTACACTTACTGTTTAGAGAAGCAAGTTATGTCTCTACTATTCACGACTGGAATGGGGTATTAGCCTAGTTTAAAAGTTCTCAACTTGTGTTTGACAGAGGTCTTTGACTTCCTATATGCAACTGACTTCTGATCAAATAATGGAAGGACTGACATTTTTGCACAACGGGAGCCAATAAGAGTGTCTAGCGCTAGTATTTAGTACAAACTGAAATATAGGGAATTATTGAAATATTTTGCTTCACTTCAATATCAGGCTATATAAAAATATATTAGCCAAAAATCTGTCTATGAATGGCAGCACAGCGCAAGCTCCTGCTGTGCTAGGCCAACTTGCAGCAAGTAGTTATGGACACTGGAATGACTGAAATCGATGAGGATATACGTATGCCAAAACCACAAAGAGGAAGATGACACATGTGAGCAATGTACACTCACTGCTGACAAAGTAAGCTGGATTCTAAATTAGACCAAAGGAAATGTTTCATTATTAGTGTCCTGCATCAATTTGAAGGAGTGCTTTTTCCTTATAGCCCGCTATCCTAAATGTATCCATCGTGGGTCAATGACAGGTTGTAAAGTTTAAAGGGGAGCTTTTGAATGGAATGTCAAAAGTTTGTTATCTGTCATGGTATGTATGAATGTTTTTACAGGGATATATTCTGAACCATTTATGTGGGCCTGAAACCCGACCCTCTTCTCCTCCAGTCAATGACACAAGCTGTTCTTACTACCAGAGGGAGCTTTCAATGCTGAAATATAAAACTGTCAAAAAATTGCCTTTTGTGTGTACTATTGCTATTGACAGTATTTAACTACAGGGAAAGGCATGCCATGCCATGCCTGGCACCTACAGTCTTTTCTCACTAAACTGAAGACTAACATATGTTTCTGCTTCATAAATTACTCTTCTCCTGTCCAACAGATTACAGGAATGAAAGCAGACCCGAAATTCCCCTCAGACAAAAAACATGTTATGACTGAGTGCTCAAAAAGGAAAACTCCAGAAAGTCAAGTGCTGTTAATTAGCTCCAGGTGATGGAAAATTTTTACGTCAGAGAGGTTAACTTTGCATTTTGCACAATCTAACGTAGCTGTTTCTCCAAGCACATGCGACATGCAAAACGTCAGGCTAATGACAATGGGGAGCCCAGCCACAGGGCTCAGTTTTCATTGGGAACAAGCTGCTCATGCAGAAAACTTACTAACCAGTTGACTACCATTTACAGGGTTGAATAACACAACTTGCATGCAATGCGTTTTGTTGAGGTTTATCAGCTCACATGATTTGGATTACACAGGTGCTCAGTAAGGCTTCCTGGATGGCTGATTTATATGAAGAGCTCACATGTGCTTCTTGAAGCTGTTTTACCTGTCACGCTCCACTTTGGCTTTTTATGTGTTAGGGGTTGCGCGATTTCTTCCTTGTTCAGAGTTGCTTACCATAATGATATTACACAAATTGCCCCGCAGCTAGGCTGAGTGGTAAGCGCAGGCCGTCACTCCAACCAGCAGCCAACGAAAGCACAATGACTGGGTTCGAGATTGCGAAAACCGCGAGAAACCGCGGCGCCTTTCGCAGGCCACATTTCCGACAGCCTCCTAGCAACGGGACCTGGCTTACGTGTGATGGGAAATTGTACTGTCTGAAGAAGTTTGGCTTTAAGTGACAACCTGATGAAAACCATGGCAAGGACAAGAAGAGGAGCAGCCAAAATGTGGATTTGATCTGATGTGCCTGCCACCCCTGGACACAAAACAGGACAACCTTACATAACCTGAGGAAAGTCCCTTTGTCCTGAAATGGATAAAGACGCGCTTGAAGAATCATTTGAAGATGAGACAAATGTTATGAAGATTTTTGTGTCCAAAACTGTGATTTTTATTTTTTGGTCTTTCACTATTCTTTGTATTTTTTTGGGAAACAGCAGTGTGCTGGTTCTTGTATTTTAAGCAAAAGAGATGCTCTCTATTTTTACTTCATGAAACCTCATGGGAAAGCGTGAAGGGAAGATAGCCAGTAAAAATTGGGGCAATGCCTTCTGAGCATTTTTTGTCTGGCATATTTTTGTTGGTCCTCCTGAATATTGAAAGGACATTTTGTGGATGAGTGAAAAAGAGATTTTCTCTGTCAAATGTGCAACATCCACCGGCCAGCCAGCATGGGGCTGCTTCTGTAAGTTTCCGGGCAGAGCTGTACTGTTCTCTCAGGGTGTCCTGCATTGTAGCAAAGCCAATGTGACCATCTCTCTAACTGTAACTCTCTGTACCTCTCTCTCTCTCTCTCTGGCTCTCTGTCTCTCTCTCCTTCTCTCTCTCTCTCCTACATTCCCACTCTCCCCTCTGCTGGTCTGCCACAGAATGCAGGAGCGTTGAGTCAGCGCTGACTCACGAAATCCCTGGCAGGCGCTGCTTCAGCTGAGTCAGCCCAGCCAATGAGCAGCCAGCTCCCTAAGCCACACCTTCAGGGCCCCTGTCCCTCCCCTTCGTGCTTCACTTCCCACATGTCATTGCCTGATTAGAGCGCCTGAGGACGTGCAGGTTGGGGTGGTGGTGGGGAGGGGGGTCCCATAGTCAGGATGGACCCCTTACCCCTTCATTTTCGAGGGCTTTTGCCGTTTCTGTCACATACCAGCAAATACTGTTTACTTGTTAGTGAATTGCAAGCCAAACTTTGTGAATGTCCCACACATTCTGTCTCTCTCCCTTTCTCTCTCTCTCTCTCTCACACACACACACACACACACACGCACACACATAATTGTGGAGCGGACAGCTGTAGGTGTCATTCACTAAGAGTCACCTCAGCCAACAGCCCTCCACATGCGACTCATTCTGCTGAAGTGAAGAGTCACCAAATTAAAGAGACACATATGCCGTCTGACAAAATCAAACAATTAAAAGAAAAGTTTAAGAAGCTGCAGCCCTTCCTTCTCTCTCCAGACGTGACCGCACAAAAAAGAATCTCTGGCCGCGTCACTCTGCGTCATCATTCACTCAAGTGAATGTGTGGTATGTGGGAGGCATGCCATGGCTGCCCTCCAGTCACCTGCAGCTCTATCTGTATACTGCATCACAGACCCCGAAGAGACACAATCTTGAACTAATATTGAATTAGCTAGCTGCTGAACTTATCTAAATGCATAATTTATAAGCAATGAAAAAAATGGTGGGACAAATGAAACAGATACTAATAAAGTTTCACTAACTGGGATAGGACTGTTTTTGACTAGGTGCTTTAGTACCGCTAAGGTATTTATTTCACAATGTGTGGTTTTTCTGAGTCTGTATCACTGTCATCACATTAATTATGTAATTATCCTGCATACACCTTTACCTGGGATGACTTTCATATCTTCATAACATTAAGCAATTACCTTCGCTGCTTTTTTGCAAAGGCATTTTTAAGCAGCCACAATGAAATACCTAAAACAGCAGGATCCCATGTGGGCTGTGAACCTATAACTTTTCAGGCACAGGCTCCACTAGGTTACAATGCCATCAGCTGCTTGCTATTACACTACACACTTATTTGTCACTCCACCGTTTCCACCATAAATTTAGATTCAAATGTAGATGTTTCAGAAGGGCCTAAAGAAATTGGCTGACTGCCACAGATCCCAGTACAGTAACGGGGGCAGATCCACCTTATTTCTGTCCACTTGAAACTTTCCAACTTAATTACATTTTAAAAGAATAACGTACCTGTTGAATGCTCATTTGTCATAAGTCAATAAGTCTGTCAGCCTGTCTAATTTATTTGTGTATGGGTATGGTGAGAACCTGTGTAGGGTTGACACATTACCCAGATCTTGCATTTACTCAGCACAACGTCAGATCATTTCATAGATCAGCCTGGTGGAGTGACAGTAAGTGAGTTTTTATCAGACCTTCTGGAACAATGAATCTGAGCCTGTTAAGACAAATCTTGTCTGCCATTTTAGGTCAGTTTTCCTTAGCCAGTGAGGAGCAAATTGCAGGATGGGGGCTAGTTGTGTTGTTAGTGTTCTTAGGGTGTTTAATACTCAGCACTTGGCCTTTGATGGTAGTCTTTGAATTCTGAGGTGTGAAAGATACCCATGTGGCTTTGTTGGAACTGACGTCAGTAAAACACAAGCTATCCACATTCTATCGCACAGTGAATTCCTACCCACATTCTATCTACAGTGATTTCCTTGTGTTAGACAGGTGAAGGGGCATCCCCTTACAGGCTGGAACTCATTAAATCCAATGAACAAGGGTCACTTCTAGCCACAGTAAACCATTGTGTTTAAACATCAAGGTCAATGTCTGGTACCTCAACTTGTTTTATTGTGACCATGACAGATTTATGGAAGGAGACAAACATGGTTAGAAATTTGGCTTCATACCCATTTTAACCTATAGACCACTTCAGAGTGCAATTTGAAGCATTTGGAATCTGGGACTGCTAGAACAGCTCATGGTGACTTTTCTTTTGTCTTTTTTTCCTTTCAGAGCCATGTTGCTGGTATGGTCAAGCTCGGATTGGGAGGTTTATGACCCTCTCTTTAATACAGATCTGCTTGCAGTAATCCAGGCCTGCTTGTGATTGCCGTGGAGGCAGGGGCAACAGTGTAAGACTATGTTGAGCCAGCTTTCAATTAATGGTAAGCAGATTGATCGTGAGCTGTTGAATGTTTGCCTGGCAACACGCCAATAACACCTTGCTCTCTCCAGCATTTCTAAGATTTCAAAGGACCACTCCTTATTCACCTTTGTCAAGAGGCACTGGTGTTAAACAGTAGGTGGTGTGCGACAAAAGGGCTGACCCAGACAGCTTTCTCCCTGCGAACCTGGAAAAAGATCACATTGTTAAGTAGCATTCAAGGACAAAGCACTCCACAGCCATGCTTCTGGAAAATGCTCTTCCACTCCAACCAGGAAATCAGTCCTTCCATGAAGTAGGGTGAGCTCATTTCCTGTCTGATAACTGTTACTTTCATCAGGTCCACAGAATATAATGAACCATGAGGCCAGGGTTTGAAGAAGGTGATTGGTGGGCTTTAGATTGGCGCATCTTTGACGGTGTTCCCAAACACAGTGCATTCAGATCTGTGTATTGTACAGTTACAGTCACAATCTTATATCTAATTAGACTTGCTCATAAAACCAAACTGTAAAGGGGATAAACAGACATCTGAAAAGGAAGGGAATCAAAGGGGTAAGGCAAACAGTAGAGAGAAGCTGCACCTGAAAACAACCATACACTGGAGCTGCCTTTAGAAGCTAAACCCTTACATTACATTATTGCCATTTAGCCAATGCTCTTGTCCAGAGTGACCTACATCAGTTACGATTTTCACAATGTTATCAATTTAAACAGCTGGATATTTACCGAGGCAAGTCTGGGTTAAGTACCTTGCCCAAGGGTACAGTCGTAGTGCCACAACGGGGATTTGAACCCTTTGGTTATGAGTCCTGCTTCTTACCACTATGCTACACTGCCGCTCCTCACCAACCTCCCTGCCTGATAAGCCACTCAACAAATGAAATGGGGTAGCTCCATCTACACCAGAAATATGGTCATGTAATGGTAAGAGGGCCAGACCTGAATCACCAAGCTGTAGGTTAGCATATTGTGGGCCAAGATAAACTGATCTGACATAAAATGCAATGCTCACAACCAGAGGGAGATTCAGCTGGTACTGTTCCTACTGTAGCCATAGAAGGCCTCTTGACACAGCTTGTTGGTACTATTAATCACTAGAGGCGTCTTCATCACCTACCCCTTTGACATGTTACTTTACTGTCTGTACATTAACAGCAGTGTTTGCCTCTAATGTACATTCTGATTACGTGACGAGCTTGTTTGTTCCCTTTTCTTCACACCATGCTTTACCCGGGTGGTCTCTAAGGCAACCTTCTCATGGTACAGCTTTATTTCCGACAGGGGTGACGAGAGCCTCCAGAGTCTCGTTAGAGATATTCCATCTCATGTATTAATAGTGTGATTCTAGAGGGCTTAGGGGGCGGGGCCGCAGGAGCCGCTAACGATAAACAAAACCGGTTGGGACCGGTCCGGCTTCTCTAGCTAGGGAGGCAATAATACATCATGTTGTGCTCTTCTCACGCTGCTGGCCCATAAGGCTTGGTTGTTTTATCAGGGCCTGGAGTGTCATCAGCTTCTCTGCCTCTGTGCTGAACACTGCACAGAGAATGGGGCTCCAGGCCCAGAGGTGCCAGCCTGCCGGCTTACAGCAAAAAGCTGCTGCTTTCACACACCATCGTCCTGACCCCCAGAGTAACTTTATGTCCTCAGAGGGTTGAGGGAGAAAAAAATAAAGCAATTTGATTTTGTATCTCGGCATCGTGGCAAATAAAAACAGTAAAGTTGATTTAGCTTTCTGTTGGATGCTTTTGTTATTGCAGCTCCCTTTCCCAAATGATTCATGATAATGATAGCCAGCGGAGTGGACGGACACATTCCACTAAAAAAACGCATTTTGGCAACACTGGAAATGGTCTCTCTCCTGTGTAGCTGACACTGAACAATGGCTTTACAGTGCGAATACGAGGGTTTACCTGCAGAAGTGTTAACTAGCATGGCTGTTGCATTCATGCAACTGTAGGGAGACGCAAAGGGAGCGAGGGTCATGATTCAGAGGGAGTGGTGGGGTGGAGGCCATGTCAGTCAGAGGCAATGACCTTTATGTGCATGTTGGCATCAGAGCGACACGCATGCCCTCCAAAAAGAAGATTTATTTGGAGCCCACGGGGGGCAGTCAAAATAAAAACGAAACTCCACTCATGCGGCCCTGGCTCCCACTCGTGTAAGCTGACACTGAGGAGTTGATGGTGGCAATGAGGAGGGGCAATGTGAGCTGAGCAGGTATTCACATGGAATATGTTCCAGTGACACCTGCTGTATTCGGACCGCTGGCCCCGGGTTGGATTTCACCACCGGCCAAGACTGGTGGATCATCTGGATGTCCACAACATTGGCACCTTGTCTCCGAGTCGTCTGGATTTCATCCCCATGACCTTTGGCGAGGGACGGATGGTGCCCAAAAGGTTACCAGACGGACAGGTCGGCAGCTATTTATTAAAGCTGGATTTGTGGTAGATCAACATGAAAAAGGCACGCGTTCACCAGTGCCGTTCTCATTTTGTCCAAAAATGACATGCTGCCACAGAAGAATATTATGGATGATTCTCATGATGGCCTTTGCTCCTTTGTCAGGGCAGACAGATAAATGTATTAGCCATCAACTTCCTCCAGACAGGCAACAAATTACTCATATCACCTGACAAAGCATCGGTGGGATGAAGTGATTTACCTGTTCGTTCGCTCTGAATGGTGTGTGCCAGCCAGTGTTGTGCATGAACGCGTTAAAAGAGCGCGTTCATTGAATGTGCTTATTTTTTCGGTGAACGGTGAACTTGAACGTATCCGTTTGCAACTAAAGAACGTGAACTTGAGCTCGTTCAGGTTTGCGTGAAATTCAGAATCCTTGTGTGTGTTAAAGTTACTGCTTGATGAATAAACACGGACGGCGTTATTCCATACTTGAGACGTTTTCATTAGTGCATCAGATAGACAGCTCGCAACCAACTGACCATGTCCCGCGTAACAATCACTGCGCATGTAGACGTACACATACAATAGTCCTCGCTCATTTAAAAAAAGGAAGAAATGAACTGGGACCGTGAACTTGTTCAAAATTCAAAATTGTGAACTATGAAGGTGAACTTGTTCATTTTAATCTGTGTGAACTGAACTTCGAACTAGCTCTTGTGAAGTGTGAACTTGCACAACACAGGTGCCAGCACACCTGTTCTCACCACACACAAACACACACATGCAAACCCATACATGCACACACACATGCACACCCATACATGCACAAACACATGCGTATACACACACACGCACGCACGCACACACACACACAAACATACACACACGCACAAACACAGACACATGCACACGCGCACAAATACACATTTACGCACGTGCACACACCCACACAGATACACCTGAGATGTAGTCAATTCCATTGTAATTCAGTCAATTCAGGGAAGGGAAATTGAAATTCGGGAATCTTTTTCTATGAAGATTTTTCAATTACTTCATTGAATTTTGGTTAATTTCTTGAATTGACCCCAACTCTGACACACTCTGACACACACACACACACACGCGCACGCATATACACACTTGCATAGGTACACACATAGAAGAACATGTGGCACCAGTCCACAGTTACATGACACTCTGAGGCGCAGTCATTTTGTGGCTCTGCATTAGTTCCAGAGTGTTCACCCCATGCAAATTCAAAGCCAAAAGAAGTCGGCGACATCTGACTTATGGCGTTCCCCTGTGACGTCCCCAGCGTGCGCGCACAGCTCACTGCGGTTTGACCGCCCTGCTGTGGGGGCCCTGCCCTCTCAAACACATAAATCACACCAGAGAAACCAGAGGGGCGCCCCTGTGCTCACTTAATCCCCCGCGGAGTTTTGGGTACCCGTCCGGCGCTGATCTTCCCGGGGACTGTTACATAACCCCGAAAAAGAGTGACATAACTCCACAATGAGTGTGCACAATTCCAGGGGTGATGACTCTGTGACCCTGGCAAATCTGTTTGCTTTGCAGGCATTACGTGGATGGGGCCGGAATGCCTTGAAGTCAAAGGGCTGAAGAGAATTAGGGGGAAGGGTGGGGGAAGGAGGGGGCAGGGTCAGGTTCACGCCACACAGCTCAGTGCTCACCCCCTGTTTTGCTGACAGGCCAAACCTTTGTAGGACCATAAAGAAAGGAGCCATCCCCATTTAGGAGACATTCGCGTGGTCCTGGAATCAGAAACTGGCCTGTAGGGTGTTAGGGCTTTCAGTTATTTTGCGTTGGAAATTTTTTATCATGCACAAATCAGAATTTTCTTTGCAATTTTCTTTGCAATTGTCTTAGCTTGATCAGTAAAAGAAACTGTCTGTTAGCTATTTCTGATTCTAAAATGTATAGCTGAAAAAGCCCATGTTTACACTTAATTACAGACAGCAAATTATTGCTTTGAGAACCAGCGGAACTTGGGAGCAATAAATTAAATAATTTAAACACTTCAACACACCTCATACTTATACTCACCTGAAAATAAGGAACTGGTAATGAGCATATTATCGCTTGTTAATTCAATATGACACTTGTTAAATTAGTGAACAGGATAGTAAGAGGCTACCAAGCATATAATATTATTTTCATTTAGGCCAGGAAGAGAGTAAAATATAGTAAACTGTAAACCTAAAATTTGTAAAATGTGACATACTGAAATACTTCAAAACAAAGCAGAATGTACAATGAGTAGAATTTTAAAATAAATTTCTAACAAACTTTGAACAAACTATTAATTTAGCTGTTTGATATCAACTGAATTTTTTAAACGTATGAGCAGTAACATATGTACTGATTACCTTATGCATGAGTAGAAATGTGTATGTTGCTTATATGCCGGGTCTTTAAAACAACGTGTGACCAGCTTCTATAGCCTTGAAAATCACATTCCTTCATTGTGTTAACCCTTTCTGCATTTATGGAGCCTTAAACAAAATGCCATGCAAAGTCACAGCAGCTTTATACCTTACCAAACACATGGTCTTTCCCCTTCGATCTCCCATACAGACAAAAGTGTACATTTACATTCACAGGATTTAAAGTCCAAACTTCAGAGATGTCTGGGTTATTAAAATAAAACCATTCACAAAATGTCTCTTCTACATTGGTTGCAAGGTAACATATTTCCATTGAAAGAAAAAAAGTTGGGATCCTACAGTGACTGAGGTGTACTCGTGACACGATTACGCTACCCCGTCTTTAATGCGACTGGCCTTGTCAAGTTAATGTTCAGACAGGCCAGGCCCCAGATTTTCAGTTTACCATCTGGGGGAGAAATAAGGTCAGTCTATTGTTCCGGCTGGGACCTGCTGTGGTTTTGTGACACCCGGCACAGTTAGGCAGGTGAAGTTTACCCAAAGCTAGACGCCTGAGCGCAATCTGACCTGAACGTGCAGGATGACTTCTGCCGGAGCAGTGATGTCGAACAAAAGGACCGGTCGACAGCGAGGTGCAGCTGAATGTCTGAGTGACGACGAAAACATCGTCATCAGATTTCAGATGCTGTCATTACATCCAGCTGGTACACCCACTATGCTGTGAAATCAGAGGCAATTCCCAGCAAGGCTGAGAGCAAGCGGTATGTATACTGGATTTTTAGAAACTCTATTTAAACATGAAAATATATGCAAATATATGGGCCATTGGTCCTAGCCTGACCCATTACTGTCTTGTCCAACTACTTACTGTCTTGATTTGAGGGCAGTAGTGGCTTAAAGACAGATTAACTGAGGCCCACAACGACCAACATTGACTAACCCTGACACAGACAGTATAGATATTGTCTGGAAAGGGAAAGCTTTGACTGTATTTTTTTGAACTGCGTGATTTTGAGGAATTGAGCCTGGATAATGCTGAGTGGGTCTGGTTGAAAAGGTTGGTCTTACCAGCAGAGAGGATATGATACACATGTATGAGATTCCAGTAATGGGTGTGAATGGCTCCGATCAGAGCGGAGGGCTTAGCCCCGGGACCTGCGTGTAAGTGATCGGAGACAGAGGGCGGGAAAAAAAGGGCCATGTTGTAGCGTAGTTGTGAAACTGCTGAATCACAGTGCACCCACAGACACACAGGGAATGTAATGACTCATTGTGGCAGTGAGCTCCGGCTTGCTGGTTTGAGTTATAGCCCTGGGAGTTTTATGAAGGAAGTGCGGCCCAAGCTTTTCCACTGTGGCTGAGCTTCTCTGTGTCAGGAGCTGGAATGGGGTGAGCTAGGCTACTCAAATACAACTTACTGCCTTGGCGCATGTGTGCAGAATAACGTATGCAGCTGTCAGCAGCTTTGTTTGGTGCATGTGTAGAAAATTAATTCCTCGCTGAGATTAGCATTAAGATCGACATAAACAGGCCTGCATATACAGTCATACTCCTGATAAAATAAGAAACAAATATGAATATAACATGTATAACATATAGAGATGAAACGGTATGAAAATTTAATATCACGATTATAGTGACCAAAATTATCATGGTTATCAGTATTATCGCGGTATCATTAAAATGTGCTGAAAATGTTCAAAAAGTACTGATACACAAACTGAAATCATTTCACCAAGTTTTATATTAAATTAAAATTAAAATTGGCAGCACTATGCAGTTTTTATTTGCATAAACATTAAAATAATAACATAGCCAATGAATTGTACAATAGTCTACTATGTCTTTTATAGATGACATCAGGGGCGCCTGCAGGATTTCATCTTAGGGTAGGCACAGAAACCTGACCGCGCACACACACAGCGAGAGAGAGCTGAGAGAGAGAAACGCCACTGACTGATTAATAAATAATTAAATCTGGCCTACCTATTTGAAGTTCACACTCCTTCACACACCTTCTCCCGGTTACAGCTACGTTTTCAGTGTGCCGAAAGCTAGCTGCAGGTGACTAGCAAGCTAACTTTAGCTTGCAAGTTAGTTAGCTAATTGATACGCCAAGTTAGCAAGCTAATTTCTATTTCGATAGAAACTGAAAAAAGTACAATAAATTCCAAATGTTAACAAATGCTCACGCTATTACGATCATACAATCCAAAAATGGTTTATACTTTAATTCTGTCAGACACAATTGTGTCGTCTTTTACATGTAATATTTGGCGGAAAAGCACATCCCTCTCTCTGGTGGAGCGCTCACAAATCAGGAATCCCATGGTACGCACTGTGCGCACCGCCGTACAGCTGCAGGCGCCCGTGGATGACATTACTTTCTCAGGCTACAAAAACACTCTACAATGAAGTGCAGATACGTGTTTTTAAATGCAAAACTTAAGCTACTTGGTCCAACATTCCCATGCACGGCTCCAGTTGCTTCAATGAGCTTGTAAGGAAGACGTGAATTTCCGAGAGAGGACGCTAAGGATGCGTTATTCGCAAATCAAGCGCAAAGGGAAGAGTCGAGTCTGCTTGTGCATGTTGTTTTCTAAAGGTTTTGGTATAATATAGGCTAATTTGTAGGTCATTTCAGAATATCATGATAATACTGAAGAGGGTAAATTAAATAGAAGTGTTTTCCAATGTTCAGTAGGCTATTTGACTCAAGACATCGTAAGAGTTCAACTATTTACTGAACTTCAGACAAATACAAATAACGCTGTCACATCGTAGTAGGGATGAAACGGTTCCCGGTTTCACGGTAAACTGCGGTAAAATTCCCGACGGTTAGTAGCCTATTACCGTTTAAAATTTGAATTATCATTAAAACCGCCGTTGATTACCGCGCTTTGAAAAACTCACGTTAAATACTGTTCAGCATCAACCCAATTTAGCAAGTCTCCCAGACACAGACCCACAGGCGCATCATGCAACCTGCGTTTGTTTTGTGTCAGTGAAAACATGGCGGAAGGCAGTGACAGCGATCCGGAGATTTTTCAGCCTTCTAAGAGGACTAATTTGCTATTAAGAATGAATTCTGTGTACGTTTGTATTTGCATATTCTCAAAACAGAACAATGTTTAGACCAGTTTATTTCCTCCTTTTGTATGAATTTTCCAGGGTAACTAGGATGTGACAGCATTATTTGTGTTTGAGCAATACCGCGATAATACTGATAACCGTGATAATTTTGGTCACTATAATCGTGATATTAAATTTTCATACCGTTTCATCTTTACATCTGTTTCATCCTGTCACAGTATTTAACGTGAGTTTTTCAAAGCGCAGTAATCAACCACGGTTTTAATGATAATTAAAATTTGAAACGGTAATACTAACCGTCGGGAATTTTACCGTGGTTTACCGTGAAACCGCTAACCGTTTCACCCCTAATAACATATATGTCATATTATGTTACAAGTTCTATATATGTATATATGTTAATATATAACATATTATATAAAAATATAATATATGCTTTATGTTCATTTGTTACATTCATATGGTTACATCCCCATTTACAGTAAACACTGATGCACAGTCAAGCCCCACTTGATCACTTTGAAATGAATCACCTTGGCATTTAACAGTATTGTAACATCACTCATTACAGTTCGTTTGAAGTAGACCTGTTGTTTGAATTCCCCCTGTCACCAATCAGCAAAGCAAGAATCTGAAGAGGTGAGTTGTGTTTTTAGTTTGTGCAGGAAGGTGGTGAGCAATTTCATGGGTGTGGAGGGAGGAGGTTGCTGAGTGCATAGGGGGGTGCACAATCTGGTGACGGATTGAAGGAAGGCAGGAGGGGTGCCCTTGACTGCCTGGCAAGCTTGCACCAGGGTATTTAATTTGACGCAAACAGCAACTGGAACTGGGAAGTCCAGAAGAGGAGACAGGCATGTTTAGGTAGCCTGAAGGTCAGTGTAGCAGCAGTGTTCTGAAGAAGGGCAGCAGTGTGGTATAGTGGCAAGGAACAGGGCTCGTGACCCAAAGGTACTTGTTGGCAAGGCACTTAACCTGAATTGTAAATATCCAACTGTACAAAATGACAATTTGTAAAATGGTAAACTATGTAGATAAGAGGGTATGAGGGTCTGCTAAATAACTGTAATGTAGTGTAAATGTCCTCTTATATTAATGGATAAAATATAAAAAGGCATCTATGAAGGACAAATAATAAGGAAATGTAATGCTAATTCCACACAACACAAGTTCTTTGTTGTCATCAAGTGTAATGAGTTTGTTCTTATTTTGATCTTTAAAACTCACTATGAATCATTGCTTTAATCACTTCGTTCTCATGAAGTTGTTTTTTCCCTCAGCAAGCTAACGCCACACAAACTTCCGCATTGCGAAGGGCTTATCAGAACGAGCCAGTCCAAAGATCTATTTCTGCCATGGCTCCCGCGTAACTCAGAGCATAAGTAGTTGGTGACAACTGCTCTCTTGTGGTTTTGCCACCCTTGGACGTGTTCCACAGACTGCAAGCCACAAACGGCCTGATATATGACTGTTCCCTATGACTCCAGTCCTGAGCAGCCCCTCAGCTCTGTCACGCATAGGGTAACGGGATCTCTGCTGAGTGGCCTTCACCTTCACAAAAAAGTGTCACTTCAGAGAGGAACCCGTAATCAGCACAATTCAGGGTAAAACCTTCCAATCCCCTCTCCCGGAATTTCTTGCCTCCAGCATGAAGTAATGAGGTGAAATAAATTCCAGCCTTAATTTTTATTTCCCATTGTTCCCCTTTGGCAGTGTCCCTCTCATTGCCCTCCCTCTGAGTTCAGTAAAATGAAAATTAGCAGGCTGGTTCACATTAATGATGTGGGTACATGAATTACACCAGTGATGTCACAGGGAGCTAAGATTTACTCAGAACAATGGCTTTCTCTTTTCAGCCATGAATAAGAGTGCATAATGTGAGTGGAGCAGCAGTGAAGAGGAGTGGTTTCTCCCCGACCTTTGGCAGCACAAGCTAGTAGCATGGTGGGAATGACGTGGACGGACTCAGATTCCGGGTGAATCCTCTCTTCCGTCATCCCAACGCCCACCACTGCCCCCCCACCCGCCTTGGTTCCACAGAGCGAAGGTCCCACCGCTGGACTGTGGATTGGCGTTGCTTAACGCCGTGGCCCAGATAGGATGCGGTGACGCCGTGTGACCGTGTCTATCAACTGTCGACTGCCGGGGGTCATTACTCGCTCACAGAGGCTTAAGTGCTCTGAACCTTTGCACAGCCAGCACTTTTTGGTGCTTCCATGAAAGGGTTAAAGAACACTCAGCTCACTGACTGACCCAAAGCATGGAAGCCAGCCTTTTCAATACTCACTCTGCAAGAATGCATTTATGGCCAGTGTTGCATGAGGTACGCAGGTGTGAAAGCCACTAACACCTTTAATTTGATGTGATAAAAACCCTCAACCATGCAGAATATGAACTTATCACAGAGGCAGCAGCAATACAGGGTCTGAAGGGAAACAGGGTAGTCTATAGGTTCATATGCTGTGTGATCCCTGAGCCTACAAGCAGACTGTTTGACTCCATGTCAAATTCACATGCACTTTGTTCTTCCCAGCATTGGATTTCACCTTCTGATGCAGAACAAAAAGCTCATACTGTAAATGAACGCTTGAACGCTTGCTGACACTCTGAAGATAAATCTATATTTTTTAACACCAGGTATTTTTCACTAACTTAATATTTTAAAGGACATTTGGGCTTTATAATGAATTAAATGATTGAATACATTTATGTATTTTCTAACTGACTTAAGCATGACTCATTATCTACCACCTCCTGAGCTCTGATGGTCTGACAGTTTCACTCCCCTAACACCTGAAAATAAAATGCATCTAACCGCCAGGAAGCTGATTCACTGCTGTGTCCACCTGGACCACCTTACCAGACAATGCCTGTTTCACACTGCTGAAATTGAGCAGTAATTGAATCTTCTGCAGGAGTCTGCAAAAATCTGTCAATCTATGCAGCTCTCTATGTTATCCCCATTGTTATCATCCTTGTCTGGAGTCTCAGCTGGCAGCTGATTCTTCCACACCACTGACCCCTCAGTCCAGACTGTACAGAGGTCATGGGGTCAAGGGTCTGGGCTGAAATAAAAAAGACGCTGCTCTCTGCAGAAGCAGTGATGACCGTATAAATTAGAAGCCACTCAAGCAAGTGGACGTGCCTCAGTCAGCAGGGACAAAAGTAATCTTCTGGGGCTGGCGCACGCACTATTTAAGAGAATCATGGAAGCTGACAGATCCACAGCATTAAGTTAACAGCACAGGCAACATGAGTCTTAACTGAGCCTTGATTGTTGTGGTCCCCTATCTCCAGATATATGGAACTGTGGTGTCACATTCAGTGAGAGCTTCTCTGAACTTTGCTTCCAAACATTTAGAATGTCTGCAAAGTGTCTTCCTACCACCTTGTAAAGATTGCAACACATCAACCCTTGAGAATACTCCTGAGAACCCCCAGAAAGTGTCCCTTCTTAGCAGAATAATGTATGGAAACATTTTGATTTGCTTAGAGTAGAGATCAGTGAATCTGCAGACTCTCTGCTGTAAACTGATGCCAGTCAGCAAATCATCTTGGATAAGCTCCTTTACACTGAGTAACTATATTATCTAATCTTTATGGTACCACTTCAGTGCACTCTTTGTGAACTTTTCGTCATTGGATTGTCCTTAAATTGACGTTTTTATAGCTCTTTGTACACATTCTTGTACGTTCATCACAATAGGACCCAGGCCATAATCATTATGAAAATATCTAACAACTTATCTTCTCTTTCCCTCCAATGACTTCAAATTATGTTCAGTTTCTGATTTTAGTTTTTAAACCTCTACATTTTCTGGGCTCACTTAACCTTTAGGAACTGCTTCATCTACTAATATTGACAAAAAGCCTAAGACCAGGCAGATCCCACATGATCTATCTCTCTGAACATCTCAAAGATCACAATTGTTCCCAGGACTAGACTGTGCACAACAGATGACTGGAACTTCCTTTCTGAACATCTGATGACAGAAAAATCCCGGGCCTACTTCAAGAATAGTCTTAAATTTGGCACAAAATAGCGTTTACAGCCCATATAAGAGCATAATGCACATACTGTTGCTATCAGTCCAAGGCATCACCCAGTATGGCAAACCAAGCCTGTTTTTCACATAACGATAATTTTCCACACCATTTACACATTTATTTTGTATTTGGCACATTTATCAGGATTAAACATTCATGCAAGCTGACTTTTTATCCCTGCCCATACCCAGCCACACCCAATATGTTCAGCAAACATTTTTTTGCATACCACTTGTCACAGTATTGTCTGATTGGCCTCTAATTTGGCATATTCATTGTTCAGAGTCTTGATGTGTGTACAGCGTTTTTTTGTCATCAACCTCTAATTGGATACTGCATTTCCAATCATTTCACATCAGGCAAGACACAGACTATTGATGTGTATAAACTGTTGATATTAGTGTGAGCAACACTGGTGTCTCTAGATGTGCAGAATTTTGTTTTCTGAGCAAGATTGATGTACATTTAATTATATTCACACATTCCGATCCTTTTTGGGTGTCACTGGAAGGTATTATTGTACTTCTTGAGGGTTTTTTATTTTTTGATGCACTTACTCCATTCACTATGGCACTGGTTATTGCAGCACTGTGTAGTGGGTTGACACATGCTCAGATGTGGTCTGACATTTTCTGTAAGTGCTGTACCTTTGCTTTGTAAGTCACTCTGGATAAGAGCATCTGCCAAGTGACTAAATGTAAAAGTAAACACACAATGGGCTGTATTGTTTCATACAGAGTTGCACTGTTTTGCTTAAGTGTAGTTTTGCTACACTTAAGTTTTGCTCCAGGAACGTAACATTTAAAATTGAAATGCCTTCCTATTTGTCTCCAACGAGAAAAGCAGGGCATACTGATGAGCTAACCATCTCCACAATATTGGGCTATACAACCTTTAAACAAGCCATTCTCTGCATGTTTACGTGCTTTAATCTTCCTTAAACACTGTCATGGAAGTACAGACCGAATGAAAACCTCCTGTGCAAAACAGTTGATGAATCATTTATTAACAATGTTACACAACACCAGCAGTGTGTTTGCCTGTATTCTATAAATTCTACATAATATTTACATCCAGTAAAGATAAGTCATTTTCAAAAAAACGAACAAAAAAGAACTCCATCAAGGACTGTCACAAATTAATTTAGTAATATATATATAATATATATATTTATAAAACAATAACCTTACAAACACCACCCAGTTTCATGGTATCAAAGAACTAACGGAAAAAAAAACAGTTTACTAACCAATAACATAATGTTTTAGTGCAAAAGCAGTAAAAGTATAAAAATACTGATTTTTTTTTCGGTACAAAAACTTGGGAGGTTAGAGGTGTGTGTCTGCGATGGGGATCCTCCTTAGCTCCACTATCTGGGAGTTGGCCACGCTGCCGCCATCCTGACTCCCATGGATGGATTCCGTGTCGCTGACGTTAAGGCCGGAACCTGCAGAGCACAAAAACCCCTTTTTGTCAGAATCTCATGAAAAACTAATAATTCACAGTATTCTAAAACACAGCTGCTCAACTCTGTTTCTGGAAAGCTGTGGTCTTTCCTCTGACATTAAATGACCAACACTAATATGCATGTAAAGCTAAATCGGACCAATCCCATCAATAATTTGCTGAAGCCCACATACGCTATGACCATCTGCGACCATGTTTGCATTACCCTCTTCTGGAAAGTTTGTTTCACTATTGACCATTATCTGTTCTAGATGCCAAAAAGGCAGTTGTGGGTTGCCAGTTTATATGGCCATTTTAAACTGCCAGCAGTCAGTGTTAATAATAGTGAGAGAAGGTTTGACTGTTCAAATGTGTAAAATTGCATTCATAGACTTGGTAAGATGTTCAAATCACAGACAACCATGGCCACTGAGGTCAGCATATTTAATGGGTTGTGGACTAATAACATTTTGACTACAGGTAGGCTGACGTGAGGTCACTGAAGTCAACTGGACCCTGATTACTTGTCTGAGGTTCACGTACATGATAGAATGTATTAGCTAGAGAGAAGAGAATAGATTATGGAGCTTTCTGACTGGCCCCTATGCATTAGCTCATTGTGTCACCTTCTGCTCATATGGAGAGAGTGTGTGGGGGGGGATTGCAAGCTCTTATGCAATGGAACGATCTGGCAGCTGTCAAACTAGCGCAGCTTGAATTCCTATTTAATTGGATTCTGCCGCCACGCACTTAACCTCTGGGGCACCTCTGCGGGCCAAAGACCACAGCACGTGGAGTACTGGCTCAAACGGTGGGTATTGCCAGTGCCCCCCTGCAACCGCCACTGCCACTGCCAAGCCATTCAGACCGAGGTATTAATCCAAGAGCCTGCATTATTACCCCTGCTGACACCAGGACAGCCATGAGGTCTAACACAGCTGTGGCAGGTCTTCACAGCGAGTGGCTTATTTGAAGTCCGCCCCCCTCTCGTCAACACTTGCAAGCCTTTTGTACAGGGCCCCTGGGGGTCGACATTTCACTTTGCACTGCTACGGAGATCCGATATATTTGTGGAAGACGCAGTGGACTACATATCTCCTGTCCCGCCCTTGGGGAGACATTAGTGAGGGGGTATTTGATTAACCTTTATGTAGATCTGTCTCTTCCTCTAATGAATGTCAGGGCCAATCAATCAATCACCTATGCAAGTTGGGTGTTACCGCTGTCTGCATGCTGCTCAGGTTTTGCCCGTGGCATTCTTGTGTAGTTATGTCTGAGACTGTGCCGAGTAGTGTGTCATTGATAGTTCCCACAGTGTGAACTTCTTTCCAGCACTGTCTTGTTTGGAAGAATGCTTATCCTTTTAGAGGGCCCTCATGCATTATCATGACCAGATTATAAAGTGTTGACCTCAAACCCATGAGTGTTAGGCTCACTGAATTGCCTTCCAAAACTCTGAAGTTGGGGGCTGACATTTACTCTCAGTTTAAAGTAAGCAACTCCAATGTCATCAAATGATGTATCTTATTTAATTTGTAAAATAAAAAAAACAGTCTTGGAATGCTGCTGCCTTTGTGTCTTGTTATTCAAGTGGTGGAAGGCAATTATTCCATTATTTTGTTGAAGCTGTGATATTTCACAGAGGGGAAAGGACTTTCTCTCATTAAATATTGAGAGCTGAGTGGGGACTGTTCTGACAGCTGTGAGATTGGGGGCCCTAAGAGGATTGATTGAACTTGGGCTACAGACAGACTGCTATACACACTTGTTCTCCTGCGCGCACAAACACACACACACACACACACACACACACACACACACACACACACTCACACGCACGCACGCGCATGCACACACAGAGACACTTTCTCATACCCAAACACACACATGCACATGCACTCACACATACCCAAACATACACATACACACACACACACACACAAACACTCTCATACCCAAACACACACATGCAATTGCACTCACACATCTGTTTGTCCATCACAAGTGAAGTGAAATGAAGACCACTTACACACACTTGCACTCACACACACACACACACACACACACACACACACACACACACACACACACACACACACATACACACACACGCCCACAGGGGAGGCAAAAACATTTCTACCTCACATACAATTACTACAATTACTATCTACCTTGTTGTCCAATCTGAGCATTGATTTAACAAAAAGGGGGAATACAGCACTTCAATGAGGACGAGTTTCTGACCATTGGGACAGAGCAGGGGATTACACACAGGATGTAAGCAGTACTCACTGTAAGCCATTGTGTGGTCTGAATGTGAGAGGAAAAGAGACTGTAAGCACACAGAGAGATTTAAACAACATGCAAAGAGTTATTTATGTGAATCCAACTGTAACTATGAAGCATTGATTTTGGAAATGGATTTGATGCTTCATAAATTCAATGCACTGAAACAATCAATGAGCACACTTTACAGAGGAAACTCAGAAGAGAATCAGGAGGGCTTCACCAGCAAATCAGCACGTTACATCTTACCGGTCTTTAAGGCAAATATGAGGTCATCAAACTCTTGCGATTCCTCATCGGTCGTCAGGGTGGTGTTGATGAATCCCCCCTGGGTGGTGTAGGCTGTGCCATTCTGGGGGCCCTGCTTAAACCCACCGCTGGGCTGGCTGCTAGGCCTCAGAGACGCCCTTTCCCAGTCTGCGGAGACCTGGAGGAACGGACAAACACAGGGACACAATCACAATCAATCAATCAATCAATCAATAAAACAAACTTTCACTTGATATAGCGTCCTTAGATTATTCCCGCAGCTTTGCACAGCTCCTCAGGGACTAAAAAACTGAAAAAAGCTGAGTGAAATTGGAAAATGGGAAGAGCTACAGACCTGACCCCTTGCAGAAGGTGAGCACATAAATACACACACGTAGAACCACATGGACAAGCACACCATTAAGTATAATGAAGACAAGAAAAACTACGACAGACAGAAGGAAAAAAAAAATGCTAGGCTACATCTAGTAGCCTCTGTTAGCGTGTGAACTGACATGATGCAATGCTTTTCTTTCACTGACTTTTAAACATACAATGATCTTTTTGGATCATGAACAAAGATGCATGACACCCAGCTCTTATTGCAGCCCCCCAAATACATGAGGAGGAGTCATTGGAGATCT